>ML787946.1:50106-131729 GCA_009831015.1 Picea engelmannii | reverse complement strand
CCCCCCCCCCCCTCGCTTAAAGGTAGAAAGGAAGGGGGGTCCGGAATCCTATATGCGCCGTTGATCCGGGCGTGCGAACCGCTACCGATCGAACTTGCTCGTCACTTGCCATTGGCGCATTAGCATTCAAAACTTAGGACAAATGGGTTTTTAACCCACTCTTTCGCATTCTAGCCCCTTTACAAGAAATATTGCTAACAACTGTGGGACAATATTCATGTTCTTTCCCTTCCTCTTCGTTAGATACTTGTGTGGGGCAAGCATATTGTAGAATTTCCTATCCCCGAGGTTGAAGTCACTAAACTTCAAGGCTATGAGCTTGTCTTGATCAGCTCAAACTGAGCGCACTCCTTTCAGAAGGTACACGGTGATCAAAGTATACTCAAAGTCTCTGGGTACATTGTCGCAGTTAATCCCACCGCTTAGAGGTGGTATGTAAGTTGTCAGAATGCATGGAATAATCTTGGCATCTGCAATGTCATCTCTGGGCTTTGTTCTTGTCTCTGTCGTGGTTCGAGAAGGTCCTGCTCCGTGAGTAGTTGAGGGAGAAGCTTGGATTTCTCCTGTTGATGATGCTTGCACACCTATGGACATCCTTCTTTCTGACATGACTCTCTTAGCCATTAATTCAATCAGAACATCTTCGACTGGTTTCTCTACTGCATTGAGCTTGTCTGAGATACAAGCTCAGGGTCTATTAGATCAGATGTGAACTAGATTCAGAAAATATAGTGGAGGGTACAGGAACAAGGGGATGATCACATTGCAAAATAATCTTAGGTTGTGGGCTCAAGTTATTAGTTAGAAAAAGGTATTCTCGAGGCGTGGTGTGGCGGACTAAGTAAGAAAGTTAGCAATAGTCTGCTTGCAATAGGTATGAGGCGTCATTAACTCATGTTCTATCCATTTATGGTGCGTTCTGATGGTCTTGTGGAAAATCATCAATTATTTTCGACCCGTTGGGAGCGGCAGTCAAACCGTTATATCAGATTCCAATGGCTATATTGCTTCGCCTTGGTGAAGTAGCCTATGTCACTGGTATGATATCTCGACAAAGTTCAATTTCTGTGAGTTTCCCCTTTTTCGAGGTCCCCTCTGAAATATTCTATAGTCTGTCAATCTTAGCTCTCTTTTTACTTAGTTTCCTAGCATTTTTTCCAGTGAGCTTTGTCTCGGGGATTCTCTTTCCATTTAGATTCTTATTTTTCCTACACATAGGTACTTCGAACTGTTGAGATTCTCTCCTAAGACCCAGGGGTAATAATTCTTATTTTTTTGGAACATGTTCTTCGGGCTTCTGTGAGCCTTCTGACATTCTTTTAGCTTCGACATCTAGGCCTCTAATGATAAGTGGCTTCAATCTGTTCTCATGTTCTTCAATTAACTGCGCAATCCTTTTGGTCATGAAATCTATTAACTCTTGTCTCTGTTGTTCTAAAACCTTTTCTTCTTCTTCCGTTGTGTATTTATCTCTCTTACTCCAAGGTTTTCCAAGTAACATAGTAAACAGGGCATTGTCCTAAATAAACTTAATAATCTCAAAATATTCTTCAGTCGAAGTTCCATTGACTATTATAGGTATCTGAGCGAGTTTTCCACATAACATTATCAGTTTTCCTCTGAATAGTCCTATTCCTCCCAGTGAAGGAATCATGGTGGGCTTCCCTATAACTTTCCAAGTTATTTCTAGCATGATGTTCACTTGTGTTTCTTTGTCAAGAATACAGTCAATGTCGAAGTCCCCTAGTCTTGCTTCAACTTGTTCCTTTTCTTTGAAGATCTTCTGTAATCAGACATCTTTATGTTCTTTCAGGGTTTCTTTCATCTGTATCCATACTTTCTCTGATTATTTCTGATATTCGGCTATTTCTAGATATGTCTTAGGGTTTTCTTCACTCAGATTGATTCTTTCAAGCTTAACAATCATTCTAGGGCAATCCAACACTTCATGGTCCAAATCTTTGCAAGAGAGACAACTAGATTTTCCACCTGGGCATTCCTTAGATAGATGGCCTGGTTTTCTGCAACTATAACATAGGGTTAATCCTCTCTTTCTTGTGAATGATCCCCAGCCTCTTCTGTCCTGCACACTAGAATCATGGTAGCTAGCCTACAAAAAATTCTTTCTAGGATCCTGCATCCATTGGTTAGTCCAAACATTCTTTCTATACATAGGTATAACATATTTATAATTATTCTTACCAGATCTACCCATATCAAACCTTATTTCATCTAATGATGCTCTAGTTTTCAATCTAGGGAAGACTCTATCAAGCATACTTAGATCCATATTTTAGAAACAAAAAAAAAGAAAACAATAATTCACTTATCTTACTTTTACAGAGCATAAAGCTTCCAGATCTAAAAACTTTTAGCTGTTCTTACCTCTATCAGAGCACATAGCTTACAAATCTTAACTCTTTCTGTAGATCTGACCTATTTTCTTCGAAAACTTCCACTTTAACCTTTCTTAGACAACAAAGTGTTCAGATCCGACTTCTTTTCTTTAAATTTTTCCTTCCTTCTTTAGCACAGAACTTATCAAATCAAGTGGATTACTATGCGCTAGGGCACAGGTCCACGCACAGAGCTCCCAAGTTTCATGATGAATATTTGCACCAAGCTTATTCTTTCTCATTTCCCAACAATCATAGTTTTAGGTCTCGGCAACAGAACCATTTGTTGGCATAGGGGCAGACCCGGGGTTCAATGCTACACCAACGCACCAACAAAACCCTAACTACCGACCCTTTTGGAAACACCTGTGTAGCAAATGAGGTCTCACCCAAGGTAGAGGTAGGGGTGGTTGTAGGACTTAGATGTTTGCAACCTTAGTTGGGACACAGATCTATGATTCTAACACTTAATAGAGCGCTTAGCAATTAACCTTCATCAATATTTAGTTCTTAGTAACAACGCAAATGTACCCTAATTACAGAGTATCGCAGTATGCAACCAGATCCATCATCTAATAACATTTAACATAACAGGAACATATTAGATATAGCAGATTCAAGCACTAAGCACATCCATAAAGGTCAAATCTAGCATTCATTCACATGATTAGGCACAAAGCAACATCAGATCTATCTAACATGCATCACATAGAAACACATTGATGCATCGCACAAATCAGAGAAACAAAACATGTACGTGGTTCACCCCCACCATGGGGCTACATCCACCAGCTCTTCTTCTTTATTAATGTCTTCAATCGGTTACAACACACAGTCATCATAAACCCTTATGCACATAGGACAAAATATCTGTGCATCTTGCTAGATCCTTCTTCCCTACATCGTAGCACAAAGCCTTTTATAATCTCTACAATAACTTGCACTTAGCTCTGTAACCCTTCTACAGTCATGCACAAAGCACTACTAGCACTTAGCTTACAACACATAGATAGGCTATCGTCCCCTACTTACTTCACCTAGACATCTATTTATACATACAAAAGTGGGCCTAAGCATGGGTGAACCCACGGGTTGACATCCCTTTCCCGTTACATTGTCCTAAAACCCAAAAAGGGGCCCGAAAGTGGGTCGAGATCCCATGATCTCTGCTTCGTCTAGCACTCCATCTTCGATAGGCTATTGAAGTCCCAAAAATGATCAAATATAACCAAGTGTTCCTCAAAATTTGGTCAAGGGGCAACAATTTCGAACCGGTGACTTTAACATCACAGAGCGCCTTAAAAACACACTTCATCACCGACTATCCTACACCTTGGGTGTAATATACCAGATATAAAAAGTATGTAGAACAGAAATAAAAATGCTAGAAATGGCAGAATAACAGTAATATAACTAGCATAATCTCCACAATAACACAGAAATGATATAAGAACAACAACATAAATAACACTTTGATTCAGAAAGAAATATTCATGGGCCTCTTCAAGGGGCAACCTCCAGTCGAGTAGCGCTCTATTACAATAATCTCCAAGCTAGGGTTTTCATACCCTCGACCCTTATTTATACTAACTATGTCTATCAAGAGAAGCATCTAGAGGAATATACTTCTAGAAGAGAAAGCTTCTATTAGGTCTTCTTACATCTACCTTATTCTATTTTCTTGAAAGGCCTTATTAATATTGAACTTTATTACATCCGAATATATTGATCTACCTATGTGCGGGTTAGGACCCTAACATGTCTGCCCCCTTAAAAACAACCTTGTCCTCAAGGCTTGAGATGTGGAAACTATTGTAGAATGGTAGTTAGTTCCCAAGTGGCATCTGTTGGAGTTGTATCTTTCCATTGGACTAGCACTTCCTTGATGGTTCGTTGACACAAGTGATGCTCACGCTGGTCCAAAACTGCTTCTGGCTATAGCCAAATGGATCCTTCTTCAGCTAACTCAAGAAGTTTGGTTTGAATTTGGCACCTAGTTCCAATCACCTTCTTTTAGCATGAAACATGAAAAATAGGATGTAGCTTTGACTAACTGGGTAGAGCTAACTGATAGGCGACTTGTCCCACACACTTGAGAACTATATAAGGACCATAAACTTTGGGCACTAGCTTCTAACACTGCTCGGCCTTGAGGGAAGTTTTCTTGTATGGTTGCAGTCGCAGAAACACCTGATCCCCTTCTGCAAATTGACGTTCAGAGCGACCTTGATTTTCTTGTTGCTTCATGCGATTCTATGCCATGACCAAGTTCTCTTTAAGGGTATGAAGAATATCCTCTCGAACTGTAAGTGTTTGGCCAACCGCCTGGACCTTTGAGGTACCCAGTGAGTGTGAGAGAACTAAAGGGGGATTTTGTCCATATACTGCTTCAAAAGGAGTCATGCGTGTAGTTGTATGGTAGGAAGTGTTGTACCACCATTCAGCTAGGGGTAACCATTGAGCCCACTGATTTTTCTTTTCAGAGGCAAAACACCTTAGATATGTTTCCAAACACTTGTTGAAAAATTTTGTTTGACCATCAGTATGGGGATGATAAGTTGTGCTTAGATGCAATTGGGTGCCCTGTAGCTTAAACAGTTTTTGCCAAAAATTGCTTGTGAAAGTTGGGTCACGATAAAAAACAATAGAGTGTGCCATGCCATGAAGATTGAAGACTAGGTCCATGAAAATTTGAGCCACCGTGGATGCAGTAAATGGGTGTTGAAGAGCGTAGAAATGAGCATACTTGGAAAGGCAATCCACAACCACCATTATAACTGATTTATTTCCCAATTTGGGTAAGCCGGTAATAAATTCCATAGAGATATCCTTCCAAATAGCAGGTGGAATCAGAAGCGGTTGTAGTGTGCCCGAAGATTTGACGATTTCTCCCTTGTTGTGTTGACACACCTCACATTCAACAACAAAATTATGGATGTCCTATTTCATACCATCCCAGAAGAAAGAATGTTTGACCTTGTCATAGGTTTTGGTGAACCCTGAGTGCCCCGCTATGGGTGTAGCATGAAGCTCAGAAAGTACCGTGGATTTAAGCTTTGATTGTTTACTTAAATACAAATGACCTTTGTATTGAAGCTCATCCTGGAGCCAAGAGTACCCTGGGGGAGCTCGAGCATTGGTCTGCAATTTTTGGATCAGATGTGAACATTTGGGATCTTGTAGCCATTCCCGGCGCACATCTTGGAGCCAATCTGGTACAATGAAGGAAAGAGAAAAAGGGGATCCTTCTTCTTCATATTTTTGGGACAGTGCATCTGCCACCAAATTGTCTTTCCCTTCTTGTAAATTATCTCATAATCATATCCAAAGAGCTTATTCACCCATTTTTGTTTCTCCGGGGAGGAAATGTGTTGTTCCAGAAAGTACTTGAGGCTTTGATGGTCTGTCTTAATTTGGAAACGTTGCCCCAAGAGATAAGGGTGCCATAGATCAATGACATGCAGAATAGCCAACATTTCCTTTTCATAGATGGGTTTGCCCAGATTCCTTTCAGATAGTTGCCTACTGGTGAAGGCCAAAGGTCGACCCTCTTGCATAAGGACAAAACTGATTCCTTTCCTTGAGGCATCAAATTCCAACACAAAGGTCTTTGTGAAATTAGGAAGGGCCAGAACCGGAGTGGTGCACATGGTCATCTTCAAGGTTTGAAAAGCTTGAGCAGTGGCTAGAGTCCAAGTGAAAGAGTTCTTTTTGAGGAGAGCCATGAGAGGTGTTGCAATCTTTCCATAATTCTTAACAAACTTGTGATAATACCCTGTTAAGCCCAGAAATCCACGCAAGCTTTTGAGAGTCTTTGGGTGCGTCTAGTCTTGCATAGCTTCAATTTTTTTCAAATCCACCCTGATGCCATCCTTGCCAACTAGATAACCCAAGTATTCTACTTTTGAGGCACCAAAAGCACATTTAGACTATTTTAGGAAAAGTTTGTGCTAAGAGAGTAGATGGAGAACTCAATCCACATGAGTAAGATGGTCTGTCCAAGATTTTCTATAGATTCGGATATCATCAAAGAAAACTAATACAAAATGATGAAGAAAAGGACGAAAGACATGATTCATGAGGCTTTTGAAGGTGGATGGGGCATTACACAAGACAAAGGGCATGACCAAAAACTCATAGTGGACCTCATGAGTTCGAAAGGTCATCTTGGGAATGTATGCCTCCTTCATATGTATCTAGTGATAGCCTGAGCGAAGATCAAGTTTAGTAAAGAATTGGGCGCCACTCAATTCACCCAGGAGGTCATCAATGACAGGAATGGAAAATTTGTCTTTAATGGTCAGTTTGTTGAGGGCACGGAAGTCACAACACATTCTCCAAGAACCTTCTTTCTTCATGACCATGACTACAGGAGAAGAGTAAGGGCTCGTACTAGGGTGGATAACACTTGCAGCAGGGAGTTCCTGGACCATTTTCTCAATTTCATTTTTTTGTGAAAAGGGGTCGCGATATGAACGGATATTGGGAGGAAGGCTACCGGGTACAATGGGAATGAAATGATCATGAACATCACGGCAAGGAGGGAGTCCTTGGGGAGTGGAAAATACCATTTGGTGTTTAGAAAGGAGGGATTGGAGGTCTTTCGGCACAGAGGGTGTCTATGTTGCTTGTATGGCATGGAGTTGGGCAATGACACTAGAATGACCTTTTCTGAGCATCTTTTCCATGCGATGGGAACTAATGACCTCAGGTGAACCAACCGTGATGCCTTGAAATTTATATTAGTGGCCTTCCTAGTCGAATTGCATGGTTAATGCCTTAAAATCCATGAGAATGGGACCCAAAGTCCTTAGCCAGTCTGTACCCAACACAATGTCACAACCACCCATGTCAATAGAAAACATATGGTATTTTAGGTGGTAGTCACCGATTTGGAGATGCACATTTTTAGAGTGCCCTCCACATTTCATGGAACCACCATTGGCAATCATGATTTGGAAATTGTTGATGGCATGGATGTAGCAATGAGTTTCTTGGGCAATGTGGCGATGAATAAAATTATGGGTGCTTCCACTATCAACCAGAATGTTGACCTTCTGATGCTTGATGTAACCGATTAACTTGAGGGTTTGGGGAGCAGAGAAGCTAGTGAGAGCATTGAGGAAAATGATCGGTTCCACTTCGGGAGGGTCTGAGGGAGGGGTTATGTCAGTGATTTCAGGGGACTCAGGAACAAGGGGAGTTTCAACATCCTCTTCCGAAATATCCTCAGAGATGGACATAAAAATATTTTGTTCCTTACACTTGTGGCCCAAGAAATATTTTTCATCACAATTATAACAATGGCCTTTGAGTTGGCATTCATCCATTTCATCCCTGGTCAATTTTTGGATCTTTAATGGGGCAGAGGGAGTAGTGGGATTTATGGGTTTAGGGTGACGGATAAAGGAGGGTTTATGGTTTTGAGAGGATACAATCTGCAGTGCTTCTTTAGTTTTTTTAGTAGCCTCTGCCCAACTCAAAGGTTGATCCATGAGAACATGGGCCCAAATATCCTCCTTGAGGCCACTGATAAAACACTCTTGAAATAAAGCATCAGTCATGCCCTATGTTCTAAAATCCAGGCGCTCAAAGGAAGCTATGAAGTCTTCTATTGTTCCTAATTTTTTAAACTTTGTCAAATGGACCAAATGGTTGGTGTCAGTGTCAAAGCATTCACAAAGCTCAGTCACAAATTGGGTCCAAGCAATATACCCTTGACAAGAAGTTTTTCTCCATTGCCACCATTGCCAATGTTCTTGATCTAGAAGGAGAACACCATACCAGAGTTTGGCCAAGTCATATGTAATGATGTATAAAGAGAAATAATGTTCCATTTGGGTGACCCAACCAGTGGGGTCTAAGCCATCAAATTTGGTCACATCCACCTGCAGAAGGCGTAGGTCACGTTGAAAGTGATGGGGTTGAAAGGTATGGGAATGGGAGTAATGTTCACCTTCAGTATTTGGAGGTGCATCAAAGAAAGGGTTATCTGTAGGGATCTTTAATTTGGTGCAAAGTGATGCAAAGACAGATTCAAGCTGGGTGGTTAGTTCTTGTTTGACTTCATTGAGGACTGCATGGTTGTATTTATGGTTGTATTGATGGATGAATCGATGGAGGCAATAGTAGCATTGAGTTGTTTCACTTCTTTTTGGGTATCGAGGAAACCATATTGTAAGGTGTTGAAGCGAGCTTCCAGGTCTTGGCTACGGGTATGGGTGAACTGAAAAGGGGTGGGCGGGGTCAAAAATTTTGCCGAAAAATGATACGGATGAATGTGATAAGGGAAAAGACATGAATCCAATGGAATAGGTCCCAAATAATGGTGAAAATTTTTCCAGACTTTTTTTTTTTTTTAACACCTGTGGAGTTATACTCTGGTCTGAAGAATACTGCAGCGATAAAATCCCCAAATTCTTAACCAGAAAGAAATGTGTATTTACTTGGCAACCTGAACATAGTTGTGCGACAATAGATCTTGTCTATTTTAATTTGTGTATGTTTTTGTCCCCCAAAGGTTAGGTATTCAAGGGTTCTACAGACAAGGGTTTTCCCTGTGCTATATCTCTCTGATATATGTGTGGGTTCCAACAGTAGTACTTGGCCCAATATCTCAGGGCACCAACTAAGGAGGATAGACCATACCCTTATCCGTACTACTCGACTACCCAGGTACTAGAGAGTATCTTCCTGAGTGTTGTTCTTGGTCTTTAGGAAATTTAGGCCGATCTGTACATAGGTGTTGTCTAATGCGCTACCACTCAAAGGGGTACCAATAGGGGTTACAAGGGTGGCCAACAGATGTGCGCTTAAGAACCACTTGTATTTCCTGCGTGTATGACTCCCTCAACCATGGGTTTATGCACGTAATGATAGATCTTTGTGGCTTAAAGATGTCAGAATATGTCTCTACCCTGAAAAAAATTCCCACAATTTCTGCCAAGGAAAGTGCTCTGATACCACTTGTAATATAACAGATATAAAAAATATGCAGAACAGAAATAAAAGTTATAGAAATGGCAGAATAACAGTAATATAGCCAACATAATCTCCACAATGACACATAAATGATATAAGAACAACAAGAGAAATAGCACTTTGATTCAGAAAGAAATGTTCACGGGCCTCTTCGAGGTGGCAACCTCTAGTCAAGCAACACTCTGTTACAATAATCTCCAAGCTAGGGTTTTCATACCCTCAACCCTTATTTATACTAACTATGTCTATCAAGAGAAACATCTAGAGGAAGATCCTTCTAGAAGTGGAAGCTTCTATTAGGTCTTCTTACATCCGCCTTATTATATTTTATTTAAAGGCCTTATTAATATTGACCTTTATTACATCCGAATATATTGATCTACCTATGTGCGGGTTAGGACCCTAACATCAGGGACAACATTTTATATTGTTAAAAATCACAAAAACATCAAAAAAAAATTCCTTCTTACCTATGTCCCCCCATTGGGAACCCTTAGGAAGAGCCAAGTCTAGATCTCCTCGGAAGTCTAATCCAGCATATGCATAGTCATCGACCATGAGCATTTGAGTTTTTAACTAGTCAAATAAGACATCGTTATATCTAATGATGGGACCAACTTCATGTCATGCCATGAGGTTGACCTACCTCTTCATTCTCAGATCATATGGGGCAAGCATACCCCACTCTACCTGGAAACGCAAAACTAGGACCCTCTCCAAGAATAAGGATACCAAAATCGACCCATATCCAAACTATTTCAATCTTGCACTCCTATACTTGGTCAGTTGTTTTTTCATACTCTTGAGAACCCCTTCACACTAGTTGAAAACTCGGGGCTCCATACACTCTAGCGCATACTGAAAGCATCTCTGAAGAGCCATATGGGGAGCCACACTCCCTGCCACGTGTGTGATGGTATAAAGGATGGTCTGTAGAGGCAAGTCTCAGACATCTCTTATAATGAATTTACCGCTATGATTCTAAGTACCTAGCACATAATTCTCACTGATATAGTGGTTCATAGGCTCATTGCCACCCCTTCTACCTATAAGTGTTACTTGGGACCCATGACGAGATAGCCCAATCAACAATTATATATCCTCGATATCTATCGTAAGAGTGTGAGAACCTACATGAAATGCCTTCTCGTTCACATCCCACATGTGAACTAGGTACTCGAGTAATCCCAGTTGGGCCCTCATACCCTAGATTTTGAAGAATTTCAATAGTTCACATTGTCGAAGGGCCATTACCATTCCTGGGTCATTCTCAACAAAGTAGTCTTCCTCCTTGTGATCTCTCTCATTCCATTCCAACATTTTTACCCTGGAAAACCTGCAATGGAACAATAAAGAGAGATTAGCATCTTTATGTTCTTCCCTGGAGAATTTTTATTGGAAAATTCATCTTAAAAAACTTTTTGAACTACATGCGTCACATGCCTAGGCATCCATACCGTGCATAGTCATCAAAGGATGGTTGTAGGGTCACCTACGACAATCTTAGATCGTCGCAGGGCTCGATATAGGGCATCTACGATGACCCCGCGCATTGGTACCCTCAAAAACTTAACCTAAAAGTTTAATTTTAACCAATGAAAAACAAATTTTGATTCCTGAAAAGTTGAAAGAGATGAAAATTACTTGTTCTGTGCATACCATTCGTCAAATGATCATTTGTTCCCTCCGCAATCCGCATTTGAAAATTGAGGTAAATAGGGGGTTTTAGAGCAAGGTTTGGGTGAAATGACAAATGGAATAGTGAAATGAGGTTTTTACCCATTTCTATTGATTTTTTCACTTTTTTGTTTATATTTTTATATTATTTTATATATGTTACCTAAACCCTAAAGTCCTAACGACTTGGCAAGTGTGTGATTTTTGCAGATAACAAGTCTAGGAGTGAAACATTGGAACAAGGATTCATTTTTTGGTCTGTTTTTATACATATGTCACAAGCACAGATCCTTTTAGGGTTTTGAAGGAAAAAATCCGAGCAAGTCTTGATTCTTTCTCATGCTCGTAAAACCATGAGAATGTAATTGAGTAGTCTTTTGTCATTTTTTCAAACTGGTAATGGTAACATGAAAAATGAAACCTATGGAGTATCCTTTAAGATCTTTTCATGCTCCATAAAAATGAAAAGATTGCTGAGCGAACTTGTTCTTTTCACGCTCATTAATGTATTTGAAGAAAACATCTGACGAGAGGTCATTTATCACCTTTTTAGTCTCGTCAGATTAATTTACGAAAAAGGACACGATGGAATCCTCTTTAAGTGTTTTTCAGACTCTCTAAACATGAAAAACCCCTGAGTTTTATTTCTTTGGACTCATTAAACAAATATTGAAAGACCCATATGGGATCGAACCATTCCTTCTTAGGGTTCGTTAAACATACTCTGAGGGACTCATCCGAAGGATGAGCTTACATCAACAAGCATATGTTATCCTCATCAAGCTTGTGTAAAAATAAAGAGGTACTCGCGATAAATGGTGGGGGGAAATTGGGAAAGGAATGTGTCTCTGTATTTGTGTTAGTGGCAGTAATAGTCACTCTTGAACATGACACCCTTCTTCATCATTGTATCCAGGTTGGGAAATCCATTTGTCTCTCATTTTACCATCTGCATGTCCATATGTTGGGTCCTCCTTAAGTCAATGTTTCCAAGACTATTGTCATGTAGTTCATATGTTCAAGATAAGTCCAACCTAAATAAGCCTTCTATCGAGTCTTCCATATGTAGTTATAAATTTTCAACCATGTCGGCCTTCCCTAAGTTAATTTGAAATCACTGCACACTCTGATCTACTTCAAATATGTTCCTTATTTCATGTCACTGATGGGGGATACATTAAGGCCCTCCAGTGATGAGTCTTTTCCTGTTGAATTCAACTCATTATCCAGGAATAAGACTTAGAAATCATTTAGTACCTTAGAGCCCGCATGCCTCAATGGCAGGTCTCTTCGCTTCCAACAGTGGGTTCACATCATTGACTCCTTATTGGGAGATTCCATCGATTATTCAACTTCAACTCATTTATTCAAATTCATTGGATTGTACAAGGGTACCTTGGGATTCATTGACATCAATGGTGATTTCCCTCGCACTTGTTAATGATTTTCATCATTTACCAGTAATCAACTAGTCTCTACCATGTTTGACTTTAGCACCTGTAATCACATGGTTAGATTCGTACTTAGGGATGATGGAAATGAAGACCCTGGATCTCATCATTCTGATCCAGGTTGCGATGGAGTATTTATGATTTTTATTCACACATAGATCCACCTTGTATATCTCGTGGCTATGTCTGAATTTGAGTCATTTTAAAGCGTAGATCCATAATGTATTCCTGGTGTCTATGTCTATTCTCAATTACATGGATCCCCAATGTATATTTATTGGCCCTGACTCACTTGACATTTTGGAATATGATTATGGGAATGCCTACCTCAGACAATGGTATATTGTTATGTTGATGCTTGACTATTTGTAGGTTCCCGATCGGTGTGGTCCTTGTTCGACACACACATTTTTACAAATTATTTTGACTGTCACAAGTTCCAAGTTCATACTTTGGGGAGAATTTTGTTACACATTATTTTGGTCACCCCAGTGATCTAGTGAAAAACATGTGTTCATGTTCCCAAAAAGAGTCTTTTTCCATGAGGGGGGTGGTTGGATTTCTCTTCTTAAAATGTCTATTAAGAAAGGTTGTCACAGGCTTCACTATACACAGAGTGCGACGATGCATGATCATCGTCCCCTTCCCTAAATTTGCACTGCGACGTATCTACATGTTTCTCTATAGCTAGGGTGCGACGATGTCAAAATCCAAGGATAAGTAAAAAATTCACGAAAGTTATAGAAGGGGATCCTCTAGAAGATGAGGTGGCATCCAAATGGTTTGGATCTTACCCACTTCTCTAATTTGGTGGAATCATCATAATCTCTTCAACCATCTAAAAAGGGATCTCTCATGGAAAAGGTTAAGCAAGTTTAAGGTGAAACTAAGGCTAAGAATTGGATGAGGAATTCTACTTCAGCTCATACTTGAGAGCTTCATTTCAGTTCATCAAGTCATTGTGGATCTTCTTCATTCAATTTTGGAGCAAGTGTGTGTGTTGGAGAAAAGGGCCATCGAAAGGGGACCTTGTGAAATCAAGTCTTTGGTTGTAATATCCATTTTCGTTTTAATATAATGCAGTGATATTTTTCTTTCCCATAAAACTTGTTTTGTTTTATTGTATGACTCATTGATCACATACATAGGCTCTCGTTGAGTTCATTATATTGATTTCACTTTGGTTGGCTTGTGTTCACTTGCAGATTCAATATCACAGGAGCGTCAGAGTGGAGCTAGGATGGAAATGACATGAGGAAGCGATATTTAAATGGTATGTTGCCTATCTCTTGTTAAATAGTGAACTCAATAGTTAGAGCTTAGGAAAATCATCATATTCTGTTTTGTTTTGTTCTAGATATAGGTGGATCTAGGGAGATCTGTTTATGTATGCATTTATCGATCGATCCCATAATACCTACATCTTCTCTGCCTGCTTTAAAATGAATATTATCACTTGGAATATAAGAATCTTGTGTCAGATTACTGAGAGGGGGAGGGTGAATCAGAAATAAATATTTGTAATCATTTTAATCACAATATGCAATTTTTATTTATCTTTATGATCGATATAGCATTATCATCCAATAAGTGAAGAGTAAATAAACCATGATCAAATGAACAATCATAGACATACACAGTACACCATTATTTTTTATGTGGAAACCCAATGCGGGAGAAAACCACATAATGCTTATTATTAATTTTCTTTAAGAACTACATTCATTGGAAGCACCAAATTCCTTTGTTTCTAGTTGGAACTAGAAGGAGGCTTTAACTCCCTATCTTCAGGATAAAACTTGAGGGAAGCTCCAACTCCCCAATTTTATGGCTGCAACTAGAAGGAGGCTACAACCTCCTATGTTCTCTGACTACAATCTGAAGGTGGCTACAACCACCTATCCTTTCCTCATCCAACCACCCTAAGATATAAGCGCCAAATGTAGAAACTGAATATGTCATTGTCACAACCTGTTTTGTCAAATATGTCACTGAGAAACTTGTCACTGTATAGTCATCAACCAATCTGATCTGATCACATATACTTCAAACACTATACCATAAGTCTGTATCTCAAACCATGTGTTGTAAATTCACTGTTATACAACCTCTATCCGTACCAATAACTTCATAAACATACCTCAACCAAAATCCCTCAAACATCAACCAATACTAAACTTTAGTAGATCTACCTCATATCAACTCTGCAACAAGCCCTAAACTTTCAAGAGGGAATCCAACAGATTTACAAGGCAAAACCTCAACCAAATTCATAAATTCAACACTACACATATGAAAACCATACCTTTTTTCTTCTTGTAGCATTCTACTATCGCGGTTTTGCTACCACGATTATTCTACAGTGAATCTCTTGCCCCATTTTTTCTACCTCGATTTTTCTACTGCACTTTTTCTATTATGGTTTTTCTACCACAATTTTTCTACCACAATTTTTTTGTCGTGGTTTTTCTTCCGCATTTTTGCTGTCACGATTTTTCTACCACACTTTTACCACCACAAGTTTTTTGCCATTATTTTTCTGCCACACTTTTCTCTATTAATAAAACCTACCCAAATAACCTTTCTCAAAATATATATTCAATGATATTCAATAGGTGATAATGGGAGATCCTTTCTCTCTTATTTATACTTCCATGTAGCTTCCTCAAGGGGTTACCTTCTAACCAACTTAACCCACTTTATTTATTTTAGGGATAACCCACTTCTAACCACTTTTCCACTTCTAACTCACTTTGCTACAAATAGTAAATTCTCCACTTCTAGTTGCACCTAAATTATTTTTAATTATTTTCTTATTGCAACAACTTAACCCATGACTAATTCCTAGTTTCACCCACTTGATTAGTCAACTTTTTATAGGATCTTCTAGAATTAATTTGACTTCTTTGACCTTCTATATAACGCATGAGGGTTCTCCACTTCACCAGGCCATAACTCTCTAACCATGAGGAGTTATGTGAAGTTCTACATATCACCGGAAATTGCATGACATGTACTATCCATATAGAATAGTCTTACTTGAAAATATATTAAACTCCATACTATTGTACATAAATCAAAATTAAGTCCCTTAATCATATTGTTGGGGCTACCGTAATTTTCTACCAGACTTACTTCAAGGGTTGATATCAATGAAAATAAACCCAATTAATCAATAATCTCCCCCTTTGGCATTGATGGCAACACTTTGACGCAATACTGAAGTCACATCTCTCATGCTTCGCCTGTGACCATTGCTCCCCATGGAACCATGCCTCTATTCTCTCTCTCTAAGAATCTAACTCTCTATCCTGCATCTGATAAATTTACCCCCCTTTACATTGAACTGTCGTTGGGGTTGCTCCCCCTGACTGAACTCTTCCTCAAACTGCTCCCCCAACCTGAACTGTCTTCTTTATGGTTCTTCCTTGTGTAAATCTAAGACATATAAGATAAGAATTCAAAAGAATTCATTTTGGGGTAGAAATTACTCTGAGTCTCTGGAGAAGATACTCAAAGGATTCCTTTGGAAGTGGTTTTGTAAAGATATCTACCACTTGTTCTTTTCTTCCCACACATTCAACTCAGATGTTCTTCTCTACAACCTGTTTCCATAGAAAGTGATACTTGATTAGAATGTGCTTCGTCTTATATTGCATCACCCAGTTCTTTTAAATATTGATGGTGCTTGTATTATCACAATAGATTGGAATGGGCTCATCATACTCAACCTGTATAGCTGTCATAGTTTGTTTCATCCATATAACCTGTGTACAACATGTTTTTGTTGCAATATAGTCTACTTCGGCTGTAGATAATGATATTGCTGACTAATTCTTTCTTAGCCAAGATACCAAACACTCACCCAAGTAGAATGTGGCTTCATTGGTGCTTCGTCGATCATCAATGAAACCTGCCTAATCTTCATCTATGTAGGAAATAAGTGATAAATCCTTTCCTTTTGGATACCATAATCCAAACTCTTATGTACCCTTGAGATATATGAATATCCTCTTTACTGCTAGAACATGCGATTCCTTTGGTGCTTCTTGAAATATTTCCACTTCTCCAACTTTCCGCATTGCATATGGCCTAGATACTATCACATAAAGTAAGATGTCCATCATTGACCTGCATTGCCTCTAATTTGTATACTTTGAATCCTCATCTTTACTTAACTTGCAACTAGTTTTCATAGGAGTACTGATTGGTTTTCAATATTCTATTCTAAATCTCTTTCACATTTCTTTGATATACTTGGTTTGAGAAATAAAAATTCCTTGGTTTCTTTGACATATATGAAGACCCGAAAATAAGGATAGTTCTCCAAGTAATGACATTTCAAATTCATTCTATAGATCCTTTGAAAATTTCCGGCTCAACATGTCATCATCACTTCCAAAAATAATATCATCAACATAAACTTCAATTAATACAATACTATCTTGATTTACCTTGATGTAGAGGTTTTTTTCTACATTTCCTCTCTTAAACCCTTTCTATTGTAAGTATTTGTCTAGTCTGGAATACCATGCTTTGGGGGCTTGTTTGAGACCATACAATGCCTTCTTTAATTTGCAAACATAATCTTCATTTTTCGATAATTGAAATCCTTCTGGTTGCTTAATGTAGACTTATTCTTCTAGTTCGTGATTCATAAAATACAATTGCACGTCCATCTAATACACTTTAATACTCTTTGAACATGCATAATCTAGTATCAATCTAATTTCTTCCATTCTGAAAATTGGGGCAAATGTCTCTTCAAATTCGATACCTTCAACCTTTGTGTATCCTTTACATACCAATCTATCTTTGTTCCTGGTAACTTGTCCATCTTCATTCAATTTATATCCAAAGACCCATTTTGTGTCAATCACATTCTTGTACCTTGGTCTTGGAACCAATTCCCAAGTGTAATTCTTCTCTATCTGATCCAATTTTTCATCCATTTACTTTATCCAAAATTCATCCTTGTCGGCTTCTTCAAAAATTTTGGTTCAATTGAAGATAAGAGTGCTAGCTGCATTTGTTGTGGTGAACGAATTCTTCTTCCATTATCAACTCCTGCATCTTTTTTCTCAATAATATCATCTGACAGGTGATTCTTCTATATTAGTTTTCTAGGTGTATTTGGAGGTACTTGTTTTTCTTTCTCTTCTACTTCTATTTGATCTTCTTCATCTTCCCCTTCTATTACTTCTTCATCCTTTGCTTCATCTTCGTAATCATGTTCCATTGACTCTTTTTCTTCTTCCTTTAATTTTCATCCACCTATATCATCAATCATTACATTGATGATTTCCAAAACTTTGTTGATCCTTAGATTGTAACATTTGTATTCTTTCCTTGTACTTGAGTAACCAACAAGCATGCCTTTGTCTACACGATAATCAAACTTTCCCATTTTTCCATCTTCTCTTTTCATGTAGCATTTTCTTCCAAATACTCTCGAGTGTTTCACATTTGTCGTTCCTCCTTTCCATAGCTCGTAAGGAGTTTTGTCACTGTTGTTCCTGAGAATTACTTTGTTTTGAATGTGAAGTTTTGTATGCACTGCATGTGTGCAAAAAACATCTGTCAACTTGGAATCCATTAACATTTTTCCAGCCAATTCTTGTATTGTCGTGTTCTTTGTTTTTAAGACCCCATTCTATTGAGGTGTTCTAGCAACGAAAAATTTCCTTTTTATACCATTCTTGCTACATAAATCCATAAATTTCTTTGGAGTAAACTCTCCTCCATTATCAAATATCAAGCATTTGATTTTTGAATCCATTTCATTTTCAACCATTTCCTTATATACCTTGAAGTTTTCAAATGCTTCTGACTTATTCCCAAGAAAACAAACTGTAGTCATTCTTGTATAATCATCAACCAATAACATAAAGTATTTCTCACCTTTTAAACCCTTTGTTCTAGTTGGTCCAACTACATCAATATGCACAATTTCTAGTGGTCTTGTCGTTGAGTATTCATTTGATTTGAACCTGGTATTTGTTTCCTTTCCTCATTGACAATGCTTGCATAAACTATTGGTTGGCTTCATGATCTGAGGCATTTCTCTGAATTCTTCCTTTTTGTTGACTTTGACAAGGTTATCAAAGATTATGCGACCCATTCTTCTGTTCCAAGACAAAATTCATCTTCCTTCCCTAGACAATACTTTTCATTCCAATTTCACTTAATACATATACATTGCTTGAAGTTATTACAACTGTTGCAACCAATTTTCCTGAAACTTCTTTTCTTATCTCACATTTTTGTGAATCGAACATAAGCTTGTGACCTTCGTCACACATTTGAATTACACTTAGAAGAATATGTTTCATATCTTCCACTAGTAGAACAATTTCTTCCTTGGTATCCTCGTTTCGAATTCTGATTGTTCCCTTTCCAATGATTATAGTTGAGACGTCATTTCCAAAGGAGATTGATCCATCTCTTTCCTTTCTCAATGTTAGAAACTTGTCTTCATCACCTATCATGTGATTTGAGCAACCAGTGTGAACATACCAACCACGTTTCATATGCTTAGATTGTAGAGCGAGTGTGCATTCTTCATTGATATATTGATTCTACTTTCTTATCCATGTTCTCTTATCAGGTTCTTGTATATGATTTTTGTTATTTTGTTGTGATTCTCTAGGAGGGACTACCATTCTACAATATTTGGCCATGTGTCCAAAGTTGTTGCACTTGTAACATTCCACTTCAATGCTCAATGATTCAAACATATTCTAGATTATTCTCTGTGTTTCACTAGGCCTTCTTGGATAACCGTTTTGTGTGTGTCTTTCAAAGTTATTTCTATTCCTGCTATTAGCTCTACAATTTACATCTTTATGTCCAAAATTATTGCATCCAAAAAATAAACCAAAAAAGATAGTTTGATACTTGGGAGTGAATATCTTATGAAAGGAGTTACTCATTTGAATTTGTATTCTTCCTTAGGCATGCTTGTTTCTAATTTTCGTTGATTCTAGAATATGAATCTTCTCGGTGGAGGAGTGTCCATGTGATCTTCTTTGTAGAACTTCCTATCCCCTCTGACTGTTTCTGCATAGCTTTTTGTATATGTTTCTTGATCTTTCTCTTTGGAACTTGATCCCTTTTTTGTCAGATTGTATCCAAGTCCGTGTAAATTCTAGCCTTGTACAATGTCTATTGTAAACAGATATTCAGAAAAGAACATAAAAGATACAATGGCAAATAAAAACATTACACAAAGATTTTTCCCCTGGAAACCCAAACCGGGAAAACCAACATATATTATATTCATTCATTGCATTACATTGTTTACAATACAATATACATATAGGAGCCAACGAAATCCAAAACCCTAACCCAATGACTTGGATTAGTCCAAAACCCTAATTCCTTAACCAGAAATAGAGAACCATCTGCAAAAACCATGTGCCAAAAAAACCACCTAAATACATGACACATTTCCCGAGGTAGGTGTCACATTTCCTAAGGCATAATTTTTTTTTCCATGCAAAGAATATAACACTTACCCAACATTCCCCCACTTGTTTTTTTCTTTGCATACAAGGGGTTATAGGATTACATAGTCAAAAATCTAGGGCAGCAATGCCCATGGATCCTCTAGACCAAGAGAACTTCTTACTGCTCACAGATTTTGTTAATGAGTTTGCAACATTCTTCAAAGTGTCCACCTTCATCAGTGATACTTTATTTTCTTCAATCATGTCTCTCACAAAGTGATATTGAACATCAATGTGCCTTTTCTTTGAATGATAAGCAGGTTTCTTCACCAGAAAAATTGCACTTTGACTGTCACTCTCTATCCTTACAACTTGTTGTACCAATCCAATAACTGAACACAATCTTTACAACTATATTGCTTCTTTACTTGCATGAGTGGCTTCCATGTATTCAGATTTTGTAGTTGAAAGTGCCACTACAACCTGTCTTTTTCTCATCCAACTTATTTCTCCTCCAAATAGGTTAAACACATACCCGCTTGTAGATATCCTACGATCCAGATCTCCAGCCCAGTCTGCATCCACAAAGCCATGTATATCAACCACTCTATCCAATCCCGGTCTTCCTTCATAGCATAATCCATAGCTAGCAGTGCCAGGTAAATACCTGAAAACCCTTTTTACTGTTGTCCAATGCTCCT
This sequence comes from Picea engelmannii, assembly GCA_009831015.1. Taxonomy (NCBI): domain Eukaryota; kingdom Viridiplantae; phylum Streptophyta; class Pinopsida; order Pinales; family Pinaceae; genus Picea; species Picea engelmannii. Next base: position 111,075 of record ML787946.1, on the reverse strand, counting down.
TCCCTGGTTTTGACATATACCTGCTCAAAACTCCCACTGCATGTGCAACGTCCGGTCTAGTACAGACCATTGCATACATCAAACTGCCAACTGCACTCACATATGGAACATGAGACATGTCCTCCTCTTCTTCATGTGTCTTGGGACACTGATCCACAAATAACTTTACACCAACAGGAATAGGAACCTTGACTGATTTACATTCCTGCATATTAAACCTCTGCAATATTGTCTCAACATATTTTATCTGATTTAACCAGAGTTTCCTCTTTTTTTTATCTCTTTTAATTTCCATGCCCAAAATAAAATTTGAAGCACCAAGATCCTTCATGTCAAATTTATAGGACAACTGAGTTTTCACATCCTATATAATCTCCTTGTTGTTTCCTATCAACAACATGTCATCCACATACAAGACCAAATAAATCAAATGATCACCAATTAATTTAGAATACACACAGTGATACTCTTTGTTTCTTGTGAAGCCAAGTCCCATCATATAAGTATCAAATTTTTGATACCACATCCTTGGTGATTGTTTTAAACCATACAGGGACTTTTTCAGCTTTCATACCAGCTCCTTGTTTCCTTTCACAACATAACCTTCTGGTTGCTTCATAAAGATTTCTTCTTCTAGATCCCCATGCAGGAATGTTGTCTTCACATCCATCTCTTCTACTTCAAAATCAAATGCAACAACAACAGATAACATAAATCTTATAGAGGTTAACTTGGCAACAGGAAAACAAATCTCACCAAAATCAAATCCCTCAACCTGGAAATAACCGTTTGCTACTAACCGAGCTTTGTATTTCTCCACTTTTCCTTCTTCATTCAGCTTATTTTTAAATGCCCATTTGCTGCCAATGGGATTTCTTCTAGTTGGCAACTCCACTAGATCCCAAGCCTCATTCTTATCCAAAGATGCCATTTCTTTTTCCATGGCCCTTTTCCAGAGATTTCCATCCTCTGAATCCACTGCCTCCCTAACAGTTCTAGGATCATCATTGGTAATAGACAAAGAAAAATTTGAATGAAAATCAGATGGACTATACCTTTTCGGTAGCCTTCTTTCTCGATCCAATCTCCTCAATACTAGAGTATGAGGATCTTCTTCTTTTGATTCATGTTCTTCTGTAGAGTCTGCTTCATCATCCTTTAAATCAAACTCTATCTTCTCTAGTTCTTCCTTACTTGGTAGGACTTCCTGTTTAACAACATCCTTAATTTCGCTAAATACCACATCTCGGCTATACACTACCTTCTTAGTTTCTGGGTTCCAAAGCTTATAACCTTTGAGACCATCTTTATATCCAATAAATATACATTTTTCATCCTTCTTATCCATCTTACTCTTGTTTTCCTTTGGAACATGAACATATGCATCACATCCAAATACTTTAAGATGTGTGAGAGAAGGTTCCTTACCAGTCCATACCTCTTGTGGAGTCTTTTCACCCAACGCTGATGAGGGTGATTTGTTGACCAAATAACATGTAGTACCCACTGCCTCTACCCATAATTCTTGCCTTAACCCGACACCACTGAGAATGCACCTTGCTTTTTCCATCAACATCATGTTCATCCTTTATGCAACTCCATTCTACTGAGGTGTATATGGAGTAGTCTTCTACCTTGCTATACTGCACTTCTTACAGGATTCTTCAAATTCATTCCCGTAGAAGTCTCTGCCATTATATGTTCTCAACACCTTAATTCTTTTCTCTATTTGATTCTCAACAAGAGCCTTAAACTCTTTAAACTTGTCAAAGACTTCAGATTTCTTCACGAGGAAATATTTCCAAGTTTTCCTTGAGAAGTCATCTATAAATGAGACATAGTACATAGATTTTCCCAATGATGGGACCAACACAGGTCCAAAAACATCACTTTCAACTAGTTGTAAAATTCCTTCTACCCTTGTTGCACTAGAGGGAAATCTTACCCGATTCTTCTTCCCATATAGACAATGTTCACAAAAATCAAAATCCAGAGAGCAGTTAGGCATACCTTCAACCATACCTTTACCGTGTAGTAGTCGAAGACCCTTCTCTCTGATATGCCCCAGTCTTTGATGCCACAACATAACCTTTTCTCCAGAGACTGTAGGATTTATTTCTTCTTCAACTCCAATATCAGGAATAATGGAGCTATTACACCCATCACTAATAGTGCTTCCTAGAAGATTATACAGAGTTCCAAACTAAACTCCCTTCATCAACACCATTGCTCCTCAAACCATCTTGTAAGTTCCCTTTTCAAAAATTGTTTTTACCCCTGCATCTTCCATTTTGATTACAGAAATCAAATTTCTAGCCATACCTAGGATGTGTAGAACACCATGCAGTGTTCTAATCCTTCCATCTATGAGTCTCAACTTGACCCTTCCTCTTCCTATGATTCTGGTTGTCGAATCATTACCTAAGAAAACATTACCTCCATCATAATTTTCATATTTGCATAACCACTCCCCGTGGGGATTCATATGAAAGGATGCACCAAAGTCAATCAACCGTGCCTCATGATCTACATGTGTGCTTCAAGAGGCCAAGTACACATCCCCTCCTTCTTCCTTGGAGGTCTTTTCTTCTGTATAAGAAGATTCTTTAGATCCCTTCTTTTTCTCAACTTTGGATCTACACTGCTTCTTGTAGTGTCCTTCTTTTCCACACCTCCAACATACCCTTACAAACTTTCCAGGAGATTTAGATGTACCCTTAGACTTAGATCTCCCACTTGAGAAATTAGATATATTTCTTTCCTGGGAACGTCCTCTTGCAAATAATGTGTCTATGCTATGTCCTTCCATATTCTTTCATCTCATCTCCTCTGACAACAAGGATGAGACCACTTCTTCAAACTTCAAAGAAGTTGTATTACTACCTATGGCCACAACCAGACTATCCCACGAGTCTGGTAAAGAACACAACAAACTGATACATTTATCTTCATCTGAAATTTTAATCTCAACAGATACTAACTAACTTACCACAGTATTGAAGGTGTTCAAATTCTCTACCACGGAGTCTCCATCTCTCATCCTCAAGTTATACATATTCTTTCTCAGGAATAGTTTATTTACCAGGGACTTAGATTGATACAACTTCCCTAACTTTTCCCATAAATCCTTGGTTGTAGCTTCCTCTGATGCATTCAGTAATATTGAATCAGAGAGACATAGTTGGATTGTGCTCTTTGCCTTTCGATCCATATTTTTCCAGTCATCTGCAAAAGTTCCTATAGGTGCAGTACCTAGATCTATCGTGATCCACTGATCTCTGTCCACCAAAATATATTCCATCTTTAGCTTCCACAACTCAAATATTTTCCCATTAGACTTCTCGATCTCCATCTTCTAATTGCTTGTCATTTCTTTTCACCTGAAAAACAATACCATAGATCTCCCACTGTAACAAGGATTATCACAGTCCCGAGCCAAACCCTTGACCGCAAAGGTGTCCCCCTGAAGCCAATAAATCTCTGATACCAAATGTAAATTCTAACCTTGTACAATTTCTATTATAAACAAATATTCAGAAAAGAACAGAAAAGATACAATGGCAAATACAAACATTACACAAAGATTTTTCCCCTAGAAACCCAAACCAAAAAAACTAGCATATATTATATTCATTCATTGTGTTACATTGTTTACAATGCAATATACATATAGGAGCCAACGACATCCAAAACCCTAACCCAATGACCTGGATTAGTCCAAAACCCTAATTCCTTAACCGAAAATAGAAAACCATCGAAAAAAACCACCTAAATACATGACACATTTCCGGAGGTAGGTGTCATGTTTCCCGACACTACTACTCATGCAAAGAATATAACACAGACCCAATAGTATAGACTTGTTATGATTATGCCTTTGACTATTGATAATGTCATCCAAAATTTTTGATTTGTTCTGCATATTTTTGTTTTGAAGATCCTTTCTCAATGTGACAATCTTTGCTTCCAAATTTCCAATGATCCTGTCTCTTTCTTCTAATTGTTCTTTGAGTTTTTTTTCAATTATTTTATCTCCTTATATTTGAACCTTCAATTCTGTGATTATTTGTTCTAGTTCTTGAGTGTCTTCTTTCTTATCTAGTTCTACTTGGAGCTTATTGTTTTTCTTCTTTTATCTTTTTATAACTTCTATAGCACTCAACAGTTCTTCTTGGTAGTCAACTTCTACCTCTTCATATTCTTCTTCGATGTCTTCTTTATCAAAATCTCTTATTGCCATGAATAAAAATCTTTCTGTCTCACTTTCACTGATTTCATCTTCATTTGATGAGGAGATGTCTTCTTTGGTGCAAAAAAATTTCTTGAATACTTCCTTTTTGGTTCTTTTGCATTTATATGTTTGTTTTTTGTTTGAATCATCTTCATCATTTATTTATTTTTTTCTTATGAGGACATTTATTAGAAAAATAACCAATACCATCACAATTAAAACAAATGAATGGAATATTATCTTTATATATGTCGTCGGTTCCCTTTTTAAATCTTCTGACAAAGTTGGCCACTTCTTCATTGTCTTCTGAGATGTCACTGTGACGCATACCCCCAACCCTCGGGCTATAGTCCGCTCACAGGATCGCTCTAAAACATTCCCCGAGCCAAAGCGTCTCTTTCATATCTCTATTGGGACCTCAATATTCGATCCACAGGTCCCTCGTGAAACTCCACCTACACAAGCATGCCATAGGCATGAGATTTCACCTGCACACAGCCTCAACACGACCACGAACTTTTCCCGAAATGGAATTTTGGGTTTTGGGACTTCCTGAGTCCTGATGTCGAGAACCTCTGCCTTCTCGATCCCTTGGTCCCCAAAATGCTGAAATGTTGAAATAGCACTCAACGATGATTAGTCCCCTGGGCCATATCTTTGGACCATGGGACCACTCTTCATATGACCACAATCTTCTTTGATACTCTTGACTCCGTGAGCCCCGACTCTTAGTCTTCGAGATTCCCGAAATGTTGAATCCTAGTATTCTGAAATGTCGATCTCGGCTTTGTCCTCCAAGGATTACTTTTCTCCGGATATTCATGTTTCCCAATTTTGTGACCTTCGATGTCAAGTACCCCACTTCCTGGCTACAGGATCCCTGAAATGTCGATTTTTGAAATACTGATAGCCGATGCGACCGCAGCCTCACTCCAACAATACGTCACTTTTGGGACTTTAGGGTTTCCAATGCCGAAATGCCTGGTTTCTTGTCCTCGAGATGGCCGAAAATCCAAATCCTAAAATGCCAAAATGTCCCGGCACTATGCCTCCTATGCTTTTAGGAATTCGCGTTTAGGAACTTCACAAATCTCAGCGCAACTATTCCTTGTCCTCTCGTACTTCCGGTATGCAAAATACCAAAGTACCAAAATCTTGAAACTTTGGTCCTCCTTCTCCTGATCAAGATCAACGGCTCACAGCCTCTCCTGATCCAACAGCTCAGGTCCTTTCAGGACTTTATGGGTCAAGATTTTTGAACTCTTTCCCTTCACATCCCCGGTACCTGGAATGCCGAAATCCTCCCTTTTGGGGATTTTCATTATGCCTTGATCGCTCGCCATGTTTCCTCCTACAAATGGACGGTCTCGATCCTTTCAGGATTTTTTGACTCTACGGTCCCAAGATGTAAGGTTACCCAGTCCTTTGTCCTTAGACTTCTCGATACCTAAAACACAGAAGTACCAAATCAAAGGGAGATCAACGGTTGTGATCTTCCGGCATCCGATGGCTCACATCCTTTCGAGGATTTTCCCAAAACCTCAAATGTGTACTCCTTTTTGGGACTTCGGGGTACATGATTTCATGAATCCTCCACAACAAATGTTGTTCCTTCCACCTCCCAATAGCCGAATTCCTGATATGCTGAAATCTCTGAAATGCAACGTCGGGATTTTCTAGCCTAAGTGTCCCGATCTCTTGTAATCAAGATTCTCGGAATCTCGAATCTCCAAAATCCTGATGTGTTCGCTGTTTCAGGACTTCGATGAACCTCTACTCATCTCATATGCAAGCTTAAATCATATGCACCTCCTCCCAGATCCAACGACTCTCGATGATCTGCGTGGGATTTGACGGTAGCTGTGCTCCCCCCTTGTGCGCTCTTCTTTCCACCTTAGAATATTTTCAATGTCTCAAAGGCCTCGGCCTTTGTCTCAGCTCTATGAAGCCTGCAACCTTGGCTCATACTTGCATTCTAAGGATGTTGTCCCTCCTGAGCTTTTCCTGTAGCTTCGACCTCTAAGGGATTAACCCTTTTCCCTTCTCCCTTAGATGGAGAATCTGATGCCCTCCTGGCACTCTCTTGCTTAGGCAACTTCTTGCTGAGTCTGCAGGTTGTTCAAAAAACCTATGAATATCCCTCCTTGGACTCTTCTCTGTCTCTAAACTCAAATATTTCTCTCTGTGTGCTCTAGCACCTACTCAATGCCCTCTTGGCAGAGTGTCCATAATCTTCAGTGATTCTGTTTCTCTATGAAATCACAACAGAGTTCCTTCTCAACACTCTATTCCTATGCTCAATGGCCTCCTAGAAGAGATCTATAGAACCCTCAACAGTTCTATCTTCCTCCTGAACTCAACAGACCTCCTCTGTGCACTCTATGCACCTGCTCAATGCCCTCTTGGCAGAGCTCTATAGAACTCCTCAGAGATTCTATCTTATACTGTGTCCTCCTCTGCACAGTCTCACCTCCAAGGTATTCAACAACCTTGAGGTCTTCCTTTAAGTCAATGATTTCAGTTGGTGTGCCCTCCTAGCACATCTTTGTCCAAATTCCACAGAATTGGAAGTGCTCTCTAAGCATTGGCTATCAGAACCCACCGTGTTTTGTCACACCCTCTTGGCATGAAGCCTCAAAGAACCCCAAACCTGAAATCAAAGAACCTGCAGATAGTACAACCTATCTATCCCTGTAAATGCATACCTAATCATACATCTACATCATCTAAATAACACACAAAGACATTCATCATAACACAGACAATATTCAGGAAAAACTGCTGTGGTTTGTATTAATATCAAATGTCTCCTTTACAAGGTGTTCCTGAGCTGAGACTTTTGACAGAGTCTTGACTCCTCCTCTCTTCTCTCTTCTCTAAATTTTTCTACCTCTCCTCTAACTCTAAACAAGATCAAAAAAATATTTTTTACATGAGGGGGCTCTTCGAGCTCTTCCCTCCAAGCTACCTACTCTATTCAATTACATTGAATTTACAATGAATGGGTTGTCTAGTCCAAATCAGATCTAGATCTCAGCCTTACAACCATTAAAGGATATCTACATCTAAAGCTTGCATATAGGCATGTCCTTTTGGCTCTAACAACCTTACAAACATTAAATGTGCTTGATTCAAATTCAAAATTTGAATATGAGAGGACTGCGCCTCTCCTCCTCATTGAATGCGTGCACTGAGTGGATTGGTTGGCTGGCGCATGGTTGGCTTGGGAGCGATGCTCCTGCACCATACTCCTCTACTATGAAAATTCATGAGCTCTCCACCCTGGTTGTTGAAATCCTCCTAGATCCCAAACAACTCTTCGGAGCTATCTCCCTGCTCCATCTCTCTACTGCTGCTGTTGTTGTTGATGCTTTGTTGTTGCTCTGAAAGTCTCCCTTGTGCTCAACTTCCCCCTGTTGGCAGTCTCTTGTGATGAATTCATCATCAAATTCCTGATCTCATCGATCACCTCGTCCAGTTGTTGCCCTGGCTGGCTCTGTTCATGCCGTCTCTTCTGCTGCAAATTCTTTTTGCAAGTGGGCAGATCACCTTGATCTCCCATGCTATCTCTTGTGGCCTTAACTTGCCACCCTGTTGCAGATTTCTCTTCTGCAATCTCATTACTGAGTTTTTGCTTAGCCTCTTCATCTAACAGTTTGATTTTCATCTCTCCCTGTGTGGCACTAAGTGTCCACTCTGCTGTAGTCTCCTCTGCAGTCCCCTCTTGACTGACCTGTTGTTCAACCATCATCTCTGACAGTGTTGTTGCTGCCATTTCTATTGTTGGTATGTATCCAACTCCTTCCATCTACTCCTCAACCTCAAAACCTCCTCCATCAGTTTCCAACCTCATCTGTTGAATGTCCATGCTCTGCACCATCACCCTTCTCTCCAGGGCTTCAAATTCTTGGTATAGATCAGCAAATCCCATGCTATCTGATTTTTCTTCTTCTTTTTCTGCAAGCTCTAATGCTACAGTTGTCTCTGTTTCAATTACCTTTCTGAAAAATTTGAGCCATTCCTCAGAATGCTCATTTCCTTCTTCTGCTTGGGTAGTCATCAGTGGTTTCTCCACTTCTTCTTCCATGATAGTCTTTGTTGGCTGTCCTTCTATTGTTGCTACATCTGTAACATAGGTTTTAGCCCCAACTGAGCTATGTGGAAGGAATATTTCAATTCCTCCAATGATCAAAAGATTCCTCTGATCTTCCTTCTCCATCAGCTCCTCTGGTTGATCCGAACTCAACTCTAAGTTCATGAGACTTTTAGACAGTCTCACTTATGTTCCTGTGCCCACTTGGCAAACTGGGAATTTTCTGCTGCCCTCTTGGCAGTCTATGAGATCCTAGGATCCCATCCCATTGCTCTCCTGACAACGTGTAATTTCCCTACTGTCCTCCTGATAGTCTATGAGATCCCACAATGATCTCATTTCATTGCCCACCTGGAAATTGGAAATTTTTGTTTTGCCATCTTGGCAGTCCTTGAGATCATCCAATGATCTCAGTTCATCCTCATCACTGAGATTTCTCCAGCCTCTGGCTCACATACCTGAACCATTTTCTCCTCTGGTCTGTTGAGGTTTTTAGTATGCCTCAACCATATTTTCAACAACCTTTACTGTTTTTTGGCCATCAATGCCCTGACTGGCCATTTTACCTTCATCTTCATGGGCCATTCATACACCCATCTTGACTTTGTATCCTGTTGCACCCGTAGTGCTAGCTCATCCATTCTCGCTCTGATATCGATGCACTCTTATCTCTTACTGCGTTCTCCTGCTGCTGATGGATCTTCTTTCCACCGCATCCATGGCCTTCAGTAGCAATCTTCCTGCTCCTGTCTACCCTCCTGAAAAACCTATTACTGTTACTCTACAACTCTGAGTGCTTCCATCTTTCTCATATATCCCTCTGATTGTCTTCCTAACTGCTGTGTATCTACTAACAATCACCACAGAGTTCCAGTACTCTGCCTTCCTCTGCCTGTCTCTGCAAGTTGTCTTTGATACGAAAATGATGTGTACCAGAGTTTTTCCTTCCTACTCTCTCTTCCTGAAATACACAAACAAAATCAAGCTCTGATACCACCACTGACACAGATCCCCAACCCTCGGGTCAGAGTCCGCTCACAGGATCACTCTAAAAACTTCCCCAAGTCGAAGCGGTTCTTTCAGATCCCTACTGGGACCTCAATATTCGATCCACAGGTCCCTTGTGAAACTCCACCTGCACAAGCATGCTACAGGCACAAGCTTTCACCTGCACACAGCCTCAGCACGAACGCGACCTTTTCCTAAAATGGAATTTTGGGTTTCGAGACATCCTGAGTCCTGATGTCGAGAACCTCTACCTTCTTGATCCCCCGGTCCCTGAAATGCCAAAATGCTGAAATAGCACTCAACAACGATTAGTCCCTTGGGCCATATCTTTGGTCCATGTGACCACTCTTTATATGACCACAATCTTCTTTGGAACTTTGGACTCCATGAGCCTTCACTCTTAGTCTTCGGGATTCCCGAAATGTTGAATCCCAGTATTCTGAAATGTTGATCCCGACTTTCTCCTCCAAGGATTAATTTTCCTCGGCTCTTTGCATTTCGCGATTTCAGGACCTCCGATGTCAAGTACCCCACTTCCCGGCTATAGGATCCCTAAAATGCTGATTTCTGAAATCCTGATACCCAGTGCGACTGTAGCCTCACTCCAACAATACGTCACTTTCGGGACTTCGGGATTTCCAACGCCGAAATGCCCAGTTTCTTGTCCTCGAGATGCCCGAAAAGCTGAATCCCGAAATCTCGAAATGTCCCGACATTATTCCTCCTATGCTTTCAGGAATTCATGTTTCAGAACTTCATGAATCCCGGTGCAACAATTCCTTGTCCTCTTATACTTCCAGTATTCGAAATATCAAAGTACAGAAATCCTAAAACTTCGGTCCTCCTTCTCCTGAGCAAGATCAATGGCTCACAACCTCTCCTAATCCAACGGCTCAGGTCCTTTCGAGACTTTATGGGTCAAGAGTTTCAAACTCTTTCCCTTCACATCCTTGGTACCCGGAATGCTAAAATCCTCCCTTTCGAGGATTTTCCCGATGCCTTGATCGCTCGCCACGTGTTCTCCTTCAAACAGACACTCCCGATCCTTTCAGGATTTCGTGACTCTGCGATCTCATGATGCAAGGTTACCCGGTCCTTGCTCCTTGGACTTCCCAGTACCTGAAATACCGAAGTACCAAATCAAAGGGAGATCTGTGGTTGTGATCCTCCCACATCCGATGGCTCACGTCCTTATAGGGATTTTCCCGAAACTTCAAATGTGTACTCCTTTTCAGGACTTCGAGGTATGTGATTTTGAGAATCCTCCACAACAAATGTTGTTCCTTCCACCTCCCGATAGTTGAATTCCCGATATGCTGAAATATCCAAACTGCAACATCGGGGTTTTCCACCCTAAGTGTCCTGATCTCTTGTCATCAAGATTCTCAGAATCCTGAATCTCCAAAATCCCGATGTGTTCACTGTTTTGGGACTTCGATGAGCCTCTTCTTAGCTCATATGTGAGATTAACTCATGCGCACCTCCTCCCAGATCCAACGACTATCGATGGTCTCCATGGGATCTAACGGTAGCTGTGCTCCCCCCTTGTGTGCTCTTCTTCCTACCTTAGAATATTTTCAACGTCTCAAATGCCTTGGCCTTTGTCTCTACTCTACGAAGCCTACAACCTTGGCTCCTAATTGCATTCTAAGGATGTTGTCCCTCCTGATATTTTCCTATAGCTTCGACCTCTAAGGGATTAACCCTTTTTCCTTCTCCCTCAGATGGAGAATTTGATGCCCTCCTGGCACTTTCTTGCTCAAGCAACTTTTTGCTGAGTCTGCAGGGTGTTCAACAACCCTGTGAAGATCCCTCCTTGGACTCTTCTCTATCTGTGAACTCAAAGAGTTCTCTCTGTGCACTCTGGAACCTACTCAATGCCCTCCTGGCAAAGTGTCTAGAATCCTCATTAATTTTGTTTCTCTATGAACTCACAACAGAGTTCCTCCTCAACACTCTGTTCTTGTGCTCAATTCCCTCCTAGAAGAGCTCTATAGAACCCTCAATAGTTCTATGTTCCTCCTAAACTCAAAAGATCCCCTTTGTGCACTCTATGCACCTGCTCAATGCCCTCTTCGTAGAGCTCTACAGAACTCCTCAGAGATTATGTCTTCTATTGTGTCCTCCTCTACACAGTCTCACCTCCAAGGTATTCAACAACCTTGAGGTCTTCCTCTAAGTCAATGATTTCAGTTGGTGTGCCCTCCTAGCATGTCTTTGTCCAAATTCCGCATAATTGGAAGTGCTCTCTAAGCACTATCTATCAGAAATCGCAGTGTTCTGTCACGCCCTCTTGGCATGAAGCCTCAAAGAACCCCAAACCTGAAATCAAAGAACCCGTAGATAGAAGAACCTATATGTCCCTGCAAATGCATACCTAATCATACATCTACAACATATAAATAACACACAAAGACATTCATCATAACACAGACAATATGTAGGAAAAACTACTCTGGTTTGTATTAATATCAAATGTCTCCTTTACAAGGTGTTCCTGAGCTTAGACTTTTGACAAAGTCTCAACTCCTCCTCTCTGCTCTCTTCTCTAACTCTTGCTACCTCTCCTCTAACTCTAAACAAGATCAAAAAAAGATTTTTTACATGAGGGGACTCTTTGAGCTCTTCCCTCCAAGCTACCTACTCTATTCAATTACATTGAATTTACATTGAATGGGTTGTCTAGTCCAGATTGGATCTAGATCTCAGCCTTACAACCATTAAAGGCTATCTACATCTAAAGCCCACGTATAGGCATGACCTTTTGGTTCTAACAACCTTACAAACATTAAATTTTCTTGATTCAAATTCAAAATTTAAATATGAGAGGACTGTGCCTCTCCTCTTCATTGAATGCATGCGCTTAGTGGGATGGTTGGCTGGCGCATGGCTAGCTTGGGAGCAATGCTCCTACATCACATTGTTGTTGTTATATTCTTTTTATTTTTTCTTTCCCTTTTGCTTTGACTTTTTGGATGCTTTGAATGTTACTTCTTTTATACCTGGATTTTCATGTTTAGTTCTCATTTCATAGGCTATGAAAATTCCATGTAGTTCATTCGTGCTTATTGAGTCTAGATCTTCTCTTTCTTCTAGTGTTGAGATATTAGGATCAAATCTCATTCGAAGAGATATTAGTACCTTTTGAACAATTAGAGATTCTTCAATTTCTTCTCCCAATCCTATGATTTCATTCACTATTTCATCAAATCATAAGAAGTAAGCTGCAATATTCTCATGTTCCTTCATCTTTAGTTGTTCGAATTGACCTCTATAAGTTTGAATCTTTGCTTCCTTGAATTTTGAAGTTTGTCCCAAATATTTTGAAGTTTGTCCCAAATCACTTTGGAGGAGCTACAATGTATAACTTTGGTATATACAGAATCAAAAAGACCATTCAGAGGTTAATTTGTGGCTTTTGAATTATTTAGATTGAGTTTCTTTCCATTGTCATTTGTTGGTGGAATTGTTGGTTCTTTGTATTCATCTACAACTGATTTCCAAACTTCAAATCCCTATTCATGTACATATGTTTTCATCCTTCTTCTCCATAATGCATACTTATGTCCATCAAACTATGGTATTCCATTTTTATACATATTTTTGCTCTCCCTGATCTACCTTTCAGTGGTTAAACTAATTTTTGAAGGAACCTGCTCTGATACGAATTGTTGGATTACTAAAAGGGGGCCTGAATCAGTAATATAGATTTTTAATCCTTTTAACCATAGTATGAAAGTATTATTTTTCTTTATGATCAATATAGAATTAAAATCCAGTAAGTGAAGAGTAAATAAACCATGAACAAATGAATAATCATACACATACACAGTACACCGATATTTTTTACATGGAAACCCAATGCAGGAGAAAACCACAGAAGGATTTTTGTTATTTTTATTTAAGAATTACATTCATTGGAAGAACCAACCTCCTTTGTTTTCTGGTTGCAACTAGAAGGAGGCTATGACTCGCTATTTTTAGGATACAACCTGAGGGAAGCTTCAACTCCCCAATTTTTTGGCTACAACCAGAAGGAGGCTACAACCCCCGATGTTCTTCGGCTACAACCACCTATCCTTCGCCCATCCAACCACCTTAAGATATAAGTGCCAAATGTAGAAACTGAATATGTCATTGTCACAACCTGTTCTCTCAAATCTGTCACTGAGAAACCTATCAATGTATACTCATTAACCAATCTTATCTAATAACATATACCTCAAAAGCTATACCATAAGTCTGTACCTCAAACCATGTGCTAGAAACTCATTGTTATACAACCTATATATGTACCAATAACTTTAGTAACATACCTGAACCAAAATCCCTCAAACATGAACCAATACTATACTTCAGTATATCTGCCTTAGATCAAATCTACAACAATCCCTAAAATTCCAAGAGGGAATCCAATAGATTTACAAGACAAACCCTCAACCAGATTCATAAATTCAACACTGCACATATGAAAACCATACCTTTTTTCTTCTTGTAGCATTATGTTATTACAGTTTGGCTTTTGTGATTCTTCTACCACGGTTTTTGCTGCCGCGATTGTTTTTCCACACTTTTCCTGCTGCGGTTTTTCTTCTGTGATTTTTATACCGCACTTTTCCTACCATGATTTTTCTGCGACACTTTTCCTACTGTGATTTTCCAGCTGCACGTTTTCTACCGCAGTTTTCCTACCGCAATTTTTCTACCACACTTTTCTCTATCAATAATACCTTCCTAAATAACCTTTCACAAAATAGATATTCAATGATATTCAATAGGTTCTAATGGGAGATCCTTTCTCTCTTATTTATAATTCCATGTAGCTTCCTCAAGGGGTTACCTCCTAACCAACTTAAACCACTTTCCTTCTTTTAGGGCTAACCCACTTCTAACCACTTGTCCACTTCTAACTCACTTTGCTACAAATAGTGAATTCTCCACTTCTAGTTGCAACTTAATTACTTTTAAATATTTTCATATTGAAACAACTTAACCCATGACTAACTCCTAGTTTCATCTACTTGACTAGTAAAATTCTTCTAGGAGCTTCTATAATTAATTTGATTTCTTTGACCTTCTAGATAACTCATGAGGGTTCTCCACTTCACTAGGCCATAACTCTCTAACCGTGAGGGGTTATATGAAGTTTCACACATCACTGGAAATGGCATGACATGTACTATCCATCTAGAATAGTCTTACCTGTAAATACATTAAACTTCATACCATTATACATCAATCAAACTGAAGTCCCTTAATCATACTATGGGGTATACCATAATTTGCTACAAAAATTTATTTAGGTGTTGACATCAATGACAACCAACCCAATTAATCAACAGCTTGAACAACCCTAGGAAACAAAAAATTCTAAAAAATAAGTTAAAAATGGAAAAACGAGATATTTGTTTTATTCATGAAACTAAATGTACAACAGAGAAGTTGTTACAAATAAGTAGGAAAATTTGTAATACTTACAATTTGTTAGATATTGATAGTCAAAACTCTGATGGGGGAATTCTCAGCCTATGGAACACACAAAAAGTTAACTTGATTCCGGCATAAGATATAAGTTATTATTTATCAATGGAATTGCAAGTAATATGAACTCTAGACAAGGTTATTTTCACCAATATGCATGGCCCTCAAATCCTAGATGATAAAAATAAAATGATGACAACCTTATAAATCCTTAAAAAAAGAAATAATAATTCTCATTGGATATTAGTAGGATATTTCAACATAATTGTTACCCTGGTAGAAAACAAAGGGGGAGTTTGAAGATTGGATAGAGATGTTGAGGTTTTTTCATCCTTTATAGAAAAAGAAAACCTAGTAGACATCATAACTAGTAATGGAATTTTTACTTGGAATAATAAGAAAATCGTGCACAACTAGGTAGCATCGAGGTTAGATAGATTTTTAATATTTGAATCCATAATAATGCAAGGTATAGACATGGAAGGAAACATATTTCCATGGGGGGGATTGGATCATTAGCCATTTCTTGTAGAGGAAAAATTCTAAGGAACACCAAAAAATAGGCCATTTAGATTTGAGATTTTTTGGACGGATCACCCAACTTCAAGGATAATATAAAATAATGGTGGATAGAAGACATCCAAAAATAGGGGACAAAAATGTATAAACTTCAAGGAAGATAGAAACATGTGAAGAACAAATTAAAAAAATGCAATCAAGAAGTATTTGGGAACATTGGTCAAGAAAAAAGGATCTAGAAGAAAATATGGGCCAACTTCAAGAATTATGTATTCAGCAAGGCTACAATGAAGAGAGGAAATTGGAGGAGAACCAAATTAATCAATAATTGGAAAACGATGTAAGAAAGAGGAAATATTATGGAGACAAAAATCCTAAATTCAGTGGTTAAAGGAAGGGGAGAAAATCACAACGTTCTTCCACAAGTCAACAATAGCACACAGGAGTCACAACAGAATCTTAAAAATCCAAGACCATGAAGGTAAAGAATGATAATATCACCAAGAAATTTAAAAGTATCTCGTTCACCACTTTTAGGATATAGCTGGAGAACCCAACATAGATCGATCAGATTATATACAAAGAATTCTGAGGTATATTCCTAGATTGGTTATAGAGGAACATATTCAAAATTTAATAAAACCAATATCACCAGAGGAGGTAGACCAAGTTGTTTGAGAGATGTCCAATTGAAGGGCCTCAGGACCTGATGGCTTAATAATGGACTTATTTAAGGCATGTTGGGATGTGGTAAAACAAGATATCTATGATATTGTGGAGGATTCAAGACGTTCTTCTATTATTCTTAAATATCTGAATTCAACTTTCATCACCTTGATCCCCAAAGAAAATGAAGCTATAAATCTGGATCAATTTAGATCGATAGCTCTCTGCAACATGGTGTACAAGATAATATCCAAGGTCATTGCAAATATAATGAAACCCCTCCTACCCATCCTGATGTCAAAGGAACAATTGGGCTTCATGTAATGCTAAAACTTTTTAGACAACGTCATACAAGCTCATGAAATAATCCACTCCTTGCAAAGTAGGAAAAAAGCATGCATGATAATGCAACTGGATTTTTCCAAAGAATATGATAAATTGATCTAGCGCTATATGGAAAAAATAATGGAAGCCTATGGATTTGATAATCACTGGATAAAATGGGTAATGAATCTGGTTTCCATGACTAGATTCTCAATTCTAGTTAATGGAGACCCTACAAAAACTTTCTTCCCTTCCAATGGTCTTCAAAAAGGGGATCCTCTATCACCTTTCCTGTTCATTCTCATAATGGAAGGTTTGAGTAGGTCAATCAAATTTGCAACCTCAGAAGGAACTGCAAAAGGTCTTATTATGCACAAAGATAGTCCCCCAACCACACTTCAACAATTTTTTGATGACACTATGTCACATGGAATCCCGACAGTCAAAGAGGCAACAACTTACAAGAAAATATTAACTGACTTTGGACAAGCTTCGAGAACATAAATAAATCACTCCAAGTCCATGATATTATTTTTCAAGACATATTTTGTTGTTCAAAGGAACCTCTCTAACATCTTGGGTTTTGAGAGAAAGGCCCTACCTACCAAATATTTGGGAGTTCCTCTAATGGTTAAGGTAGGTAAGAAATCAACCTGGGAAAATATTATAAACAAATTGAAAGACAGAGTTAAAATATGGACCTACCGAGCCCTAAACTTTGAAGACCACCTAGTTCTCACAAAGGAAGTTTTACAAGCAATTCCAACATATTTAATGTCATTATTTCCAGTGCCAACATGGATTTTACAAAGAATCAGGAAAATATAGAGGAACTTCTTATGGAGAGGTGCAAAGGACAAGAAGAAATGGCTGCTAGTGGCATGGGAAAAACTATGTTGGATGAAAAGAAAAGGTGGTCTAGGTTTGAAAGACCCACAAAAAAAAAATGCAACTTAAGGAGAAAACATTTTGTGGAGGTGGGTCAAAGATAGATTATTCCCTTGGGAAACCCTATGGAAAGAAAAATATGCCCTCAGAATTAGGCCTCAGGACCTTATTCGTTTCATAGGAGAAGGGGAAGGATCAACCATCTGGAATTTGGTTTGGAGAAATAAAAAGTGGGTGTAGGATCATAGTTTTTGGGAAATTAGAAATGGACAAAGAACCCGATTCTGGGAGGATGCATGCCAACATGAACCCCAACTAGAAAACCAAGAGAGAAAAGGGATTAAACAATAATTACTCGATAATGACAAAGTCAAAGCTTTTTAGTAATAGAAGCAAAGGGTTAATTGTTCAAAATGAAGAAATTGGGATGAAATACTCACACAAGACAATAATCACAATTCTTCGATGGTTAAATACTTAGAGGAAGATATAAGGAAAATAAATATATTGGTCTCAGATGAGGAGGACCAACTTCGATGGGGAAGAAAAGGTGGAGGTGAATTCACCCTGAGTGAAGTTCAGCACTATATAGAGGGGCATGATTAGAGAAACATAGATCCCCAATGGTAATGACTATGGAATCTCCCACAGCGGTCGAAGATAAAAATATTCAATTTGTTGGTCCTTCACAAAAGAATCCTTATGTGGGAGAATCTAGTAAAAAGAGGGATAAATAGCCCTTAAAGATGCCACATTTGTGAAGCTTAGGAGGAGACAACATATCATCTTCTAGATCACTACCCCTAAACAATAGAGGTTTTGGATTGGGTTGATATATTGTATCGGCATACTGATATAGTAAAGGATGACATCGTAGAAACTCTGAGGAACTAGAGGGTACATTACACTGAAAATGAAACTGTTAACTTATGTTGGGGCTTAAATCTTGGGTTCATCATTTGGACAATTTGGAAGGAAAGAAATAGGAGAATATTCAACAATGAATCCCTCCCATTCACTAGGGTGACTTAATCTATCAAAACTCATTTAAGGGAGATGATTCTGAGTCAGAATGACCATTCTTCAAAAAAACTTCGTTCTTCCCAAGAGCTATGAGTTATGAAAATGTTATATTTGAATGACCAGAGTTTCAAATTACCTTCTCAGCATGATCCGTAGGTCCACAATGGAGCCAAATATTGGAATCTGCCTTAGACAGGTTTCCTGAAATTGAATTTCAACAGAGCATCAAAAGGCAATCCCAGAAAGATTGGAGTAGGAGGAGAGATCTGAGACAGCGAAGAGAAAATAATATGTCTATATGCGACCAATGTTGGAAACACAAAAAATAATTCATCATAATTTTTTGCACCGGAAAAGGGGATGGAAATCTTGACAAGAGAAGGCCATGTCAATGTTACAGTTGAAGGAGATTCAACTTTGTTTATAGGAAGGATGGGAATATTACACTATGGATCCAAAATTGGCAAGTTAATAATGCATTAGCATCTAGCACAAATCCTGCAAAGGATTTAGAAGCACCTAAATATGTTGTTCTAAATTAAATTCAGATGGTGATAATGTCTGCAATTCATTGGCAGATAGGTTAGCCAATGAGGGCTTGAACCAGGAAGGTAATACATTAGATGAGGATTGGACACAGATTCTATTTGGATAACTTAGAATGGATTGCGAACACCTGGAAACATAAGACCAATGTTGCAATAATCGATAAGACAACCACATAGTTGGAAACAAGTTTCACGTGAACCCGATGTGGGGCCTAGATGGGACAGGGGACAGAGTTCACGTGACAATTATACCTCATGTGATGATATGAATTGATGGGGATAGAAAGGCAGGTAAAGGTATAGGATAGAAAAATAATTAAAGCAAGTAGAGTTGGAGGCAGGTACATTCAATGTAAAGGAAATCATAAACAGAAGGGGAAAGGGAATTTTGAGGATGGATTTCAACAGATCACTTCATCAAAAGATCTTTTCATACTTAAGAGGAAAATATGCTTTTCTCACAATAGGGGAAGTGGTATGCGAGGTACCAAAGGAAGGTCAATGGCATGAGGAGCCACACCTGGTATTCATTTCTCCTGTAAAGAAAATTTAAAGGGAGAATCATTCAGAGATATAAGAAATCATGTAGGAGGTTGTTATAAACATAGTGTCATTCTTGTTATCCACACCTCATAGAGATCCTTTGGTGAGTTTAAAGGTAATACAAAAGATAGGAGTAGGTGGCAGGCTAGTGTTCTGAGTCAAGTGAGTGCCATAGGTTTAAATATTGGAGCGGTTAGCAAAATGGTGTGAATGAAATATACCACTAGGAAAGGAAGCCCAGTCAGGGACTCCCACACAGAGTGTTCCTGAAAAAGACAAGGATTGAGAATGCACCAAGAGATGTGGCTCAAATGTATCAATCCACAGTTCCATAGAAAGGAAAGGAAGAAGTTGACTAATGGGAGGAGGATATTAAGGTGGAACGAGAGGGAAAATGAAAAAACAAAGTTGCTCAAAAGGTGGAATGGGTTATAGACACGACGACAAATTGCACCTGAGAAACTCTCTATAACAAAACTCTAGAGATGATGTGGCACACAAATATGCTAATAGGAAAGGTGAAGGAGGACAACGAGTAAACTCATATGGAGGACCAGTGGGAGTTGAATACCTTGGTTGAATATATCCAACATCTAGTCAGTGGGTTGAAGACCATAGTGAAATTGTTGGTAGATATCGAAAAAATCCACCATAGCAAGCAAGAGAGAATGGAAATGCAATTCGACCTGTACCTAAGGTATGTCCACCGCATGGAAATCACACCTATGGATGGCCATGCTGCACCAACTTAGATCTGAAAGGTTTGGGTGACATCCTCCAAGGACTATAGTAAAGGACAAGTTGTAAGAGAGGTTCGGTTCAAGGCTTTTTAGTTTTAAAATAAATAATATTTTAGTCAAAGAACACTTAGAGCATAGGAGTATCAATCATACGGGTCTCCCTTTTGGTTCTCTAGAAGTTTATTTGCAGGTTTTTTCAATATGGAAGGTAGAAAATGTCTATTTCCTATAGCAGTAGTATAGTTATCAAAGTTGTAGTAGCTTTAGAAGACTTTTGATATTGGATAATCATGAAAAAACAATGATTGAATTCAGCTGGTATGGTTTCTATTTTGGTAGACCAACGATTATCTGTATGAGGTTTTTGAGGAAGTAATATAAAATCTTATACTGAATTATAAAAAAAAAAGATTATTTTACATGCATTTAATGTAAACTATTTATATTTTTTAAGCATAGACTAGGAAATATTTATATTAAAAAGGGGGTCAAATCTAATTTCTTATTACAAAATCATAGTGTCTGTCATAGTGATATCATTCAATATCCCATATAAGTGCATCTAGTAGGAATAAGTACATAATCAAATAATGTACTACCTAGTACAAAAAGTATGACTTCTGACGGACTAAGATCTTATTAAGACTTCCCAAAACTTAAATATGAAGAATGACTTAAAAAATCTTGTTTTCCTCATCAAGTTTCTCTTTAAAAGAATTAGACAGGTGCAAATTCTTCTAATGTGGGATAACATGGTTCACTAGTACCAATTGTAAATGTGTCCAAGACATTCAAGAAGAAGAAGAAAATGAGGGACATTCTTCTTGGTGACTTACTGATGCTAATACTTTCCATCAACACAATTACTTTAATATGTCCTCCAAGATATCCAATTGAGTCCTATGATAGATAAGAATTGCCATGATAATGTTGATTTTGTGATTAAGACTATGTTCCATTCTTCAAGGTTTGAAATGGGAACTAAAAGTTGAGGTGGGATTGTTGATGGTTCATTGATGTCTCCAGAGAGAGAGGTGACTATCAAAAATCTCATAGAAATCCATTCTCTACGACTCAATTCCAAAAAGAACAATCACAGGAGAAAAATTAAATATATGCCAACATAGAATTTCATATTTCCAGGGTCGAGCAACCGAATCTTTTACTATAGAACCTTCCAAGGTATAAAAATCCACAAACATAGGTTATTTTAACAATATAGAAAACCCAATCCTCTTTCAATAAGATGGGAATGATGTTAAGATAAACAAAGTACATAGGTAAAAGTGTAGGGAACTGTCACCACTGTTGACGATTAAAATCGCAACGAGGATTTTGCTCGCAAAGTATTTCTTAAACCTAATAATTATAAGATAATGAGATATATAATACTAGTAGGTGGGATCCCCTTGTAGATTGGGAGATCATATATGGTTCTTATTTCATGTTTATGCTTCTGTTCGACACTGCTTACATGGTTCTACATCATTGATGAAATATGGGTTTTATTGGAAATGAATAAGGCTTGTTATGTGTTGGTTCTAATTGTGACAAGTGAATGATGGGTAAGGCATGTTATGTTTTCTTCCAAGATCTAATCGCATGTTATGATGGCTTATGATATAGATTATCATGAAACCACAAGGAGTGTCGACATGATTCCGTAGAATCCTTGAGTTTGTAGCAAGAACCAAGCTCAGGAAGGATAGAGGCTTCGAAGAGTTCGAAGGAAGATGAGGGATGAAGTCACCTCGCAAAATCAAGCTCAGAAGGAGGAACTGATTTATTTGGCTAGGAGTATCGAGAACTTGAACGGACGGTTAAATTCTTAGAGGGAGAACTATCGATTTTTCCGTGGAACATTAGATCCAGTGGACCAGTGGAGAAGTTAAGGCTGAGTGTCTATCAACACTCACAAGCTCAGGAGGAATAGTCATCGCTAGATCTAGATCAATGAGAGTCGTTGATCTTGTGACTTCAGATTTGAGAATTTTCGGAGTTGGAGTGTGGAGAAAGTCATTGACTCAGAGTCAAGAGTTGCGAAATCCTGATATGAAAAATTATGAAACAATTTGGACCATCAGATCGTGGGAAGCTCAGGGTCATCGATCCGAGGAGAAGAAGTTGCAAGTTCGGATTTTGGGAAAGGGAGAAGAGGTTGCATCGTGAACTCATGAGTCATGAAATCCCGACGTTCTTAGAGGTGGACCCAACGACGTGACTAAGGTCACATGGTTGAGGCATAAAGGAGGGGTTAAAGGTCCATTAACCTATTTTTTGCGTTTCGTGAGTCAAAGGAGTCAGAAGGACTCACAATAGAGATCGTGAAATCATGAAACCTAAAACACATTTTTGGGAAGAGGTAGTGGTCACATCGGTTGGTCACGTGGATTGGAGGTTCATTCCTAGTGCTTGCTCGCATAGGCGTAACTCCTAAAGAAGGACCTATGGTTATACGTGTTGAAGAATCCAACTGGGAATCAAGGAGCCATTTTGGCTCAAGGGATATTTAGAACGATCCTTAGACCATGAGATCATGCAGAGCCTATTGAGGTAGGGGTGTTGAGTCAGGTGGTATCAGAACTTACAATTATTGTTTTTTGTAGGCAAGAGGAGACAGAAGTCAAGTTGAGTTTAAAATTCTGTGTGGAACATATTTAGACAATGTCGTCAAGAATATGTCAAGAGAGACCAATGCCCAATCCATATGTGGAAAGGGAAATGAGAGAACTTCATGCTCGATTGGATGCTATGGAGACAACACAGAGACAAACAACTAATACTAGAGATGTCAGTGAATCCGAGAATGAGAATTAAGAAAGATCCGAAGGAGAAGAAGTTGCAGTCGAGGATGCTATAGAGGAATGTCTATTCAAAGTTGTTGCAAGAATAGGGGCTAGAGAAAAAATGGACATCCCGATGTATGAATGAAACTTAGACATTGAGGAGCTTCTGGATTGGTTTAGAGCTCTGGATAAATACTTCGACTATGAGGATATCAAAGAAGATAAGAAAGTTAAACATGTTGTCACTAGACTGAAAGGGCATGTAGCATTGTGGTGGGATGAATTGCAGGCTAATAGGCATTGCAAAGGAAAAGAAAGAATCAAAATTAAGGATAGGATGGTTGCAAAGATGAAAGCCAAGTTTACATCTAGATATTATCAAATTAATCTGTTTCAAAGAATGCAGAATTTGAGACAGAAGGGGATGACCGTGAAGGAATACACTGAAGAATTTTACAGACTCAACATCAAGGAAATTCATCATGAGAGTGATGATGAAAAAGTCACCATATGCATGAATGTCTTGAGATATGAAATTCAATATGAGATGAGCATGGTAACAATCAGAAATGTGGAAGATGCTTATCAAATTGCTTCAAAGGAAGGAGTGAAATTGTCCCGAAAGCAAGGTCAAAGGGGCAGAGGTAGAATTCATAGTAGAGGCAAATAAATTTCCCAGGAAAGAGTGCATAAGCCCAAGGATGAAGAAAAGAAACCTCATAACCACCAAGAAGGGTAGGAAGCTCATCAGGAGGATAGTATGTCAATAGGAACACTTTTCCGTGAGCAAGAGGAAGAGGAAGAGGTAGAGGAGGTGAAATAAAGTGTTATGTCTGTGGAAAGATAGGACACAAATATTTTTAATGTCCCAATATAAAAATAGATGTAGGAGGTGAATATCACATTTCAGGAGCACAAAGGAAAAATATTGAGGCAAAATATGTAGAAGGCAGAAGATCCTTAATGATGAGGAAAATTCTCCTGAAGCTAGAGAAAGAGGTGGAAAATCCAGTCCAAAGGAACATTTTGTTTAGAACTTCTTGGAAGACCAATGATAGGGTATTCAAGGTAATTGTGGATAGTGGAAGCACAGATAATCTAGTATCCACAGAAATGGTGGAGAAGCTAGAATTGGAGACAATTGCACGTCCGAGCCCATAACAGGTTTCATGGTTGCAAAAAGGACAATAGGTAACAATCACTAAATAATGTTTAGTTGAGTTTAATATAGGGGGTTACAGATATGAGATCTTATGTGATGTTATTCCCATGGATGTCTATCATATTTTGTTGGGGAGACCATGGCAATATGATAGGAATGTTGTTCATGATGGAAGAAGGAACACCTATACCTTGGAGAAGAATGGTAGGACGCATATGTTGCTTCCGATTGAAGACAAGAAGGAGAAAGAAGAAGCAAGAAACACTATACTTCTCATGAGTGGGAAGGAACTTCTGGATGAAGTCAAGAAAGATGAATAAATGCAGTTTTCTTTGGTGAGAAAACCCAAAGTCATTTTGACCAGTACTTCGATTGATGATCTACCTGAGGAAATTCAGGAAATGCTTGAGAACTTCGTTGATATAGTGGTGGACAATTTACCGTGTTCGTTTCCACCCATAAGAACTATAAGCCATCACATTGACCTTATACCAGGAGCAAGTTTACCAAACAAATCAGTGTAAATATGGATGCCGCAGGAGAATGAAGAGGTCAAGAAGCAAGTCCAGGGTTTGATGGACAAAGGGTTGATAAGAGAAATCTTGAGTCCATGCGTTGTACCAACTGTGTTAAGTCCAAACAAGGATGGTGGATGGAGAATGTGTACAGACTCGAGGGATATTAACAAGATCGCCATTAGGTATATATTTCCTTTACTGAGGATGGATGACTTGATGGATTGCTTGAGTGGAGTAAATTGTTTTTCAAAGATTAATTTGAAAAGTAGATATCATCATATTAGAATGAGGGAAGGTGATGAATGGAAGACAACATTCAATGCGAATGAAGGGCTATATGAATGGATTGTCATGCCGTTTGGTTTGACAAATGCGACAAGTACTTTTATGAGATTAATGAACGAAGTATTGAAGGATTTCATTGGAAAGTTTGTAATTGTGTATGTTGATGATATAATGATCTTCAGTAAGACTGAGGACAAATATTTGAGACACCTAACTCTAGTGATGAGGAGGTTCCAGCAAGAGAAATTATTGATAAATTTGAGGAAGTCATCTTTCATGAAGAAAGAGCTCGTTTATCTGGGTTTTGTGATCTCTTCGAATGAGTTGAAGATGGATCTTGAGAAGGTAAAAGTAATAAAATAATGACCGTCACCAAGGAATATATTTGAAGTCAGAAGCTTACATGGACTAGCTAGTTTTTACAGGAAGTTCATAAAAAAATTTAGTGGAATTTATGTGCCAATGATGGGCACAGTAAAGAAAAGACATAAATCTTTTCATTGGACAAAGGAAGTAGAGAAAAGTTTCAAGTTGTTAAAAGACAAGATAATTGGACATCCAGTTCTGGTTTTGCCATATTTCAGTAAGACATTTCAAGTGAGATGTGATGCAAGTGGATTCGTGGTTGGAGAAATCTTAAGTCAAGACAATAGACCAGTTGCATACTTCAGTGAGAAGATGAACGATGCCAAGATGAAATATTCCACGTATGACAAAGAGTTTTATGCAATCATATAGGCGTTGAAGAAATGGAGGCACTACTTGGTTCCGAAAGAGTTTGTTTTGTATAGCGACAACCATGCTTTACAATTCATAACCAAACAGGACAAATTGAACCAGAAACATGCAAAATGGGTTGAATTTATGCAAAACTTTACATTTTTTATAAAGCACATTTCTGGAACTGCTAATAAGGTTGTTGATGCATTGAGCAGGAAATTTTTTATTCTGCAAGAGTTTCATGTGAAGACCTTAGGTTTTGATAGCCTTAAGGATATGTACAGGGATGATTCAGATTTCAGGGATGCTTATGAAGCATGTGAGAATCCTATTCTGAGAGAAAGAAGCCAATGGATTGAATACTTGATCAAGGATGGATTATTATTCAAAGGAACTCAATTGTATATCCCGAAGAGTTCTATGAGAGAGAATATTCTAAAGGAAAAACATAGTGGAGGATTGGTTGGGAATTTCAGCCAGGAAAAAACATTTACGCATCTAAACAGTTTGTATTATTGGCCAGGAATGAGGACAGATGTCAAGAAGTTTGTCAATAGGTGTAGAATTTTCCAGCATGAAAAGGGAAAAAGACATAATACAGGATTGTATCAACCATTTCCAGTACCAGAGAGGTTGTGTGTCGCGGTAAGCATGGATTTTGGGTTAGGGCTACCAAGGACACAAAGAGGTTTTGATTCCATATTTGTGGTAGTTGAAATATTTTCAAAAATGGCACATTTCATTCCATGTCAGAAAACCAGTGATGCAACACGCATTGCAAATATGTTTTTCAAAGAAGTTGTTTGACTTCATGGTTTACCCAAGAGTATTGTTTCAGACAGGGATACCAAATTCGTTGGTCTTTTCTGGAGGACACTATGGAATAAGATGGGGACTAATTTATCTTTTATCTCAATATATCACCATCAGACAGATGGACAGACTGAGGGAGTAAATCAAAGTTTAGGGGACTTGTTGAGGATTCTAGTAGCTGAACATCACAGTCAATGGGATCAGATTCTTCCACAAGCGGAATTTGCATATAACTCACCTAACAGAAGTACATGACAAAGCCCATTACAGATAGTCTATGGAATGCATCCAAGAGGCGTATCTGATTTGAGGGACTTAGAACAACATGAGTTGAGAAGTGCTGGAATAGAAGAGTTTGCAATAGAGATGCAAGAGCTCCATAGAAAGATTAAAGAGCGGTTGTAAATTTCCAACCAGGAATATAAGTACAGAGAAGATCAACACCGAAGAGAGCTTCAGTTTGAAATGGGAGATTTATTTTTAGCACATCTGAGAAAAGAAAGGTTCCCAAGGGGAACATATAATAAGTTGAAGATGAAAAAGATAGGGCCTTGTAAGATTTTACGAAAATTTGAGGTAAATGATTATGAAATAGAATTGACAGATGGGGTAGGAACATCGCCCATATTCAATGTAGAAGATCTGTATCCTTACAGAGTAGATGAAACAGAGGGATTAGAGAAAAAAAAATAAGTTCAATGGGTCAAACAGATTTCTGTAGTTGAAAAACCGTAGATGGAAAAGATCATTGATCAAAGAGTTAGCAAGAAGACCTGGAGAAAGATGTATTTTCAATACTTGGTAAAATGGAAGGGACACCCAATTGAATATGCCAGTTGGGAAAGCGAAGCAGAGATCCAGAAACATGGACAGACAGTGCAAGAGCTCATGGATAGGAACTCATGAATTTTTCAGCTAGAGGAGTATGATATAGGAGCATCGCCAACAAACCAAGTCAGCAAAGAGGAGGATAGCTGGAAACGCACCAACGCACATTTTGAGAATGTTTGAATTCGAAACGATAAAACATTAATGTAATATCTAGGAAGATATTTTTTCTTTTATGGTTTGGAGATTGGAACACAGATCTTGAGCGGTTTCTCTCATCTGTTTTTTATAGGCAATTAATGTAATAAATGTAAAGTAGTTGTATAGATTTTAATTCGATTAGATAGCTAGAGTTGTAGGAGGGAAAACTCTAGAAATCTCCCTCCTATGTATTGTATTGTAATATTATTATTCTCACTGTAAGAGCTGTAGATGCAAGAAGAATAAGAGAGAAGAGTAGGAGATAGATTGTAGAAGATTGTATAAGCAGATAGTTGTTGTTATAGAACCCATGTACAGATGCACTTTGATTAATATAAAAAAAATTTGATCCAAACTTCATGGTGTTTATGAATTATGTTTACATATATTGAATGGTATGTTTACAGTTTGATTATATTCTATGTTATGCATGTGTTTCAATACTGTCTGTATGTAAGATTTCATGTTGAATGTATGAAGTCTGTGAGAGGGAGAGTATGAGTTTCAATTGTTTCTCATCCTGAGAATTTCTGCAAGGAGTGCAGTGAAATTCTGCAAAGAGTGCGTTGACAATATTCTGAGTTTTACCTCAAAAAAACTCAGGAGAGATACCGTTGTTCTCATACCAGCAGAAGTGAGAGTATATCACACAATCGTGCAAGGTGTGTGTAGGCTAGTTGAAGTATTAGACTTTTCCAGCCCAGTGAGTGGTTGAAGAGATACTATCGCAAGGAGTGTGCAGAACTGAGAAGTTCAAATAATCAAAGATTATCGTGAAGCCGCAAAGAGTGTCGACATGATTCCTTAGAATCCTCGAGTTTGTAGAAAGAACCAAGATTAGGAAGGATAGAGGCTTCGAAGAGTTCAAAGGAATATGAGGGCTAAAGTAACCTCGCATAATCAAGATCAGAATGAGGCGCTGATTTATTTGGCTAGGAGTATCAAGAACTCGAACAGAAAGTTAAATTCTTAGAGGGATAAATATTGATTTTTCCATGGAACATTGGATCTATTGGACCAGCGAAGAAGTTAAGGATGAGTGTCTGTCAACACTCACAAGATCAGGAGGAATATTCACCGTTATATCTAGATCAATAGGAGTCATTGATCTCGTGACTTCATATTTTGACATTTCGGGAGTTGGAGTGTGGAGTAAGTCGTTGAATCAGAGTCAAGAGTTGCGAAATCCAGATATGCAAAATTCCAATACAATTTGGACCGTCAGATCGTGGCAATCTCAGGGCCATCTATATGAGGAGAAGAACTGACAACTTTGGATTTCGAGAAAGGTAGAATAGGTTGCATCGTGAACTCACAAGTCGCGAAATCCCTACACGCTTGGAGGTGGACCCCATGATGTGACCAAGGTCACATGGTTGAGGCATAAAGGAGGGGTTAAAGGTCCGTTATCCTATTTTCGAGGTTTCAAGAGTCAAAGGAGTCAAAGGGACTCAGAATAGAGATCGCAAAATCAAGAAACCTGAAACACCTTTTCGGCAAATGTAGTGGTCACATTGGTTGGTCACGTAGAGTGGAAGTTTGCACCTAGTGCTTGCTCGCACATACATAACTACTAAATAAAGACCTGTGGTTATATGTGTTGAAGATTCCAGCTAAGAATCAATGAGCCATTTTGGCTCAATGGATATTTAGAACGTTCCTTAGACTGGGAGGTTACATAGAGCCTGCTGAGGTTGGGGTGTTGCGTCACGAGGGTTATAGCCTACGTGTTCTAAGTATTGTTACAAGGCTAAAATGGAGCCTGACTCCTTTGTCCATAGTCTCTCCTATCATAGGAATTGTCAACCTATCTACGAAATCATTTCTAGTATACCCTGTGTGTGCATCGTTGGTCTCGGAGGTTATCACACGATGATGGGAATCGACTCCAGTTCCCTGTGTTGGTCTACAGAGAAAACCCTTATTTTCTCAAGCCAGGTTTCATAGAGGGAACCATAACGGCCTGTCAAGTATACAGTTTGTTTTTATGATTCATTGGGTATTGGAAACAGTGTTTGATTTATGGCTCATCTCTATTGATTATGTTGACAGTAGTGTTGGTTGTAGTATTTAGTCACTGCATTGGTTATTATGACAATCAAATTGATAATCCCAACATGTAAATTTGGTTGATTGGAGAATTGGATTGAATGCACAGTTGTTGTCTCTTACATTGTAATTGTTGAATTATTAACCCAACGTTAGTTTACCATTGATTAATGCACAACGATGCTCATGTGTGATGCGTGGGTATGTGTGGAGTTCCTACAGTATGATAGGTTGAGTTAATAATTGTTGTGACTTTGTGTTTTAAATTGTCGAATGGGAATATTGCAATCGTGGTAATCATGGCATGTCCATCCACTATATATGTTATGGATATTATACTGATTGCGCCATCAGAAAGGGTCATGGGTTTTTTAAAAATATGGTTTTGTTAATTCGATCAATTTATAGGATAAGATTAGGCTCACTATTGCTACCTCGTTATATTGATTGATAGCCCAACATTGTGGATGTTTAAATTCAGAGTAGTTGGACCTGTAGACTCATAGAGATACTCTGCAAATGGTCTGTGTATGAGTTAAAGTGGTGATTGTTTTATGTGTGTTTAAATGGAAAGTAAGGATATTTGCAATTAGAAATGGATCGTTGTGTTTGACTGTCCACTATGTTTATTTAAGGAATATTATACATCTTAACAGAGATAAGCACGAGTGTTGTAGCAACTGATCTCATTACAATTTAATTATTAGATGGAATTGAGGGATACAATCAGAAGAAACAAAACTTCTCTACATGTTGTTGTGGAATGCATACTATCTTGTTATGATGACATCATGTTACATATTGATTGCAAACAATGAAGAAGTTAAAGCACATAATTGTTTGACTTTTACATAGCAGTTGCTCTTTTGGCACAGTGATCATTTTGGTTGGTGTTGGATTTATTTTAAATTTATATGGAATGATTTCATGGATTACTTAATTAATTTTATGAACACTACCCATTATCTTTCCCTACCATTACTTCACTTTTCGTTAATTACAACCCCCTCACCTTCCCACATCCATTTTTAACTCCCTGTTCTTAAAATTTAATTACAAATAAGAGAATTCTATTTTGAAACAGTTTGGTCATAGTTTCTTGGTTGGAACAAAGTGATATATTCTTTGGTTTACATTATAGTTTATTGTTTGTTGTCTTTGAGAAGTAACCATGATTCTTTTCCCTCTAATTTTATCATTTTTCGCTCAATACAAACCCCTCGTATATCCCATAACCTTTTATTCACCCCCTGATCATTGACAATAGTTGCACAATTTGTATGGATTGGAATGCATGAGTCTTATATGTTGTTGAGCCAAAATGTATTTCATATTTTTAAGGATTTTTCATGTATGGTTGTTTAAGGGACTATTTTCTCATCAATCATGCATGCAGGAATGAGCTTCTTTAGCCAAGGTAGCCATGGCGGAGGAAACCGATGGAGAGGTAATTGGAACAGAGGCCCAAGAAGGCCAATATTCTCCATACACATTGACGCTGACTCACAAGAGTTAGGCTAGTTGTTTCATGATGGATTTTTTAATTGGATTGGGCAAGGAGTGGTCCAACTTGTAAATGTGTTGAACCTGCATAGAATAGATATAGCTAGAAAATACTACACACATTTGCAGAGAGAAATTGACAAAAGAAGAAGCAAGATAGAAAGAATGGAAGAATTCTCATTAACCGTATTCCACACTCAAAGAGTGAATAATTTACAATAGATATAGGATACATGAGTAACTAATGATCCATAGTGGTGGTCTATATTGATCTGGACACACACCAACAGTTACAAGAGTAAACTGCCACCTAGTCTAGTCTCTCAGGCAGTTACGGGAGCGAACTGCCACCTAGTTGAGTTAACTAGTTAACTAGTCTTCAGTTAACTGACTAAACAAAGAGTAGTGAGTTGGTTATGATCCCAATGTTTCATGGTGACCAAACCAATGCAACATCTAAACTCAACTCTACTAGTCAAACTGAAGTGTCAATTGAAAGAGAATATTCTCCAGGTGGAATATTCTCCCCTAAAATATAGGAAACTGGATAATGACTAATTATGACTAATAAACAAGGAATAACCTTAGGAAAAATAAATCCTAGGTGTGTGTGAAGTAACTCCAACACCCCCCTTGAACATCACTATGGTTAAAATAAAGAATGGGTCTCGGCTATGAGGCCATGTTAGGTACCTAAATACAAAAGATGCACTGAAATAAACGAGGAAAGAGGGAAAACCTCATGGGAACAAAATCCCCCCTCAAATTACAATGCATAAAATAAAAAATGATAAGGAACAAAAGACAATTGCTAAGCAACCATGTCCTTCACTCCAAGAAGACCTCACAACTGTACAAGTTTGCTCTCTTTGAAGATTTTGTTGAATATGTAGATGTCTGTGCGGATCTGATGAAGCATATGAATCATTGATATTTCCAGACATATCCACTTTATCTTCTTGTAATGAATAATATCCAAATAAATTTTAGATGAAATTTTGAAAACCATATGGCCGTTTCCAGAAAAATGTTGAAATTTTGTTGATTTTAAAAAGATCATAACTTCACTTTCCGGACTCCATTTCGGATGATTTTTTTTTTGAAATTGGATATTTTCCTGAGAGGAATTCAAATATCCAATGTTTTTATACAAATGTTTCTCATAAAATATCAGAATGGGGTCTGATGTGCACGGCTCTCTTTTTGACTCCTGAGATGCATGCATGGTGCATGAAAAAGTGTCTGCATGTGACTCCTGAGATGCATGCCATATATATTCCATATGAATTTTAGAAAACAAATATGAAATTTTGTAGACATCATCTTCAATTATTGGAATACAAATTTCTACAAAAACGTTTGTAGAAGACTCTTCATAATAAGAGGCTTGATCTTCTTATGGCTTCTCTTCTGGATCTATCTATTCGACCTCCTGCATGAAATATTCACAATATTATTTATTCCCAAATAGAACCTCCAATCTGGTCAATAATTCATTTGGATTTAATCCTTGTGATTCTTCATATACTTGATGGAAAAGTTCGAGAGAAACATACATGCCGATACTTCCTATGGCCATATCTTGTCTATTGAGAAAGTCATTTTTCTCATCGACAGAATCAATCTTTACTTCCATTTCCAAAGTAATTTGGTACAAGACTTTTCATCTAAGATGAAGCATAATTTTTGGCTTCCATTCCAAATAGTTACGTGGCTTGAGAAGTATTTCCGGCAAATAATCCATCTTTTTGTTGTCTTCAATCTTTTGTACTTGCAAAAAATGATTTGGTGTAGATTTTTATTAGCAGTATGTCAGCTTTGATACCATGTAAATGTGTTAAACCTATACAGAATAGATCTAGCTAGAAAATACTACTCACATTTGCAGAGAGAAATTGACAAAAGAAGAAGCAAGATAGAAAGAATGGAAGAATTCTCATTAACCGTATTCCACACTCAAAGAGTGAATAATTTACAATAGATATAGGATACATGAGTAACTAATGAGCCATAGTGGTGGTCTAGATTGATATCGACACACACCAATAGTTACAAGAGTAAACTGCCACCTAGTCTAGTCTCTTAGGCAGTTACGGGAGTGAACTGCCACCTAGTTGAGTTAACTAGTCAACTAGTCTTCAGTTAACTGAATGAACAAAGAGTAGTGAGTTGGTGATGATCCCAATGTTGCATGGTGAAAAAACCAATGCAACATCTAAACTCAACTCTACTAGTCAAACTGAAGTGTCAATTGAAAGAGAATATTCTCCAGGTGGAATATTCTCCCGTAAAATATAGGAGACTGGATAATGACTAATTATGACTAATAAACAAGAAATAACCTTAGGAAAAAAAAATTCTAGGTGTGTGTGAAGTAACTCCAACACAACCTAGGCCTAAAAGGCCTCCCTTGCAAGCTCCATAAGCCCCTAGTATTATTGTGCCCCCTGATGTCTCATTGCAACCCGAGGTTCCTGAAAACGACACATGGCAAGAAATTGTCCACCTATCAATCTCCCAACATCGTGGCTGGCCCAATTTATCCTTGCCGTCCCCCCCCACCTATTAACCATATTGTGCAAGCTACACCTATTCACTCACCATTTAGTCCTCTCATGCTATCAAAAGGTTGAAAACCGAGGCCCACCATGCCCTTGACAAAGGAAAATCCATTCATGCCCCTTCCTGACCCTCCAATGGCTCTTGTTGGTGCAATTATTTGCATAATATATTACCAAACATAAATTATCAACCATGATAGGAGAGTTGATGCACTATATGTGTCGATAACAGATAGGTTCCTATGTCTGATAAGTATATCTCAATCAAGAAAACAATCTAAAACCAATACTCTGTTTTCACACTTCAAAGATAACACTCTTCACATAATTCATAAATTAGAAAGAAAAACTCATAAACAAGCATATGATCTAAATTTATTACTTAGGTGATGGACTTGTTCATTGATGGCTCATGAAAGGAAAATATGAACTTTGATTCTATCTCCTAAAGAAACTAAACTAACAACAATTAACACTATGTTTTAGGATATCTAAATCCTTCACACAACTTCAAACTTAGAAGAGAAAACTAATAACAAAACTTCTCAAGCAAATAGTGAAT
The DNA here is from genome assembly GCA_009831015.1 of Picea engelmannii. Classification (NCBI taxonomy): domain Eukaryota; kingdom Viridiplantae; phylum Streptophyta; class Pinopsida; order Pinales; family Pinaceae; genus Picea; species Picea engelmannii. The sequence goes on along the minus strand of ML787946.1, from coordinate 77,023 downwards.
CAAAAGGTTCTTCCTTAGGGAACAAGTCTATTCATTCTGGGATTATGAATTAGAGAGATGAAATTAAGAGCTTGTTTCTTGTAGCAATCAAAACAGTGATTACCAATCAACTCCAGTCACTCTTGAAACATAAATCAACTCTAACTCTGTTCTATTCACAAAAACCTTCTTTATTACAAGGAATGGTCATCATAACTGAGAGACTTCATTATAGAACATAAAAATGAGAAATAAAGTCCTCTCGTTGCTGTAACTACTGAGAACACTACAATCACAAACTCAAAATAACATTTTTTTAGCAATCCCACACATCAAACAATTAAATGTCAACCTGCAATGTTAGAAAAAAAAAAATTATCTTTATGATCTAATATTTGATTACTCACACCAATTTAGAAACAAATGATTTTATGCTAAACTTTTAAAATGGATTTGAAATCATTAACATCACACCACTGTTAAATACTCACACAATCACACAAAGTATACACATGGAGGTTTACCTTGGTTGGGATGGTGGGCCCTTGCCGAACCAACAAGGTACCTCTAGGACGATAATAGACTAAAACATCCTAATCATACCCATAAATTGTATAGCATATCATTTGTATTTATTCATCTTATAAATTGAATCAACAACTCATCATCTCATACATCAAAACAATATGCATCATCTGGTTCTTACGACTTGTTTCATGACATTCATATGTACTCTATCACCTATACAACATCCCTTATAAAGGAGGTGAGCCGTTACTATCAAGAGCTAAGGATAATTATCAAATAGTTTTTAAAATATTACAATTGGTAATTTATATCGAATCTTTAGGGATGGACTTCATCCTCATGACAAAAAGTGCATGAGTGGTGAAGTTGATCGTGATCTTCAAAAATGATTTAGAGGCTTCGATCCAACTGATATCTTGGAATATCCAATAACGTACTTGTTCAACAAGTGATTTCTAGAAACAGGTGTTTGGTACCAGAATACACACAATCGCGAATCTAAGTACCGGATTAGGCACAAAGGGAGGTACCAAAATGGGCAAAACTGGTACTGGAATAACACAGTGTTTTGGTACCATAATAGCACAAGATGCGTTGGTACCGGAATAATGTTGCTTAAGATTCAAATGATTAGGATCCTATATAATCAAACATTTAATCATTTTGACTCAAGAAAACTAAACAAACCATGCTTTAATCATAAGTTACCTCTCTATGCATATAGACAAAGTCATCAAGTGTATTTATGGAGGAAACAATTAATTAGATACACATAACATAGGTAAAATAGGCTCTGATAGAAGGAAATATACAATAATAAAGGTGTCAAAACTGAGACTCAACATTCCCCCATGCTTAAGTCATTGCATGTCCTCATGCATAAATGATCTTCAAAATTTCAAAATTGATGGTACTCCTCACTCGATTAAGCATTCCCTGAAGTTCCACCTTTCTTCAAATTCTTAAGTTCTCTTTTAGGTAATCTGTTATACAATATAAACTTCTTGTCCCATGCTTCACACTTTTGACCCATGGTAAAGTAGTTATGACGGAAAAGTGGAGTTGTGAGTAATAGATTAGATCTGTTAGTGGTTTGGTGTTAAGTCTTATCCAATCTATTTTCAATCAAATTTAAGAGAAAGGGATGACTATGACTCTAATATGATTATAGTGGCCAAGAGTCTTCATAATGAATTTGACTAATAAGCCCCCCTGGCTAGATTACGTTTAAAATAAAAGTGATGTAAGCATAGTTTATATCTCATTTGAATAGAGGAACACATAAAAGAATACATCCCAAGATGATTAACTCGTTTTGTATCCAAGTTTTTAGAGATGAATCTCGTCTTGCTTAGGTAAGGTGAATTACACATACTGAGGGTCCCACTTCTCATGCAAAACTATTTATTTTAAATATATAACTCTAAAGTGGATACTTGAAGGTTCTTAAGAACATCATCCGAGAGATATAAAGGTCATCTCCTAGCCTTGATTTGATAATGATTACTTCAGAATGAGACCCAGGTGCTTTTGTTTAATTTTAGGTGTCGCACTTTGTGTTTTTCAACTCCCTTTACTCGGCATAGCCCTACTACCAATAGGCCTTTTCATTACCCCGACGGGTTTATCTTATTACCATACATGCATGGCTCCACTGCTAGAAGGCCTATTCAGTACCCCTACAGGTTTACTTGTACTTCCTAATACTTCCTTTTTATTATATTACTCAAAAGATTTAGAATGATGTATACTGTTCACTGACAATTTTAGACTATAAGTGATCTCAAAATAGGGGCCTGACTTGTTATTTTATGAAAGCATCCTCTACTCCATTAAAATAAACTTCAGGACCTTGCTCAATGTCTTAGTTGTGGAAGAGGTTTTATGTGTCAAGTTTATGCTCCTTTTAAATGTTTATGTGTGAGGTATTTGTAAGGTTAAATATGTGGTTTAAATAAATACACAACAAACATAACTTGCAACAAATAAAGCAACAAACTCACAACAAAGACAATATGATAAAGGAGTTCACCCCCAACTGAGCTACATCTCCTTGAGCTTCCATTAATGGACTAGGCTCTCTCGGATTAGTTTGTCAAAGATTCTTTTAAAAGATTCTGCTCAACTCCAATGGATTTACTGACTGTACCATTGGGTTCATAATACATAAAAACCCCAAAAATGACTAATAGAACTCTGAAAACGGACCACGGCTCATCTGGGCATGGCCTCTTCTACATATGGCCTTGAGCTTCCCTGAGCTTCCTTGTGGAAAAAAACACCTGTAAAAGTCCTCAAATGCCTCTGAAACCTGTCCCAATATGTTCAGAGCATAACAATTAGTCAAAAATGACTATTTAGTCACAAAAAATAGACTTGGGCTCATCTAAGCATGACCTCCTTCAATGGTGGCCCAAAGCTCCCTAGAGCTCCTGAAACTTCAAGGTAGAAAAACCTTCAAAATAAGTCTCCAAATGGATTTAAAAACTATGCAATGGATTCAGAACATCCAGAAACCCCTATCTGGGCTTTTTCAGCACCTCATTTGGCCAAAATATGAAGAAGTTAGGCCTCCTGCCATTTTTCTCCTTCAAGCTTGTTGTCTCTGGTTCGCCAATTCGCACCTCCTGTGTGAGTAACCTGGCTTCTGGGCATTTTCCATGCCTAAACCCAACACATGTGCACATGCCCACAAAATGGGTGAATTTGTTGCACAGTTAGTGAACTAAGCCCCCTAAAAGCGGAGGTGTTGGGCGCATGGGGGGCCATATGGCCACGTCCCAGCGCAAAATAGGGGCTCATTTGCATGTTGCTTGTGGGCTTGACATGTGTCCAGGAGCAAGGGTATATCCATTTAAAAATCGCATTGGAATCCTGCACAATACCATTGTCGTGGTCATGTGGGAACAAGTCATATGAACGGGGCTGGGGCTAAGCCCCAGCCTGGACCCGCGCCATACTACACACACATCACATTTTAATATATGTCAAAACATATAAGGTTAAAAAGTAATCATGTGGGCTAGTGGTAGCCCACCCTTTGCTAAAGAGTTGCACCGTGGGGGGAGGTCTGGGGTTTGATTCCCATGGACTCCATAAATTTTTAAACAAACAAATCATAACATGGTGCCACGTGGCACCACCCTATTTGAAAAAAGGATGCCATGTGTTGAATTTATATTCACCCACGTGTCTACCAAGTAACTGCTTACCACATCAGCATACGATAATGACACGTCATCATGTCCAATCAACATATTCTGTGTCAGCATATGCTCATGCCACATCATCACCTGTACGGAATGTACAACCAATATTTTTTTGCCTGTTTGGCAAATCGAACAGGACGCGATATCTCTCATCCAATGTCCATTTGAACCCATTCAAAGTGCATTGGGTTCGTGAGGATGAGGCCTACACTCCTGTTTGTTTTGAAGCAATTCCAGACACTTTGATTTTTGGGCTAAAATTTGACCCCTAGTCCAGATTATGATCAAACATTCCCACTAAAAGGCTTTTGAACCCACAAAAGTTGATGATTATCTGCCTGAGCTTCAATACTCTTCTACTTCCAAGTTCTATGAACTGGTTCTACTTGAAAATTATTTTTTTTTGGCAATCACCTAGGTACCTTGACATGCCTCGCACTACAACTAGCTATGTCCCTCAACCACTGTTCTCTAGTTGTTGTTGACCCACTGTTCTCTGGCTGTTGCTGATCCACTCTTCTCTTTGTGCTTGGAAGACTGACAACCTTCCCACTAAGAATCAAGTCCCTCTTGTGAAATCTTTGGCATCAACATAATATGCTCTACAATGGCTGTAAAAACTTTCCTGCAACATCTTGTCACAAACCAAGAAAACCATCAATCTTGAAAACAAACTTTATACAAGACTGAAAATGATGCCAACAAATTTTTTTTTTCTCTTCAAGCAAACAGTCGCATATTGTACTTCATCAAAGCACATGGCGTTTTCCTCCATCTTAGTGTACTCAATATCGACTTACAAGTCGACAAACACCATTGACTAAACATAAGTTGAAAAACATGATCGACACAACATAGTCATCTAGACAAAATCAACACAAGTCGAGATTCATTTGAAACATATCGACATTCCCAATGACAAGTCGACATTCATGATACACAACCATTTCACTGTTTACACAAATTTCATAAATTTCACTATTTACACACACAAAATCACATGCATGTGCATAGCTCTTCAACTCTCCTTCAAGTACAAACATAAGTACATAAACCCAAAAACATGTGGGAACATAAGAGCTGAAAATGAAAAAGATAAATGGCTGCAACAAGTGAGTATGATACCCATCTTTTACATCCTCTTGGCCAAGTTGTGCAACAACAAGAATGCCTTAAAAAAAAATGCATTCACATGCAAACTTGCATCATACAAGTTATGATAAATTGCTGCAAGTTGTCAAACTTCAACAAAAATGCATACATAAGGCTGAAAAGTGCATCTACAAGCAGAAAAATGCAAGCCTTACTTGCTCAAGAAATCTAACCATTTCTTACCAAGCCAATTCAATGGTGACTTTTTCTGTTGAACATCGTCTTCTTGTGAATCATCTTGACTCACATCGATGATGGAATCTCATCTTCCATTCTCGCCAGTCTCTTTATCCATCTGCTTCTCATGTTGTGGATGAGTGGTTGGATGCAATGTCCAACATTGGTCAATGAGATGACCTCTCTTCTGGAAATGAGTGCAAATCTTTTGCATCATGTTTTGAAGTTGCCTTTTCTTGGAAAGTTTATTTAATGTGGTCAATATCTTCCAACATCTTGAAACATGATGGTTATCTAAACCACAATATGTGCATGGAATGTTAATTCCATTTTTACATGCAAATTTACCATGCTTAACATAATCAAAAGCAACTGAATTATAGCCAGAAATATACCTTGAACATTCACCTTTATTGCCTTCTTGAGGAGGTGAATTTGAAGAGTTACCATCTCTCCTTTGAATACCAACAACAATGTTCTTGTCCTCATGGCTGTCACAACTCTCTTGTTTCATACATTTGCATTCATCTTGAACACACACTTTGAATGCTTGAGGGTTTGAACTTGAAACAAAAGTTCTTAAACATTCACCTTTATCGCCTTCTTGAGGAGGTGAATTTGAAGAGTTACTAGCTCTCTTTTGAAGACCAACAACAATGTTCTTGTCCTCATGGTTGTTACAACTTTCTTGTTTCCCACATTTGCATTCATATTGAACACACATTTTGCATGCTTGAGGGTTTGAACTTCAAACAAAAGTTCTTAAACATTCACCTTTATCGCCTTCTTGAGGAGGTGAATTTGAAGAGTTACTAGCTCTCTTTTTAAGACCAACAACAATGTTCTTGTCCTCATGGATGTTACAACTCTCTTGTTTCTCACATTTTCATTCATCTTGAACACACATTTGGCATGCTTGAGGGATGGAACTTGCAACAAAAGTTGTTCTTGGAACTTTTTCCCTTGTCTCCTAAACTTTGGAATATGCTCCATCTTTTTGTTCATATCCAAGACCCCTATACTTGCACCTCTCCCCAATAACAATAGGCTCAACAATGCCTTGTGCATGCTTGTCTAACCCTCTACCTTCATAGCCCATTTTTAACAATAACTTGGACCCTATTCCTCTAGTGTGATTTTCAAAAACACCAAAGCATTCAACTTGAGAGGAATTTGAAGAAAAACTAGCATTACATACCTCATGTTCATGCATGTACTTGGTAAGGGTTTCCTTTGCCTCATGGAGCTGAGTCTCCATCTCATGCAACTTTTCAAGAAGTCGGTGCTTCTCCTCCTTCATGGCCATCAACTGCTCTTGAAGGACAATGCTCTCCTTTCTATCTTCCCACATCTCTTGCACCACATCTCTGATGGTTAGAAATTCCTTCAACATATCTTTGTCAAATAATTTGTCTAATGAAGATGTATGAGAACTCTTGTTGTTTGAATCTTCCTCCATCCTTGCAAGATATCAAACTTCAACACAAAACTTGCACAATAATAACAACATCTAAATCTCTAGCTATCAATGGCAATCACATGAGAAAAACTATGCGCTGATACCACCTGATCTGAAAATAGGGGGCTGACTTGTTATGCTATGCAAGCACCCTCTACTCCATTAAAATAAACTTCAGGACCTTGCTCAATGTCTTAGTTGTGCAAGAGGTTTTATGTGTCAAGTTTATGCTTCTTTTAAATGTTTATGTGTGAGGTATTTGTAAGGTTAAATATGTGGTTTAAATAAATACATAGCAAACATAACTTGCAACAAATAAACCAACAAACTCACAACAAAGACGAGATGATAAAGGATTTCACCCCCAACTGGGCTACATTTCCTTGAGCCTCCATCAATGGACTAGGCTCTCTGGGATTAGTTTGTCAAAGATTATTTTACAAGATGCTTCTAAACTCCAATGGATTTACTAACTGTACCATTGGTTTCAAAATACATAAAAAACCCAAAAATGACTAATAGAACTCTGAAAACGGACCATGGCTCATCCGGGCATGACCTCTTCTACATGTGGCCTTGAGCTTCCTTGAGCTTCCTTGTGGAAAAAACACCTGTAAAAGTCCTCAAATGCCTCTAAAACCTGTCCCAATGTTTTCAGAGCATAACAATTAGTCAAAAATGATTATTCAGTAATAGAAAATAGACTTGGGCTCATCTGAGCATGACCTCCTTGAATGGTGGCCCTAAGCTCCCTAGAGCTCCTGAAACTTCAAGGTAGAAAATCCTACAAAAGAAGTCTCCAAATGGATTTGAAAATTGTACCAATGGATTCAGAACATCCAAAAACCCCTAGATGGGCTTTTTCGGCACCTCATTTGGCCAAAAGATGAAGAAGTTAGGCCTCCTTTCATTTTTCTCCTTCAAGCTTGTTGTCTTTGGTTCACCAATTCACACCTACTATGTGAGTAACCTGGATTATGGGCATTTTCCATGCCTAAACCCAGCACATGCATGCATGCCCACAAAATGCATGAATTTGTCGCACCGTTAGTGAACTAAGCCCCATAAACGCAGAGGTGTTGGGCGCATGGGGGCCATATGGCCACGTCCAAGCGCAAAATAGGGCCTCGTTTGCATGTTGCTTGTGGGCTCGACACGTGTCCAGGTGCATGGGTATATCCATTTAAAACTCGTGTTGGACTCCCACGCAATACCATTTTCATGGTCATGTGGAACAAGTCATATGAGCGGGGTTGGGGCTAAGCCCCAACCCAGACCTGTGCCATACTACACACACATGACATTTAAATATATGTCAAAACACATAAGGTTAAGAAATAATCGTGTGGACTAGTGGTAGCCAACCCTTTTCCAAAGCACTGCACCATGGGGGGAGGTCCAGGGTTCGATTCCCATGGACTCCATAAATTTTTAAACAAACAAATCATAACATGGTGCCACGTGCCAGCCCATGTCCGGGCCACGTGGCACCACCCTATTTGACAAAAAGGATGCCACATGTCGAATTTCTATTCGCCCACATGTCTGCTAATTAATTTCTTTCCACTTTAGCATATGGTCACGCCACATCAGCATGTCCAATCAACATCTTCCACGTCAGCGTATGGTCATGCCACATCATCACCTGTACAGACTGTACAATCATCAATTTTTTGCTTATTTGGCAAATCAAATAGAACGCGATATCTCTCTCATCCGATGTTCATTTGAACCCATTCAAAGTGTGTTGGGTTCATGAGGATGATGCCTACACTCTTGTTTGTTTTGAAATGATTCCGAACACTTTGATTTTTGGGCTAAAATTTGACCGTTGGTCCAGATTTTGATCAATAAGGAAGGCAGGTGGTACGAGAGTGTTTTAGATATTTTAGGCTCATAATTAACTAATTGAAATTATCCCAAGAGTGACATCATCCACATTAGACTTAAATCATCTATTCAATGTATAATGGAACATCTCAGATAATGACTAAGAGAGCCCTCTAGTTAATCCTATTAGGGTTCTCATGAAATTTCATTGAGGTTTTGCAAGGGCAGTCCACCACGTGAGGTTTTCATCAATACCTCTCAAGAGAAACTTGGATAAGAACTTGTTGAATCAACTAGGTTAGTATTAGACATAATGGTGTCACCACTTTTCAATGGATATTTCAATTAACAATATCTTTCTTCAAAATGATGAGGTAATAAGACATGTGCACCCATTATCATATAGAGATAAATGTAAAAATATCTTCTTAAAGGATAGCAAAGATGATTCATTTAGGGTTGAGTGTAGAAATGTAGGAGGAATATGCACATGAGAGAAAAAACAATTCAACACAAGACTTAAATGATCCTTGATAGAAAGAACATGAAGAGATTAGCTCATACCTCCAATTACCTGAAGTGAAAATGATGTTAAGAACATGAAACAGATCATAAAACCTTGGCATCAATACCAGATTGGTAACTGGTATTAGAACATGTTTCTGTAGTACCATAATAGATAGTACCAGAATAGGACAGCATCATAACAGAGCGGGGGGTAGAAACATAGTGACAGGATGAATGATTTCTATACGAGGAGATGTATACAGGGGCTTGCAAAATTTAATGGTAGGGAGCATGCAATAATTGAGAGTAACCATATGTTTACCACATAACTAGTCTAATTTATTTAATAAAATGAAAAATGTTGAATTTAGATGTCCTAGTACTTAAATCTAGCAACAAAACTTGAATATATGATTATATCTACCATCACCTTGTTACCAGTACCGGATCACCTGAGTACCGGATCATTTAAGTGTAGAGTTATCGTCAGTACCAGATGAACATGGAGACTTTGTTCAATACCAGATATCGTCCAGTACCAGATGAGCACAAGAAGATGGTTCATTACTGGAATATCACATAAATGACTATTGGTACCGGATGAACACAAAGGTGAACATTGTATTCGGGTACTTGAAGATATTTTGACATAGTACCTGGTGGTAGTTCTTTTGAAAATTTTGTAGGCTACACCTTGTAGAAGTAGCTAGTGTTTTCTAGTGTTATGGAAGAGGACCTGTGATCTGATTCAACTGAAAAACCATGTAGATGGAACAAATACCAACACTAGATGCAGGAACTCAGAGTTTTCATCGGAATAATGCAAAAGAATTTGGTGACTAGGCTCCAAGCTCTGTAACAAGAGGGTATTCTGTAATTGGATGACCATATGTTGAGATTTAGAACCCTCCTCTTTTGGATCCAAGTTGATCACTGCTCTTGTTGGCACTTCCTTTTTATTACAAAAATAATAATCCTAATTACTATTGTCTTAGAAACCACTCCCCCATGCTTGAGGTTTTGAATAGCCTCATGCAAACATGTGAGACACTAAAAAAGTATGCTCAGAGGATTTCGAACATCTTCTAAAAAAAACTAATAGAATTAATTAAAACTAGGTTTTTACTCATGCTTAAAAACAAAAAATTTAGGTAAAATGTCAAAAGTTGAATTATTAGCTATGAATAAAATAGTTTGGAATTAGCATTCAGTTTCAATTGCTATTAAAAACATCACTTAATTAATCATCCTTGTGAAATAATGGTCTTAAAATAGATAGGTAATGATAAAACATGAATGCATCATTTTTAACAACTTAAGGAAAAAGAAGAAATTTGAAGAAATCGGTGATGAAGCACTCCCTTAAGTGTTATATTCTATTGAGAAGGATGCCTTCTCCTCTTTTGAAACCATTCTGGTATTATGTGTGCATTCAGAGGATGAAGAGATTCCCTTCTCATAAGATTCCAAACAAAATTATCATAACTTAAAAAGAAATCTACTATAGGAACAAAATGTCTTAAACTGATTTCTTTATTAGCTTTTGATATTCCCATTTATGAAAAGTATTGCAACATTTATTTATTTATTTACTACCCTACTCTACTTGAACAAAATAAAATGTCCTTTAAGTATAGGAATACTTCCAGTGAAGCCATGTGCGTAACAGGGTTAGAAATATATCCATACTCGGGTTTAAAATATAACTTTTAATGCATACGGGAGTATGAAGGACTAGCTGCTTTGATGATGAGATCAAGAAATAATGAATAATAAAAGAGTGGTGTGACCTAATAACTAATTGAAACCATATTTCAATAGGATCACTATATTCTTGTTTCTCTTCTTTGTTTAGGTCACACAATATGTCCTCCTTTTCCATGCTACACATATTATCCTCTTCAAGATGATTGGTCTTTGGAGTACATACAAGATCTACTGATAGGCATGCTAAGAACTCCTTGATCTAAAGTTCCAATGGTTTCTCTCCATGATTCTTGAGTCTCCTCAACAAATTGACAATAGGAATCTGAAGGGACTTCTAAATCTTCTTGTGGAGAGACAACTAAATTCTTGATTGTTGTCAATAAATGCTCTTCCTGAGAGGTGGATATCCCAGTTGCTTCCAGAATGTGGGAAATTTCTTCGAGGAACATTCTTCAATCTCTTGATCATCCTTGAATTACTCTAGCTAGTTGATGATCCCTGTCTGGCAACAAAAATTAGTACTCGGGGGTTCTTACAGCACCCCAAAAATTATTTATCGTCAAAGATTTCAATATTGAAACTAAGAAATTAAAAATATTTGCAAAAATAAAACACACCAAAATTGAACTCCTTGCGTTACTAGGACCCTTCTATCACCAGGTTATTGGTTCACACAAGCTAGCCCATCATGAAAACACAATTTTGCATAAAAGAAGGAAAAACACACTTACGTTAAAAGAAGAGAGGACAACCCAACTTTGGAGCAACCCCACCAAAGTGGATGTGTGGGATCCTCCTGAACATCATACCGTATTCTCTCTGCCCTTAGGTCATCCATAAAACCAATCCAAAACCATTAAATAAATCTAATCCAAATACTACCTATTACTGTTTATAACTCCCCGACAATGACACCAAAATGTTGGTTCAATTATTTGCATAATATATTACCAAACATAAATTATCAACTGAGATTCATAATTAGTAGAGTTGATGCACTATATGTGCTGATAAAACACAAGTTCCTATGTTTGATGAGTATACCTCAATCAAGAAAACAATCTAAAACCAATACTATGTTTTCACACTTCAAAGATAACACTCTTCACACAATTCATAAATTAGAAAGGAAAACTCATAAACAAGCATATGATCTAAAGTTCTTGATTAGGTGATGGACCTTTTCATTGATGGCTCATGAAAGGAAAATATGAACTTTGATTCTATATCTTAGAGAAACTAAACTAACAACAATTAAAACTCTGTTTTAGGATATCTAAATGCTTCACACAACTTCAAACTTAGAAGAGAAAACTGATAACAAAACTTCTCAAAACAACAGTGAATCAAAAGGTTCTTCCTTATGGAACAAGTTTGTTCATTCCAGGCTTATGAATTAGAGAGATGAACTTAAGATATTGTTTCATGTAGAAATCAAAACAATGATTAACAATCAACTCCAATCACTCCTGAAACATAAATCAACACTAACTCTGTTATATTCAAGTAAACCTTCTTTAGTACAAGGAACGATCAACATAACTGAGAGACTTCATTATAGAACATGAAAATGAGAGATAAAGTCCTATGGTTCCTATACTGACTGAGAAAACTACAATCACAAACTCCAAATAACATTTTCTTAACAATCCCACACATCAAACAATTAAATGTCAACCTGCAGTATTAGAAAAGGAAACTTATCTATTTGATCTAATATTTGATTACTCACACCAATTTAGAAACAAATGATTGTATGTTGAACTTTTAAAATGGATTTGAAATCATTAACATCACACAACTGCTAAATACTCACACAGTCACACAAAGTATACACAGGGAGGTTTACCTTGGTTGGAACAGTGGGACCTTGCCGAACCAACAAGGTACCTCTAAAATGATAACAGACTAAAACGTTCTAATCATACCCAAAAATTGTATAATAGATCATTTGTATTTCTTTAGATTATAAATTGAATCAACAACTCATCATCTCGTACATCAAAACAATATGCATCATCTGGTTCTTATGACTTGTTTCATTACATTCATACTCACTCTATCACCTATACAACATCCCTTATAAAGGAGGTGTGTTGTTACTATCAAGAGCTAAGGATAATTATCAAATAGTTTTTAAAATATTACAATTGGAAATTCATATAGAATCTTTAGGGATGGAATTCATCCTCATGACATGAAGTGCATGAGTGATGAAGTCGATTGTGATCTTGAAAACTGATTTAGAGGCTTCAATCCAACTAATATTTTGGAATCTCCAACAACATACTCCTTCAACAAGTGATTTCTAGAAATAGGTATTTGGTACCGGAATACACACAGTCGCGAATCTGAGTATCAGATTAGGCGCAAAGGGAGGTACCAGAATGGGAAAAACTGATACAAGAATAACGTAGTGTTTTTGTTACTGGAATAGCAAAGGATGGTATCGGAATATCGCAGGGTGCACTGGTACTAGAATAATGCTGCTTAAGATTCAAACAATTAGGATCCTATAAAATCAAACATTTAATCATTTTAACTCAAGAAAACTAAACATACCATGCTTTAATCATAAGTTACCTCTCTATGCATATAAACAAAGTCATCAAGTGAATTTATGCAGGAAATAGTCAATTAGATACACATAGCATAGGTAAAATAGGCTCGGATAGAGGGTAATATAGAGTAACAAAGGTGTCAAAACTGAGACTCAACAAATCTGATAAATACATGTCTTCTCGGATGCATTTGAGGGGTGATTGTTCTGATGTGATCAATGAGATTAGGCCTAAAGGCTCAGCGCAGCCAAAGGAAAATTTAGAAAAATTGAAGGGTTACAACAACAATCAAGGAAAGATTGCATCTTAGAGTGGGAAACATGGTTTTTGAGTTTTTATGTTATTTATTCTTGATGATAGTTGACTTCAAAAGTTTTGGACAACATGTTTTCTTTGGATATAAGAGTAATATATTTTTTGAAAATGATTTCAAATATCAATGATATAAATTGTCAAATGCTAATGTGATGATGGGAGTCACAAGGAGGGGTGTTTTTCTTAATTAACTAGTATGTTATGATTTTTAAGAGCTAAAGGGAGTCACAAGGGGTCCCACCTACTAGTTATTATTTAATTATAACCCTTATTATGATTATTAATTTTCTCCCTAACTAAAAATTTGGTTGAGTCTTTTAATTAACTTAACTAATGAGGTGCTTCAACTACTTCAACCAATTTTAATTTTCTTAAAGGAAAAAGGAAAGGGAGGAACAAGAGGAGGATAGAAGGATAAGAATACTAAGGTTTTCTCTTTGAGTTTATGCTGAGATAGTTCATTTTTCATTCATTCCTTAATTTATCACAAGCCTAATTCTTTTTTATGATAACAGGGTCTTATTGTAGACAAAAAGATTCAAGGATGAATTACATCATTTGGACACTTGTTTTTCAGAGGTGTTGATCTATCTTTGATAGTCTATGTAGATTTGTCTATTTGTGAATTAGTTTTCATGTCTTACGAAGGCTATTGTGCAGATTCGAGTGGGAAGTAATATGTGGCAAGATGATCCAACTTTTAGAGTTCAATTTTTTTATTTTCTGTCAGAGGTCCTTTTGTATGTTCCATCGGGGATCTCTAAGTTTGACTTTGGTTTGAAATTTCTGCATGAAATTTTGTAAAAAGAATGACTCTTTGTTGAATTGGAATGAAATAAAGGATTTCCTTATGTCTCATCTATCTTGATTATCATCTTGGTGTCTTTACTTCTGTCTTTACATTTATTTCAACAACTATTATATTAAGAAAATCACATTAGAATTGATTTTCCAACAAGCTTTTATTTGTAAAAAAGACTAGCCTAAGCACTTGTAATCAATACTTGTGAGCTATGATTTTATTTTTAATGGCTATAAACATAGGGTGACATTGTTGTCTATTTTTATTTAGCCAAGAAGAATCCAAAAATTCTTGAGTAAGATCATTTCATATATTTTCCTCAACATTTATTTGGCGACCATACTTGGGAGGTCTTCAATATCTCTCTGGTTAATTTTTATACTCGATTTTCATCGATACATCTATTTTTTTTTATATTGATTCTTTGAATTTTTGTTTCTTAATGACTGTACCTGTCACAAGGATGTTGATACTGAGAGGGGGGTGAATTGGTATCAAGTACAATTTATAAACCTTTTTTCAACTTATACTTAAACCATTCAATTATATCCAATGAGCAATGAACAATAGTATAAGAGTTACACCAATACACCACAATACACCATGCACAATATATGAGAAATAATCAATAGTTTTTGTTCAAGGGAAGTAATGACTTCTAAAGGTAGCTACAGCTTCCAAATGTAAAGGGAGGGATAAACCTTCCAGAGGAAGATACAATCCTCAAATATCAAGAGAGAGTTGAACTCTCCATCCTTGCCCCTTCCTTCCACCCAAGAATATATGAGAGATAATAAAACTTTACATTAAATCATCACCATCAACCAATCATCACATAGAACCTAATAATGCTTCCTGAGACTTCTTCAATTCCTGCAATTCTTCAATTCTTGGAGTAATTTGATCCTGTAGATATTATTACTCAATGTATTCTTTGAAACTCCTCCAATTTACACTCCTTGAATCCTCCCCAAAAATAGGTTATATAAAGAATGGTAGACTTTATTCAATTTTGGTCTATTCAGGTGAGTAAACTTTCACAGAATGCCCCGTGCTCAATAATTAACATCCAATTCTGAAACTCACAAATAAGAAACTACAGTCCATACTATTTCCAATGAAATTTGTCCCACTTCATTTGGATTCTCTATGAAGAATGTATGACTATTTTACCTGGAACACCTGTTTATTGACTAGCTTTGGGACTGGTCACAAGCCCTATCTTCCACAAAGTGTATCTCCATAATTATAGCAAATCAAGAGATGAAATTTTTACCAGAGGTACCTTGATATGTAATCTCAATACCATAGTGATTTCACCATCGGAAACGTTCTAGAAAAAACGTTATAGCAAAAATGGTAAGATGACCTGAAAATAACATACCTTAGAACACATCACCAAAAGACTTCATCCTCCCTTGAAATCCGTACTTCTTTACTTCTTATTTACTCTGAAATTTGAATTTTATCAAATGAATGTATAATGATGTTTATTTATACCATTTATTTCACTTTCGTTTAACATTAGGGCCGACCTGACACTTTATTATTTTGTAATTCTTTTCTTTAATTATCTTCAGGGCCTACATGTACTTCCTTCTTCAATTCACTTTGTCATCTTCAAAAATTCATTTCTCCTGAACCATGAAGATCCATGTGAAGTGCCACATACCACCGAAAACAACATGATGTATATTATCCATTCATGGGTGTTGTATATGCATGTGCATTGTCCTTCATGTCCAAATACCTTTATCAATCTTGCGGTCCAAAACCCATGACTAGGGTTGACATCAATGACAACAATCAATCTTCCAACAAAGGAAACCCAATATTGATCCCGCTCTTCAAGATCATACCAATATTGCTTTGAATATATTTAACACCATTTTAGACACTGCCAATACCTGTGTTGAGCTTAATCATTCATGGGAAGAAATTGAATGAGATATTAGTGCTCAAGAACGATTGGAAGCTAGACATAGATAGCCTAGAAATTAGCAGTAACCTTCTTGTTTCTTCAAGTTTTGGCCTTCCTTTCATGTCCTTAGACTCTCGTGTCTCTAGAAGAATAAGAGGCTTATCACCCAAAATTAGTCTTATTGTTGAAATAGGAAGAAGGAACATTGTGTTATCTAACCAACAAAGTGCTCTAAGAAGAACTCTGTCTAATTCTTCAAGTTCGTCTTTTTATCCTTCACCTATCATCCACAAGATGGCTCTGGTGTCACTGGAAGTTCTTCCTCTTATCATCCTTTATCTTCTTCAGTGATTTGTAGCTTATATATCCACCATATCCCTGTCCAATCTACCACAAATCCCACCAAAGTTATTAAAAAGTATGGGATTTTTCAGTTTGAAGAAGACGCCACAACCACATCGTGGCATGTGTCCTCTCCTCTTAACTTAGCACCTACTACTCGTCCACTTCCTAAGTTCAAGGAGCATATTCCTAAGTTCTTGTGAAATAACATTTTCACTACAAACAAACATCTGGTGGCATTTTCTAATGCCTGTCACAACATAGGAGCCAATGATAATGATACTTGCATGTGCTTATTCGTCAACTCCTTAGAAGGAAAGGTTGCGGCTGATTTCTTTGACCTTCCTCCTAAGATTATTTCTACTTGGGAGGAGTTATTCTATTTTTTTAGATCCACTTATGGGCAATCTAAAATCCCAACCGACAAGTTATGGGAATATAACAATGTCACCTATAAGGATGGTGAAACCATCAATGCTTTCAACTTGCATTCCACTAAGTTATACAATCAAACCCCTGAACTCATTCATCCTCAGAACCAAGCTTCTTTCATGAATTACTACAATGCATTACCTTCTCCCTACCGTCATAGGCTTGAGGAAAAATCCATTGATAATCTCAGTTCCGCTCTGCATACTTGTTCAGAGTATGAAGAACAACTTGAAAGAACAGGTCTTCCCTAGGGAGAGTCAGTTAAATAGACAGACGTGTCCACCCTCTTACAACTAGTACAATACATGAATGATCGTATGATATCATTCAAGCGAAGGGGAACTGTCTCACCTCTCACCCTTGGAGCTTCATCCTCTTCTGCACCCCCCTTTAGAAATCCAATTGAAAATAATTTTCAACCTAAAGCTATCTTGCCTCAAAGTTGGTGTAACTTCTGTGAGGAACACCATGAGGAATCCACATGTGAGATAAGGAAGAGTGTCAGAGATAAGATATTTGGTAAAAGACCAGAAACCACTATTGTTGTCCTGGATTTTGCAGAGCCAGAAGATGTCATGATCATCAATACTAGGAACAGAACATATGCTCCCGAGGACAAATTTGATCCTCCCCACAATTCTTCTAGCCTAAGCTCATCCTCACCTACTGCTACTATTAAGGTTCCTAAAGTTCCTGAGAGTCAAGGAATTATTTCCCCTCTCCCCTCTTCCAATTATAATATCTTGAATCAATTGGCCAACATCAAAGCAGATGCAACCCTCTTGGACATGGTTGTTGTCCCTAAACAATAGATGCATCTAAAACAATTCATGGAAGGAAAATATTTCGTTGTATCCAACCTATCTGAAGAGGTAAACGAAAAAGATTCATCTGTAAATAAAGTAGGTGTACATAAATTTAGATACCCTGTAAAAAATCCCCTTTTTATATTTCTGTAAAGATTATGGATAATATCTCCCATTGTTGCCTCATTGATGGCAGTTCAGGCCCAAGTCTGATGTCAAAGATTATTATGGAAGAGCTAGGCTTGTCTTGTACAAATTAAAATGCCAGAAGAATGCTCTCCTATAATAGCCTACAACAAACGACCATAGGTGACATTAAATATGTAACCTTATTTTTGTGAACACACCCTCAAATAAGGACAACCCTTAGTATTCAGGTAATCAATATGCATGTAAGAAATTGCTCAATTATATTGGGAAGAGATTGGAAATCCTTAACGGGTGGATACCTCTCACTCGACGGGACACATTTTTTCGTTCCTTGGAATGGTAAGAACATTATAGCTCTTAGAGAGGGAAGTAGTTCACCCTACATAGAGAGTGTTCCACAACCTAATGTAAACTATATCGAAGAGGACCTAGGAGTTTATTCCATATTTGTTGAGGAGGATAATATTCCTTTGGAACAAATTGATTTAGAAGATGATATGTGGCACATGCACTTTGATGGTTCATGCTCTAATGAAGGTAATGGGGTTGGAATTATCTTGGTTTCCCCTGAGGGGAAATTTCATAAATTTTTTTACAGGTTGGAGTTTGCTTGTATGAACAATGTCACTGAATTCAAAGCTTTATTATTAGGCATTGAAAATGCCTCTAATCTATGTTGTGGTCACCTTTCAGTTTTTGGAGATTCTGATCTTGTTGTGAACCTAGTACGTAAGATATACTCTCCTAGCAACAAGTTGATGGAACGATACACCCAAACTATTTGGAATCTTATCTCAAATCTATTATCTTTCAACATCACTCATGTTAAAAGGGAGTTGAATTCAATGGTTGATTGGTTATCTGTCTTTGCATCTTCTCCTAATCAACAACCTTTCCCTCATAGGCTTGATTGTTCTTTTCAATATCTATATAGTCCACATATCCTTGACAATGTAGAATCTTGGTAGGCCCTCCCTAATGATGAGAGAGTTTGTGCTTTCATTCAAGATGAAACACTTAAGCCCAAGGAAATTATATCCACAGAAGACAACAAGATTCCTAAGGGTTTTATTCCTCTTGAGAGTTTGTTTTCATCGAGTAATGTAGGCAATAAAGAGAAACATAGAGAAGAGCAGTCAAGAAGGAAGGTGGGTGAAACAATATCCTAGAATATTGGGGCACTCGAATCTTCAAAGAATATTAAAATAAGTACCTAATGTTCTGATAAAGAAGAAATTAAGTTTGCCAAGCTACTTGATGGATTTCAATTTTTTTTTTCTTGGTCTTATAAGGATCTTCATGGTTTTGATCCTGGTATTATACAGAGTGCTATCCCCATCAAGGAAGGCATGAAACCAATTAGGAAAAGACAAAGACCTATTAACTCTGCATTTAAAGAAACTTTTCAAAGAGAGTTGGAAAATTTCTTAAGGGATGGAATTATTTTTCTAGTCTATCCTGAATGGGTCTCGAATTGGGTACCTGTTTCGAAGACCACAAATCATATTAGAACTTGCATTAATTGTCGCACTTTTAGTCAGGCAATTATGAGAAATCCCTTTCCTCCTCTTAATATGGAAATGATTCTGCAGCAGGTTGTAAGGTCACAGATGAGGCCCTTACTTGAAAACTTTTTGGGTTACAATAAAATCAAGGGAAAAGGGGTAGATGTTCACAAAACCACTCTTATCATAAATTGGGGTACCATGAATTGTAAATGCCTATTTTTTTCCTTACCGGATGCAAGTACCACCTCTGTCATGCCCTTGGGATGCTTGAATGTGTTATCTTCAATACCTCTAAACATATCTCCTATCGATAGCTTTTCTCAAACCTCATATGTTTTATTGATTCATCCTAGGGAACATTCATGCCTTCAATGTTTTGACCATGAAACTTAAAGTGAGTTTCATTTATAGTTATATAAAGGGGGGTGTTATTTCTGATAGGGTCTCTCTACTTTTTATTTCCATTTATTCATCTATACAATAGTAGATCTAGTGTTTATTGATTATATTACATTTTTTTTCATAGATTGAATCAAGTGTTGTTTTGCAATGAAACAAATTTGTGTGAGTAGGATCTTCAAAGGGAATGCATCACTCTTGGAGGCCTATCACAAGTGTCCTCTTTAGACTAGTTAAATTTATCATATACAAAAACAAATTTTAAGAGAGCTTTTGCCATTCTTTTCAACATTGTGGTTTGTACCTCATTAAGGAAATTGTGGGTTAATTAATCATCATTAATTAGTTTCATTTCATTCTCGAATTTAGTTATAAAATATTATTTAAAACTGAAATGATGTACCCTAATAGTTTCCACACACAATGTTGTTAAACGGTGATAACAAATTTCCTAGGATTAGGATTTTAGATCCTATAATTCAGCATTGGTTGTAACTAAATTAGAATAAGTTGGAATTTGGTTATGAGTGCATTTAATAATCAGCTTCTAATGTACATTGATATAATTTCATGTATGCCCGTAGAGGTTGTATGAGTGAGAGTGAGTTGTTATAATCTCCATGATCTAAATAATAAGACAACTGATACCTCTTCTTGGTGGACGTAGCCCAAAGTTTGGGTGAACCATGTGAAATCCCTGTGTATCTTATTTGTGTGTTTATTGATTGTCTTATGTGAATTTTGTTTTTCGCATTTGCAATTCTAACAAGTGGTATCAGATATGAATTTGAGATCCATGAGGACTGTATCCATGGTGAAATATTGCAAATTGAGTAAAAATTCATCGGTGCTCCCTAGGCAGTGTTAGAGATGTGGCAATGCACTCACACTTATAAAATTTCAATTCTCAGAAAACTCGCGCACCTTGTTCATCCACCACAAAGCACCGACACTCCCCCATCCACACTCAAGGAGCGCTAGAGCTCCCCCACCCATAGTGAGGGAGCATTGACCTCAAACACTAGCGCTCCCCCATACATAATGAAGGAGCGTCGACCTCCATTCAAGAAAAAATCACATGATTTTATGAAGTGAAAAAGTAAAGGTATGCTTTTATGGAGTGATTTTTTTTTTACAATATTTGGAATTAAAATGTTGTTTGCATAACACAAAAGGGCAGAGGATGTTTTCAAAGCTTTTTTTATGAAGTAAAGGTATAAGGTAAAAAGTAAAGCTGGATGTATGTGAGTATTGAAATTTTTTATTTTAAGGAATTTTTATTTCTTAAATTCTTTATGGTTTAAACATTTTGGTTCAACATTGTACCTTATTTATTATTTAAGGATTCCTTTTAAAATACATAAGTTTATAATTCCTTCACATTTAAAAGGCCTTGGTTATTATAAGCAGTGGTGTTTTTTGGCATGTTTCCTTTAATGGAAAAGACGCAGAGTGCTAAGTTTGAAATTGAGAAGTTCAATGGCAAGAACAATTTCGAGATTTGGAAGGTTAAGATACAAGATCTACTCATGTAACAAGGCATGATGAAGGCGCATTTTGGAAAAGCAAAGAATCCCACGTCCATAATAGACAAAGACTAGGATGATATGGATGCAAGATCACTGAGTTCCATACGCCTGTGTTTGGTTGACGATGTTCGTTCAATATTGTCTTGGAGAAGACAACAATCGATTCATGGACAAAGATGGAAATCTTGTATATGATGAAATCTTTGACAAACAGGATCTTCCTCAAAACAAAATTGTATAGTTTTCACATGAAGGAAGGTACAAAAATAGCTGATCATTTAAATACTTTTAATACTCACCTAGTTCGGTTGACTAGAATGGGAGTGAAATTCGAATCTAAAGATAAGGCAATTACATTATTGTGTTATTTTCCCACATCATGGAATCACCCTATTACCTCTATTAGTTTCAGTTCATCAGAAAGTATTGAGTTTAATAATATTTTTTTTGGATCTTTACTATCTTAGGAAACAAGGAAGAAATCAAATCTAGAAACCTCTAAATCTGAGGTGATGATGGTCAGAGTTAGACCTAAAGAAAGAGGACACGGTTAGAGGGATTTATCTTGGTCAAATTTGAAGGGCAGAAAGAGAAATCTTAAGTGATGTTTTTGTGCCAAATATGGACACCTGAAGAATGATTGTTGAAAGCAACAACAAGCCTCCAAATAAGACCCTCCAAAAGAGACGAAGGAAGAAAACGCAACTGAAACAGGATCAACAACAGGTTAGGTATGACTGATGAAGTTTTATCAATTAGTATTGGTTCACGTCATGTTCAACAATGGTTATTAGATTCTGGTGCTTCAAATCACATGTGTCTTCATAGACACTAGTTTATTAATTACTAGTCTATAGATGATGGAATAGTTTACATGGGAAATGATATTTCATGTAAAATTGTGAGAATTGGTAGCATTAGAATTAAGATGTTTGATGGAACTGTTAAAATACTTACCGATGTCAGACATGTACCTGAGCTTAGTAAGAACCTGATTTCTTTGGGAGTATTAGACACTGGAGGATATAAGAGTATTGTTAAAGGTGGAGTTATGAAGGTATACAAAGGAATTCTACTAGTTATGAAAGCGAAGAAGGTTGGTAACCTATTTTTGTTAGAAGGAAGAACTAAGTCAGATCATGTGACAACGGTAATTGAGAACGACAGTGATTCTATTCGATTATGACATCAATGGTTGGGCCATATGAGTGAACAAGGATTAAAGGTATTATTTGATCGCAAGTTACTTCCTAGTCTAAAGTCTTTAAAGTTATATTTCTATAGGAAATGTATTTATGGAAAACAGAATAGGCAGAGATTTAAAACCGAAAGACACACCAGTAAAAGAATCCTTGAATATATTCATTCTAATGTTTGGGGACCATCCTCTACTATTTCATATGGAGTATCATCATATTTTGTAACTTTTATAGATGATTTCTCTAGGAAGGTTTGGGTCTATATGTTGAACAGTAAGGCTGATGTATTTGTAGTTTTCAAGCAATTTAGAGATTTAGTGGAAAAGAGCACTGGTAGGTCCATTAAATGTTTAAGAACTGATAATGGTGGTGAATTTACGTTAATGGAATTTGAAAAGTATTTCAAGGATTTTGGGATTGATACCTTCATAAAACCATTGCCTATACTCCTCAGCAAAATGAAGTTGTTGAATGCATGAACATGACTCCTATAGAGAGAGAAAGGAGTATGCTTAGTAACCCCAACTTGCAATAGGAGTTGTGGGAAGAAACAATAACTACAACTTGCTATCTGGTGAATCGATCACCATCAACAATAATAGAGTGCAAGATTCATGAAGAGGTATGGAAATTTCACCCTTCTAATTATTCTAATATTAAAGTTTTTGGTTGTGAAGACTATGCTTTAATTTTGAAACATCAACGTTCTAAATTAGAGCCAAAATAAAAAAGGCTTATCTTTGTTGGATATGGTGATGGTATTAAGGGGTACAGGTTGTGGGATCCTACTGCCCACAAGATCACCATTAACAAAGATGTAATATTTGATGAATCATCTCTCATCAAATCAAATGTAGATGTTCAAATGAAACAAGAAGAAGTACCTAAGTATCAACAGATTCAGTTTGAAACTAGTTCAAATACAGATGAAAGTGAACATGAACAAGTTTGTGAAGATGTTCATGAAGAATTTCCTACAGAGGAAGACATGATTGATGATAATAGTCAATAGAATGTGGATGAGACACAAACTTCCCTAAGGAGGTCTACATGGGTGAGAAATCCTCCAAGAAGGTATGATGATTTTGTTTCATCAGTTTCTTTAAGTACTAATGATGATGAACCTTCATGCTATTAGGAAGCTGTGAAGGGTTCTAGCAGTGACAATGGAAAGAAGAAATGAAGGATTAAATGAAGGAATTAGAGAGGAATGCCACATAGGACCTCGTAGAACTTCCAAGAGACAGAAAAACTGTAGGTTGCAAGTGGGTCTACAAGATGAAGAAGGGTGTTGATGATAAAGTGGAAAGATACAAAGCAAGGTTGGTTGCGAAAGGATATTGTTAGAAACAAGGTATTGACTTTCATGAGTTTTTTTCACCAGTTGTAAAGTTTATTTCAATTCGAAGTGTATTAGCATTGGTTTCTTTACTTGATTTGGAGTTGGAGAAGTTAGATGTTAAAACTATTTTTTTACATGGAGATTTGGATGAGGATATCTACATAGAACAAACTAAAGGGTTCATTCAGAATCACAGCAAGAAATTTGTTTGCAGGCTCAAGAAATCATTGTATGGTCTAAGGCAGTCACCAGGCAATGGTACAAGAAATTTGACTCTTTCATGGTGAGCCATAATTATACAGGGAGTGAGTATGATCATTGTGTCTACTTTAAGAAATTGAATAATGGCATATTCATTATCTTAGTATTGTATGTTGACGATATTCTTTTAGCAAGCAAAAGAATAACTGAGATCAACAAGTTAAAGGCTCAGATGGCTAGGACGTTCGATATGAAAGATCTAGGAGCAACAAGGAAAATTTTGGGCATGGAGATATTCAGAGACATGAGGAATGGTAAGATTTGGTTGTCACAACAAAAGTATGTTGAGAAGATACTTTTGAGGTTTGGTATGAATGATGTGAAACTAGTTTCAGTCCCTTTGGCTTCCCATTTTAAGATTTCTTCAAGTTTATGTCCTAGTATAAAAGAAGAAAATGAATATATGTCTTGAATACCATATGCTAATATAGTAGGAATTTTAATGTATGCGATGGTTAGTACAAGGCCAAACATTTCGCATGCAGTTGGGGTTGTCAGCAGGTATATGACAAATCCAGGTAAAGAGCACTGGGAAATAGTGAAATGGGTGTTTCAGTATATGAGGGGCACAAGTGATTATTGTACTGATCCAGATTTATGTAGGAACATAATGAAATACAGAAATACACATAAACACAGAGATGCAGTGGAAATAAGACTTCATTTCATTAATAACAAATGACTGAAAAATGCTTACAGAAAGAATGGAAATAAACTAGCTAGGGCACTGGTAGCTTATCTCTAAGAAGAGATGTGGCAGCTACTAGCCTCTGAACTTCTTGTTACAATGAGGATCGAAGGCCTATATATTACTAAGAAACAATGGAAAACCCTAAACATCTAAAAGCCTAACCCTAGCATATGAAACACCAAAATATGGGCCCCGTTGGGGTAAATTGGTACATCAATTTCCCGGGGTCGTAACTTTGGCATACTATCTCCATGTGACACACATGATACATCGTTAGAAATATATATCCGAGGACTACACTGCTAATAATGAATATCGAGTTTGGAACAAACTCATATTTGTCGGAGCATTCATGCCCAAAAAACATCGTTTAGGGCCTCAAAACAACGTCGAAAATTCAGGACCCGAAGAACTGCTAAAAATAGTAAATTGTGCTACAATTAAGGAAACTGAAAAAATAAAAGAAACAATGGTGTGGGTCCAAGTGGAATAGGTGGGTGGCCACCAATATCTTCCTGGATCAGTCCTCCCCACTTAGGAAGCAATGGTCCCCATTGCGTTGAGTTCCTCCATGAGATGACGAAATTTTTGCTAAACTTGGTCCCTGGTGAACCACTAGCCCTGGTGAAGGAGTTGGCCTGCTTTGAAAACTCGATATAGTTGGATCCTCTGTTGGCGTGTGTTCTTGATCTGTGTGTCCATAATTGGATCAGTTGTGGCTTGTTCCATGCAATCTAGGTTTAAATCTGTTGCTGTGATTTGTTCTGCCATGTCAGATGTGTCTAGTAGAGGTGGAAAGTAGGGCCGAAGACGGTCCACATTGAACACTGGGTGCAGACCAAGGAATGATGGAATACCAAGCTCAAAGGCATTGTCCCCTACAGCCTTGGTGATGGTGTATGGTCCATATCGGAGCAGGCGAATCTTGCAGTAGGGTCCAGTGAGGTGCTCCTTTTGCAAATGTAGCCACACTTTGTCACCCACCTGGAAGTTGTGTGGCACTCGATGTTGATCATGTCATTGCTTGTACTTAGAATTGGCTCTGTCCAAGATGTCATGAACTTATTAGTGGATGTGCTGAATGCACTCAATGAAGTTATTTTCCTTGTTAGCCTCAGACTGGACATGGGATGAATCTGCCCGAGTAGTCGCAAATGGCATGGCTATGTCAATGGGACATAGTGGCTGGAATCCCAAGCCCACTTGAAAGGGGATGTGGCTGGTTGAGCTATGGAGAGATCGGTTGTAGCTGTGTTGTACATAGGGGAGGCTCTCATCCCATGTGCGTGGATGCTTTGAGTTGTACATGCGCAGAATGTGTACAATAATCTAGTTGACGACCTCTGTCTGGCCATTAGTTTGTGGATGGAAAGTTGTGGACTTGGTGAGCTTGGTGTCCAGCATCGACCAGAGGCTAGACCAAAATGTACTGAGGAACCTGTTGTCCCGATCTGAGATGATAGACTATGGGATCCCAAAGTGTACCCACACTCATTCAAAGAAGAGTTCAGTAGTGGCTTATGCTGTGATATTCTTCTTGCAGGCCATCATAATGGACATCTTCAAGAATCGGTCGACAACCAAAAAACATAGTTATTTCCATGCTTAGTAGAGGGAAGGCCTGACATGTAATCCATAGAGATGGATTCCCAAGGTCGACTGGGGGTAGGAAGCAGAGTATAAAAGCCTTTCTTCTTGATGGTTGGTTTGGCAATGGCGCAATTAGTGCAGGACTTGATGTACTTCTCGACATCATGTCGAAGGTTCGGCCAATAGAAATACTTTTGAAGTACTGCCATGGTTTTCTCGATCCCAAAATTCCCAGCGACCCGACTGTAGTGTGCCTCCCAAATCATCTTGGCACGCTCGTTTGAAGGAACACAAAGGTGTCCCAAGTGACAAAGCAGAGCAACCTGGAGGTGAAAATTGGGAACTTGCTTACCATCCAAGGGTGTATTGTATGTGTGGATGTTAAGAACCAAACATCAATATAGCATAGAAAAACCTCAGGAAAAGTACTCAACGCCTTGAAAAAGAGATAATATCAGATAATAAGCCTCTTCGAGGGGGCAACCTCCTTTTACCCCACTTAAATGTTCAAGTACAAGATG
>ML787946.1:0-10778 GCA_009831015.1 Picea engelmannii | reverse complement strand
ACAACCTGCTTTTTCCAAACATTCTTCTAATTTATCAATGTATATGCCAAAAAGGGTAGGGGACAAGGGACAACCTTGTTTGACTCCGATATTGCAGATAATCTCTTTTGACCAACCCTCAGTGTTTTTAAACTTAGCAATAATTGTAAAAAATTAAAGAGGGCAATGTTCATCCTTAAAAATAAAATAAAAGAATAATCACCCAAGAGTATTTTAGTTATTCTTAAGTTTGTAAAGTTTTATAAAACTGAATTTATAAACAATCATTTTTCAATTATTAACAAAGATGTGTCAATTTTAAGAGGGTAAGTGATTACTTGCCATTCTTTAGAATTTTGTTTATGTGCTCGAAAAGAATTAAGAGAAGTTTTCCAAGATCACCATACTTTTGTTGAGTTAAGAGGTTAGGAAGGTTGGTAGTGTGACAAACAAAAAAGAACATAGGTTTATTAATCTAAGTGGGTTTAATGGTTAAGAACATGTGTTTCCTCTTTAAATATTATAAATTCAAATCCAAAGAAAATAGGAAGACAACAACATCATCATCATGGAAACTTCTATTTTATTAGAATAGAAATTAAATGGTATTTAACCAATTTTTTGTTTTTTGTTTTTTTTAATTTAACTAATGTTAAGTGTAGATATGTTGTTGCTTCTCTTTATCATTTTAAATTTAAAATCACTTCAAATAATATTTTAAATTAAAAGTAAAAGTAACTAAATGTTAATATTTATATCATTAATGTTAATAATTTATAATTGTTTTATTAATAATTTAAATTAATAATTTATTTTTCTTATTTATATTTAAATGTATTCTTATGTATAAAATATCTTAATTTAATATCAATGAAATTTAAAATTTAATTGTTTTAATGTATATCTTAATTTTTTTTTATAAATATTTACATATTAAAAACATTATTTCTCAATTAATTATTTTGATAATTTCTCAATTAATTATTTTAATAATAACTTGATAATAAGACATAACAATTCACATTCATCCATATTCATCCATATTGCATAATATTTAATATTTATTTGAGTGATATTATTTACATCATTTAAATATTTTCACATCAATCTTTACAAAATTGAATTAAGCTAATTGTTTTTAATAAATTGTGATATAATGATTCTCTAAAATTTGTTTAATAAAAAAATTATTTTCCAATATCACCTAATGCTTGAAATAAGTTAAATATAGATAGATTTGAAAATTTAATATGAATTCATCTCAAATTTATCTATATTTAAAATAATAAGTTAAATATAGAGAGACTTGAAAATTTAATGGAAATTCATTTTATAATTTAATAGTTTAAATAAATTCCCCGGATGGGGTGACACGCAGATGCTCCTCGACACCTGGCTCAGCACTAAGCCACAACATAAATGTTGATGGTCACCACCCTCGTGCCCTGCATTAACGATGGTGGACGGACATAACAAAAGATATACGGTGGAGGGACACCTCCCTCCTGCGAACACTCCCGCTCACAACGCACTCAGCATGCCAAGGTTTATGGAAAGCCAGGTGCATCTGGCCTTGGGAAATTTGTTTTTTCGAGCGCCTGGTCAGATTTGGTCTGCTCTCGCTTCGGCTCTCCCCTTCGTCTGGGAGCTCTGGTGCAGCTCTGCCTCTTTCTCGCCCTGGTTTACTCTCATCTCGCTCCATCCTCACTGTATTGTTATATATTCCTTGGCAATTATGACCAGGAAGCAGGGCAGGCCTTGCCGTGGCTCGGCCTGGTACACTCACAAGGCGCAGCGGCAAAGGAAGGAGAAGCTGGAGTGGGCTCTGTCATTGGCGACCTCCATCCTCCGAAAGAAGGCTCGAGCTGACCAATTGGCTCTGCATGCCATCATTGCTGAGACTGGGGCTGGTTGCAGCAGTGAGACCATAGCAATTCAGTCTGGAATCAGGCCGGAGGATGGTGTTGCGGATGCGTTCCCCACCTATTATGTGGAAGAAATACCATTCATGGAATTGGCGACCACCCCGGAACCCTAAGCCATGGAGGTGAACCACCAGGATGGAAGCGGTCCTAAAGTTGCACTGGCAGATGACATCCCTGGGTGCATTGTCGAGGAAATTCCTTGGTCGGGTGACTATAGCCCCACCAGCCATGCGAGGCAGGCAACGTTCGAGGAGGTAAATCGGGACAAAGACAAAGCCGAAGAGAACGCGGACAAGAACAACCTTGCGAGAAAGGAGGAAGCGGCCGGTGCAGAACTGATGGAGCTCGAAGCCGGAGGTGGAGCGACTGTGGAAATGAGGGACATAATCCTCGACGACGCGGGTAATGCGCTGCATGGCTTGCATGGTAGTTTCCTCCATGCAGAGCATTTGGCTCTGGTGTTTGAACTCCGAGGCCACATGGCAGACCTGGAGCACAGAGCCCTTCTCATGGGCCAGCATCTGGACTTGCTCCTTGACGCGTACTCCAATGCTCCAACAAAGAGGAAGTGTCCTCTCTGCGCACAGACATTTTCCATCCCAGCGGGGTCCACGTGGCAGACAAGCAAGAGCGACGGGTCACCAGGTACCTAGGTTTTCTATGCTATTTCATTTCTTTGTTTCATCTTACTACTGTTACATGTTCACTTGGACTATAGCCATATGTCCTGGTTTCCTCCGGGCAGGACAGAGGGCAAGACAACTCTCCAAACCATGCTGGTTTCCGGTAAAACGACAACATTTTTGGTGACTTAGACCTATTTCTCTGTAAATTTTGTCAAGATTTTTTCGATAACATAATATAGCAGGTTCCACCCTTTTTTATTTAAAAAAAAAATTAGTTTAAATAAATAAATTTTTTTATAAAAAAATTATTATTGAAGTAATAACAATTATTTTCTTGAAATTAAATGAGCATAAATAAATTTTAATCCGGGTTTTCTAATTAGTTTAAGTGTACATGTTTTTTTTTTGTTTTTTTAAAGGATTTTATTTTCACAAACTAGATTTCTATTAACCTTTTACTAAAATTCAATTTAAAATAAATCTAATGAAGAAAAAATATTAATATTTATAAATTATTTTAAAACGTTAAATTAATTTTCTTTGTTAAAAATATGCAGATGAATTTTTTCTCTTTCCTATATGTAATTTGTGTTTCTCAGATGTGATTTGAGTTTATTTGAAAAGTTGTATTTTTACAAATTTATCTTTTTAAATGATAATTCAAAAATTAACAAATTCATATTTTCAAATCATAAAGAAAAAATGTAAAGTATCCTTTTTTTTATTTTGTTAATTCAAAAATTAACAAATTCATATTTTCAAATGATAAAGCAAAAATGTAAAGTCTCCTTTTTATTTTTTATTTTGTTAAGTTTTCATAAACCAATTCTGTTTTACTGTAAGTTTTAATAATGTAATTGTTTTATCTCTTAAAATAAGTTTTTGAATTTCTT
Organism: Picea engelmannii; assembly: GCA_009831015.1. NCBI lineage: Eukaryota > Viridiplantae > Streptophyta > Pinopsida > Pinales > Pinaceae > Picea > Picea engelmannii. The sequence goes on along the minus strand of ML787946.1, from coordinate 7,355 downwards.
CTTTTAAATTTCACAGAACCGAGTAAGTCTAGCTTAATATAAATTTTTGAATTTTTTTTTTATAAATTTCACAGGACCAAGTAAGTCTTTCTTGAGCCTGGCTTTCCCGTAGATTAAATCCTTCTCAGTCTCTGAATAAACGAAGTATGGCTCGTGGAACTGAATTCGGTAGCCTGGATAAGTGGAGTTGAATGGCTGTTCACCACTGAGCGGCTGCGAAGATCCACCGGTCCAGATTGATACACAGACATCTTATAGAATTAGTGAACGCCTTCCTCCTCACTCTCACGCAGGGCATTCGGAATGAAACCTCGCCTTGCGATATAGCTTGCTCGAACAAACAAAGAGAAAGCAAAGAACGTAGTCGTTTGTTGTTTCACTTTTTTTTGGTCTGTGTATGTAGGTATATGTATTTTATCTTCATTTAGTATATATATTTTACTCTGATTTAGATTTGAACTGGGAAATCTTTTAACCATTATAACTATTCAAAAGTATTTTCTTTATATAATTTTATGTAATATATTTATATTTATAAAAATAATTTAAAAAAAATTAAATGTGAACAAATTTTCCCCTCTCAATATCACTAATAAAGTAAAAATGAATAATTATAACCGACTTTGTTCAATTAATTAGTAACCCTAAACATCAAGTTTGGAGTCGATTTCTTTGGGCCACCTCCACTTTATTTAATATCCAATACAGATATCCAAATTAAAAGCACATATCGAACCATTTCATGGATCCGAGCTACGGTAAACATTCTAAACTTCGTCAAATAATAGAAAAGGAAAGCTTGAAGAGAGAAATTACCTACTTTCAACAGTAATGTTTCAACATTTCCGATTTCCCTAACGTCCCTAACGTACTTGCAATTGGAATTCATGAGAGTATTGATACATGAATAACACACAGAAATAGTTTGTATTTCACACAATGAACAGAGATACATCACACTTAAATAAGTGTTGTGAGATCCAACTTATTTTACTCTTTGATGGAAAGGTTGAGAGAATCTCTCAACATCTTCTAGCAAACTAAATCCAATCCCTAAACTCTAGTAGTGGCATTAATTAGGCATTATCTCTAACACCCCCCGTTAATGCCTACATTGCAAAACTTCACATAACAGAAAATGTTACAACACTTTGTCTGGCATGATCCTCATCAACGCATAGACCCACTCTGACGCTTTTGGATTGCACTCTTTCTCTTCCTCTTCTTCGAGCTTTCCTTTCCACTCATTTAAAGTATAAATGTTTCAAATCATTATTCATGCACTTGTACAATAGACAATATTGACGAACTCGGCTCACCGGGGCTTCCATGAAAAAAGTTTTCAAGGAATGAATCATCCTATGAACATACCTCCATCGGTCAGATATTTCTCTTTCGAAGGGAGCAGTTAGAAATTGGATGTCAGTTGGTTGCCAAAGCAATGTCGTGTGTGAAGAATAACACGCAACAAGAATGCTACTTGTGGAAACCATCGTAGATGGTTTGTCCCGTCTTTTTACTTATATATATCTATCAATGTGTGTGTGGTGTGCATAATGTTTTTATATGTTTATGTGTTTATGTAAAATAAAAACTCTTGTATCTTAATATTGGAAGCCCCGGTTTCAAGAACAAATGTTCTTATGATTGAAAGTCACCTTGTATATTTGAATGTTGAGGACATTCCGTATCCAAAGTGCACTTCTAGACACTGATATGACATCGTAATGGTTGACCTTGGTGAATCTTTCAGACTTGGCTATATCCTGCATCCTCCCTTGGTAGCGGTAGAAACACCGAACAACATTCCATGACATCTTCCATACTCCGTCTATAGTGGCAAACCATACAAATAACGGGTGGAGATACCCATTCATAACGCCGGGTGGAGATACCTAGCCCAATGATAAATGAAGTCTCCACCCATTCTGGCTCCACCCATTGAGAAGCAACCACTTCTTAGGGCTTTTACAGAGAGCTTAGATCAAGTATGCAAAGCTACAACTACCACCAGCAAAGAGATAGACAGTAGTATGCTTTGGAATTGTAGTTTCCTTTGTATTTCTATCTTAGCAACTCAGGATCTTGCTTTGGAATTCTTAACAACCGAAAGAGAGAGAAGTCAGAATGTTTATATAGAAAACACCAACGAAAGAACCATGGGCTGCTATTAACACCTGAAAGCCAGACACAACCGCCCTTAAAACCACTATTTTATCATGCAGTACCCAAGGAAAGCACTAACACAAGGATAACACAAAGATTGAAAGCATAGTGATCCACAACTCCTCTAGTAATTCTTGGACAACAAATTTGAGTTCTGATGTGGGTTGTTAGCTCGATTCCAGCTTGGATGGCCACGATCCAAGAGATATCCTTGAAATCGGTCGTGATTCCTCTACAGATCTGATATGCAAAGATCGTTGCAGCTTTTCAATGGCGGTGTCTACAGCGCATTCAAAAAATATCTTTCACATGTTCGGTTCTTGCATCAATGTCAAGCATGTATTCGGCGAAGGCTCTATTCAGGTTCAGCACATGGCGACCTTTTCAACATTTTATAATTGCATCTTCAAATATGACTCTTTAATCGATTTCTATTCCTTGAAAAGCAGATGACCACGGATGCAGAGACTCCTCCTTGTACATGACGATGTCTTCGGCTTCTATTTCATGGACTCAATCCACAGATGTCAAATTCACAATCGGTGCAACAAAAATGCCTCTCACTTCACTGCTTTGTTACGTGTTACGCATAGAAAAGAATAGTGGCAACGATCCCTCACGGAAATGAAAAGTGGCATCGATCCCTTAATTCCAGTAATCGATTCCTGGATTTGATTCTCCAACGATTTGATAGCATTCAACGTAGCTTAATAAACAACATAGTGGCGTCTTCTTTCACCAAGACAACAACAACGATGACTATCAAATCGAACCTTATTTACTCACTTCAATACATAACGTTCCTCTGAACTTCAACACTGATGCTTGAAATCCTTTAACCGACTCTGATACCAAATTGGAATTCATGAGAGCATCGAGACATGAGTAACACATAAAAATAGTTTGTATTCCACACAATGAACAGAGATATATATCACTTAAATAAGTGTTGTGAGATCCAACTTATTCCACTCTTTGATGGAGAGGTTGAGAGAATCTCTCAACATCCTCTAACACTCGCTATATAGCTCTTAAAGAAAAAAAATAGTCTGCAAGCATTCAATGGTAGAGTGGCCTGCATTTCACAGTATGACAATGTTCACACATTGTTATTTCAACGATAGACTAAAAAACCCTAATATACATTTCCAATAAATAAATTAGAAAGATAAATCTCAAAGAAACTATTTATCTATTCAATAAGAAACCCTAAACCCTAAAGTTGAAGACTACTAGTCTCACAAGGAGACAAGATGTCTCTGGTGCTTCATTACCCTTGCTTAATACACGTCACTAGAAAACAAGACTATGCACAACATTTTAACAATGTTTACTGACCATCGAATACAAAAGTAAACCTAGAAATCCCAAATTAAAAGTTCTTCTGCCTCCTTAATACCTGTTTGTCTTGGGACATCAAAATCTATATTCATAAGCAAACTGTTAGAGTCCATAATAAGCTGATCTTCATTTGCAGGGAAGCTGATTCCAAATAGCTTCCAACTTTGTTCTTAGCCATTTATAATTATGTTCAATCTCTACACCCTCTTAACATGATTGTCGCTTATAATTTTTGACTTGGTAGATATCTTTATGTGTATTGTGATTATGGTTTTTTAAATCTTTTGAAATTTAGTTAATGAATTGTTTAATTTGGTAGATATCTTTATGTCAATTGTGATTATGGTTTTTTAATTTTTTGACATTTAATTAATGATTTATTTAATTTTTAAATGTATAGATTTAATTTTTATTGTATTTTAATTTTGTAAAATATTAATAAAAAAGTATTTACAAATTTATTTAATAAATTATTATAATTTTATAATTGAATAAAAAAAATAATTGTAAAAAAGTGAAAGTGGACAATGTTCACCCTTAACAATAATCATCACCCAAGAGTATTTCTTATTTTTAAATTTGTAAAGTTTTATAAAATTGAATTTATCAACAAAAGTTTGTTAATTATTAACAAAAATGTGTCAATATCAATGACAATATTTATTGGTGGACATTAATGCACATATTTATGTTTGAAACGAAAAAAACAAAAACAAAAAACATAGGTTTATTAATTTGAGTGGGTTTAATGGTTAGGAACATGTGTTTCCTCTTTAAAGATTATAAATTCAAATCCAAATAGAAAATGACATTATTATTACTAAGGAAACTTCTAATTTATTAGACTAGAAATTAAATAGTAGTTAACTAATATTTTGTTTTTTTTATTTTTTAATTTGACTAATGTTAAGTGTAGATATGTTGTTGCTTCTCTTAATCATTTTAAATTTAAAATAACTTCAAATAATGTTTTTTTCACTCATATTCTATTGAGAATTTGTAATTTATAATTATTTTATTAATAATTTATAAATTTTTTTCTTATTTATATTTAAATATATTTATAAAAACATTATTTCTCAATTAATTATTTTAATAACAAATTGATAATAAGAAATAACAATCCACATTCATCCCATATTGCATAATATTTATTTGAGTGATATTATTTACATATGTAAATGTTTTCACATCAATCTTTACACAGTTGAATTAAGCTAATTCTTTTTAATACTTTCACATCAATCTTTACAAAATTGAATTAAGGTAATTTTTTTTAATCGTTTATAATTTAATGATTCTCCAAAATTTGTTTAATAAAAAAATTACTTTCCAAAATCACCTCATGTTTCAAATAAGTTAAATACATAGAGATTAGAAAATTTAATGAGAATTCATCTAAAAATTTACCCATATTTAAAATAAATTAAATACATAGAAACTTGAAAATACACATCACTAGAAAACGAGACAATGCACAACATTTTAACAATGTTTACTGACCATCGAATACGAAAGTAAACCTAGAAATCCCAAATTAAAAGTTCTTCTGCCTCCTCGGAAATTAAGACCTGTTTGTTGATGTGTGCGTTTGGACTCGTTGGGATATCAAAATCTATATTCATAAGCGAACTGGTAGAGTCCATAATAAGCTGATCTTCATTCTCACTGATTTGTAGGGCAGCTGATTCATGGAGCCTCCCGACATTTTCTCGATCGACGAAGACTCGTCGGTTCCATTATCTCGGGCACCTTCGTTGATTGTGTCATCTGGGTTTCTGCTCTGTTGAAATGATTGACTGAATATTAAACTAATTTTTCCCGTTGCTGCTGCTCTGGTAGCTTTAATGTCTTTGGGCCAAGAGCTTGGAGGGCGAGGCAGTTATTGAAGGAAATGGGGGTAATTGAGAATAGCAGAGTGGCCTCTCAGAGCGAAAGCTGCGATATCACGTGCTGAAGCTGCCATTTCTGGGGTAGAATAAGAGCCGAGAGACATCCTTGACTGCTTTCCAGGCTCGCTAATTTCGGAAACCCAACTCCACCTTTTCTGACGCCATTATGGTATAGATAACTTGCTGATTTCTTCTTCTGCCATGTCTTTGTCTTCCTATTTCTGCCGCTGCCATCTGCTCCATGTCTTTGTCTTGCTATTTCAAACCCTGTTTCAGTCCATACAAGATATATTGATTCAAATAACTGAAACACAGTATGACCATAAAATTACTTTCGTGATCGATTTTTGGGTTACTGACCTAAAGTACCTTTTGTCAGACACAACAGAAGTAAAACATCAGTCTTGGCAAACAGAACAGAAATACAAGACCGGTCCATCTCAACATAAATGGAGACTATTCGAGCATAGCTCAATATCTGAAATCGCATTTTCTTCATTCGATGAGAGCGTGTCACATAATGTGAATCCGCGTTGTTGGTAAGTTCAACCTAAGTCAGTTTTGGACAACTAATATATGTTAGTAATATTTTAAAAATAAAGACACGAGTTTAAGTAAATGGATTAAAAAAGTTTTCTTTTAAAAATCAATTTGAGTAATTCTTATGTTAGGGGATGACTATCTACACATATAAAAAAAAATTGTAAGAAAATATAAATATATATTATATATTTATATTTAAAAACTCATTGTTGGACAACTAATATATATCAGTGATATTTAAAAAACAAGGACACTAGTTTAAGGGAAATGGATTCAAAAATATTTCTTTTAAAATTCAATTTTAGTAATTCTTAACTCAAAATTGTACTAAATTGAGTACCATAATTTTATAGTACAATAATTTCAAGGATTAGCTAAGTGGCATTCCCGTCTTAATTTTAAGGGGTGTTTATAAGTTCAAGCATCTGAATTTTTCAAACTTTTTTCTTCCAAATTTTTTGGTGAAGATGTCTCTAGTATGTTCAATTGTGGAACAATGTATCAATTGAATGGACTTGGCCTCTATATGATGTATAATCAAATGGTAAAGAAGGCTCGGTGAATTATGGAGCATACTCGAGTGCTTTGGAGATGAAGATTAAAGAGTAAGGTTGTGAAACCTAAAGAGTGAAGTCTTATGAATGTTGCACAATAACAAGAAGTGTTTGTTGATTGTTGGTTGTTTTCCTCGCAATGAATTCCCTTGAGATCCCACTAGGGAGATTCCTAATTACATATGTCATTTCTATTCACCCAATTTAAAGTTTAATCACTAAGGGTAAGTCATTTAGTCATGGTAACTTGAATTTTTTTTCGAATTCAACTTGGAAATAATGGAGTAAGCGCCAGTTGTAAGAACTAGTTATAAGCTTCAGTTGTGAGAGTCAGTTGTAGGCGTGTTAAGAGTTAGTTCATAGTTGAGAGTCTAGTTGTCTTTGGTTTGCATGTAACCGACTCGATAGTGTCTTTTCCTATATAAGGATGTAATCCGTCTTCATTGATTAATATAGAAGTGAGCATAGCCTCACCGTGTGTTTGTTTCGCATATTTTATCTTGGTATTAGAGCAACGGGGAGAGGGCATGGATATCGTGAGAAACATTTGATCAGATGCGTGAGCAAATCCATCTTATGCATTCCTCCATTTACTGAAATTCCATTGAAGAGGTAAAATACAGTTCGATTTTTCACTTTTGTTTGGTAAGCCACGATTTGCTTGCATGAGTTTGTGTTGTGCATACAAGGAGAAGGAAAATAGTGCATGCATGTGTGGAGTTTGAGTTCGTATTTGAATGCGTGGAGATCTGGTGCATGCATGGAAAGCATGAATTTGTTTTTTGTGAAGCGCTGGATAAGAAGAGCCGCGTGGGTTCGACTTGCATGGAAGGAGGTTACGGTCAGCATGAAGACTGTT
>ML787945.1:643555-674719 GCA_009831015.1 Picea engelmannii | reverse complement strand
GGTCTTCAATCTCGTCGCCCAAAGTATGAATTTAACCATGTGATTACATGTGTTGAAGTCGAACATGGTAGAAACCACTTGATTACCGGTCATTGATGAAACCATTAACAAGTGCGAGGGAAATCACCATTGATGTCAATGAATCCCAAGGTACTAAAGTACAATCCATCGAGTGTGAATAAATGGGTTGATGTCGAACATCCAATGGAATCTTTCGATCAGGGGTCAATGATGTAAACCCACTGTCGAAAGTGAGGAAACCTGTCTTTGAGGCATGCAATCTCCAAGGTACCAAATAATTTCTAAGCCTTGATTCCAGATAATGATCTGAAGTCGACGGAACAAAACTCGTCACAGGAGGGCCTTGATGTATCCCCCATCAATGACACGAAATAAGTAACAGATTTTGGAGGTGAAACAAAGTATGATGTGAAATGAGCTGGACACAGGGAAGGCCGACACAGAGAGAATGGATAACTGCAGATGGCCGACTCAATATAGGTTTCAGATGGACTTCTCTTGAACATATGAATGACACAACCAATGATTTGGCAGCATTGACTCAAAGACGACACAGGGAATGACCTTGTAATCAATCGAATGAGAGACAAATGGATTTCCCAAATCAGCTTCAAATGATGAATAGGGGGTGTCATGTTCAAGAGCGACACTTACTGCCAATTAATATGAAAATGAAAACATATCCCTTTCCCAAATTTTCCCCCGCCATTTCTGGCGAGTACCTCTTTATTTTTACGCAAGCTTGAGGAGGATAACATATGCTTGTTGATGTAAGCTCATCCTTCGGACGAGTCCCTCGGAGTATGTTTAACGAACCCTAAGAAGGAGTGGTTTGGTCCCATCACGAGTCTGGTAATGTTTGTTTAACGAGTCCAGAGCTAGAAAACTCGAAGGTTTTTCAAGATTATAGAGTTTGGAAAAATGATTAAAAGAGAACTCTCTCAGTTCCTTTTTTGTAAAATAGTCTGGACAAGATCGAAAAAAAGATAAATTATCGCTCACCAGATGCTTACTTCAAATACTTTATCGAGCGTGAAAATAGCAAGGTCGCTCGGCGATCTCTTCATGTTTAGAGAGTCTGAAAAGAGATTAAAGAGGACTCCAGGGGGTTCCTTTTTTGTATAACCTTATTGAGCCCGAAAAGGTGATAAAAGTATGCTCGATCATGTTCTCATGTATTTACGAGCGCAAGAACAGACAAAAACCACGCTCAAGGTTTTTATATAAAAACCATAAAAAACAATCAAAAACACGCGATAACAAGGAAAAACAAGTTCGTAGCCCTATATTTAATCATCAAAATCATCACACCTGCAAGAATTACACTCAATATGACATTAGGGATTAGGGTTTAATCGATAAATAATCATAAAAAACCAAAATGATATAGTAAAAGTAAATAAAAGGAGTAAATACTCTTTTTACCATACCATTTTTACATTTCCACTATTGAGCTCAAACAAACCCCTCTTTTACCCTCCAAGTTCGGCATCAGATTGCGGGAGCTACGAGAGACCATTCAGCGAGACGTCTGTGATAGTTAGGTAGTCTCTTCGTCCTTAACACTTTCATGGTTTAATTTTGTAATTTCATTGGTTAAATTTTCATTTTTAAGTTGATTTTCCAAGCCCTACATGCGCATTTCCATTCTCGCAGGCAGGCTATACGTGGCCTGCGAGAATGATCCATTCTCGCAGGTGAGCCTAAAGCCACCTGCGAGGTTCTCGCACTGTGCACACAGGGCACCTGCGAGAACCACAAAGCCCAAAAAAAAATTAAATTTTTACCCAATGAAAAAGATTCAAAGCATCAAGAAAGTTGTTAATCCTCTTATTGTGTTCCTTATGCAGATAATTGGCCATCAACATGGTGCTTGAATGGTGCGAAAGGGAACATGAAGAGGATAATTCAATGGCCGAAAATCATCCACCTACCATCGCTGCTTTGAGATACTGTGGGCTCTTGAAGTACTTTCGCATCCCGGGCATGAGGGCCCAAGTCAGACTATTAGAGTACCTGGTGCGTATGTGGGACCCTGATCAGTAGGTGTTTCATGTGGGGGCTCGCACACTATCCTTAGACATTGAGGACATTTACCTTTTGACTGGATTGTCTCGACACGGGTACTATGTGAGCTTGACCGGTAGTAGAGGTGGTGGGCTACAGATGAGTGAGTATTGTCGTATACACTGTGTTCCCGAGGCTGAGAGAAAGAAAGGAAAAGTGGCTATTTGGGGGGTACGATATTTGACCCTTCGCACTATCCTATTCACCATAGCTCGGATGGCCGGGATTTTTGCTCCTCACATGGCATTACAGAGTTACTTCTAGTATGACATCGGGTGTACTGAGCCTCGGGTGTTCAACTGGGCAGATGTTGTGCTTTGCAGTCTCAAAAAGAAATTAACTAAATGCAGACGCGGTAACCTGAAGCAATTCGGGTATGGATCTTTGTTGGTGTCCTTCTTCCTTGAGAGGGTTCCCGTACTGAGACTGCAGGTTGAGTGGAATATACTGGGTCCTAGGGATCCAAGGATGTTGAGATGGTGTCAGCTCATGGCCTGGCACGTAGCAGGACCGATCATCAAGTACGATGATACTTTCTTTGACTGGCTTCAAACCCTGATGTTGATGGTTGATGACTATGCTTATGCTGGGTTGGATTTCCGAGGAGATCCGGACTTAGCACTACCAGAGGATACTCAGTGGGGTGACCTTGGTAAGAAGTACACGCATTTTTCTCTTTTTAAATGTTTTTGAATTTTTTATCATATTCAAATGTTTTTTTTTTATACGTTCGTCCAAAGACTAATACAAAATCGTTTGTTGATAACACAGATGTTGGACCTTACATACCTCCCGGCACTTCTCCCATCTAGCGGCGAGGAGAGGTAGCAACAGCACCACAGTATGCTGAGGATTATCAAATAGTGGAACAGAATCTAGAGGGCCTGACTGCAAACATTCCAGACATGACTCTGGAAGAGGTTCCATGACGTGATCAGCGTCATACTGTAGGGGTATCAGCATCTATGAGTCGACTGCTCTGTAGGGTTTCTAGGGCAGTCGTATGTTACCATGAACGTCATCCATGACATCACTTTGTAGAAGCTATAAGCTTCAAATTTTGACATTTTGGTCTTCGGACAAACTTTTTGTAAAAAACTCTTTTATATCGTTATATATATAGACGGTTTCTACCGGTTTACTTTATATTGTGTGAATTTCGATGTGATTGATTTATAAATGATTCAAATGTCTATCCAATACATAATTAGCCAATGCATCTGTTAATGTATTTAGACATCTAGGAATATGTTGATATTCAATGTAATCAAAATAACGTTCCAAGAAGTGAATTCGAAAATACATCCGTAAAAAAGTAGGACTTCGAATAGAGTAGATATTACTTAACTGTAGTACTACAAGCTGTGAGTCAAGTCGCACAACCAAATGACAAATTTCGAGCGAGATAGCATCAACCAATAATTCAATAACAACGCTATACTCTGCAATGTTGTTGGTCGCACCGCCGAGGCACACACCTCGTAAAGATACAAGTTCGTTTGTTGGGGCATAGATTTCCCACACAGTGGGAGCAAGGTTCCGAGTACTACAGCTAGCACCATCAGCGAAGACAATATAGGGCAGTGAAGACTCTGACATCTGGAAATCAAACACAACGTCACATAAGGGCAGAGACCAGATAACGACAAAATAAAGCTATAGTAACACACACAAAGTATGATACATTAAAATAGAAGTACTTGTGCATAGATAATTTATGCATAGTACTTCTTCAAGTACAACCCATTCCTGGGTTCACTCAAAGGGATACCATCGTAATCTACCAACTCATATGCTCCCTTTTCCAAAACTCGGCGAACAATATAAGGACCTCGCCACATGGGTTTGAATTTTCCAGCTCCTAACACATCTCGATCATGTTCATAGAGAAGAACAAGATCACCTTCGGAGAAAACGCAAGGCTTGACATGCTTGTCGTATTGGGCCTTGACACATTTTTCTGGGCTTCTATTACTAGAGTGGCATCACGTTGAGTTTTGTCTAATCGCATAAGATACAATAGATGTTCTTCTTCAGCATAAGTGTTGGGCAGGAGTTCAACAGCTAGTTTCAGAGAGGGTATCTCTCATTCTATAGGAAGAATGGTTTCCACACCATAGACTAACCGAAAAGGCATAAACCCAGTAGCGGACTTGACAGATGTCCGGTATGCCCACAATGCTGAAAACAACATTGTGTGACAACTTGTTTTATGAATCCCTATCATTCATTGAAGCATAGTTATGAGAACTTTGTTGATCGCTTCGACCTTGCCATTAGCTTGTGGATAATAGGGCGTTGAGTTATCATGACGAAGACCCAACTTTTTCGTAAGTTCATACATCATAAAATTCCTAAAGTGGCTACCGTGATCAGTGACAATAGCTTGGGGAACACCAAAATGAGTTATGACGTGGTTAAAAAGAAACAAGGTTGCAGTCTTTCCAGTATTGTCGAATGTCGACATCGCCTCGGCCCATTTCGTAAAGTAATCAACGGCTACAATGATGTAACCATGCCCCTCGACCGAGTGAGGGTGACATGTCATGAAATCGATGCCCCATTTCGCAAAAGGACCAACTGAGACCACAGGGTGAAGAGGAGTAGGATGTGACCGAATTTTCTGATTGTAGGTTTGGCAGGCATGGTATTTATGAACGGCAGTAATGCAGTCGTTAAACAAAGAAGGCCAAAAATACCCTACGTGTAAGATCTTCTAGCAGTAGCAAACCCAGACATATGACCACCACATGCTCTGGAATGGTAGTCATTCAGAGCTTTCTCAGCTTCGTCGAATGTTAAACAACATCAAAAAACAGAGTCAATCCCCGGACGATAAAGAGTGTCTCCGAGGATAATGTATTGACGAGCTTGATAACGTATTCGACGTCGTTCAAGACTAGACAAAGTAGGTCGAAAAGTCTGGGTCTGGAGATATATAATGATATCTCCATACCAAAGATCGTCAGTGCTAATAAGGAAAAGAGATTCATCGGGTAATGAATCAATTGTTACATTTTCCGTTTTAGAATGGGGAAAATCGCATATCAACTCAGCAAAAACTAAGGATTTCTTAGACTTGGCGCAGTCGAATTCCAAGTCAAACTCCTGGAGTATCACAATCCATTTGGAGTATTTTCCCCCTAGCAATTGACGTGTCAAAATATGTTGCATAGGGTTGCAATGAGAAATCATCGTAGTCTTACGTGAGAGGATATAGTGTCGGAAGCGTTGGACGGCTTGAACGGAAGCCAAGGCCAATTTTTCGACATGTTGATACTTGATTTCAGTTTGTGTAAGACTTTGACTCAAGTAGTAAATAACATGTTCGTCGTGCGCATCATCCTCTTGGACGAGAATCATGCCAATAGTGTACTCCGAGGCAGCAAGATAAAGGAAATAATCTCGAATGTAATCGGGAGGAAAGAGAAGCGGAGCTCGTGTTAGGGACAACTTTAAAGCTTCAAAAGCATTGTTGGCAACGATATCCCAGACAAACTCTGAATCTTTCTTTAGTAGACGCGTAAAACCATGAGTGATATCGGCGTAATCTGGGATAAAACGACGAAGAAATTTTGCTTTCCCTTGCAAACTTTGTAACTAGCGCAGTGTATAAGGAGGAGGGAGATTAAGGATCACCTCAACCTTAATAGGATCCACCCGGATCCCTTGACGCAAAACGATAAAACCTAGAAGACGACCAGATTCTACGCAAAAAACGCACTTATGAGGATTCAAACGTATCCGGTAGAACCGACAGCGAATGAAAATAGCCTGGAGGTGGGTTGGGTGATCGACTCTGTGCATAGAATGAGTGAGTAAATCGTCCAAATAGGGTTGAACGATATGCTTGATATCATGAAAAGCATAAGACATAGCGCGTTGAAAAGTTGCGCCCACATTCTTAAGACCGAAAGGGAGTTTCCAATAGGCAAAAGTACCCCAAGGACAAATAAAAGCAGTCTTATGTTGATCCATGGGAGCAATGTTAATTTGATTATAGCCGGAGAAACCATCCATGAGAGAGAAGATTTCACTTCCGGCACAGTCATCGACAATCTGGTCGACGAAGGGGGTAGGAAAGTTGTCTTTGGGACAAGCTTTGTTAATATCCCTATAATCAACGCAAACACGAATACTGCCGCCTTTTTTGTCAATCGGGACAAGATTGGAAACCCATTCTGTAAGAGCCACTGGATAAATAAAGCTGGCTTTTAGAAGTTTCTCGACTTCGAGCTTTATAGTAGTCGCTTTACATGGGTGAACTGGACAAAGGTGTTTCCGGACAGGTTTAGTGTCGGGGTATGTCTTTATCTCATGTACAACAATTGCATGGTCGATACCTGGCATCTCTTCGTAGCTCCAGGCGAAGATGTCACGAAATTATTTGAATAGAAACGTATAGGTGACTATTTCGTCAGGGGAACATGAAGCTCCAATATGGACATTTTCAACAATCCCAGGTTTAATGGATATGTCAATGGGAATCGTGGGTGAAATATTACTTAAGTTCCCTTCAGCAAACACATCGTGTTTAGTCACAGGAACCATCGAGATGACAACAATGGTCGACGGAGTCGAAATCCGTTGGTAGTTCTCAAGAGTGTGTTGTTCCAGAAAGAGTATGGAACGATGATGCCCATCGTCCCAAGGGGTGTCCTCCATGACGGACATGATCATCTCGTCAGTGGGAAAAATAACATGAAAAGGATCGGCAGACAACTCATCAAGAGAGGGGGTAGAAGGTGTTGCTGATTGAATGGCATGATAGGCAGATTCAACCGGACTTAACGGCATTGCGTCGCTGAAACGAAGATGATCTCCAGGGTCAGGGACTATCCAAGGGTCGGAAGACACAGGAAGTTGGTGAGGCATGGTGGAAATCATGTTAATAGAAGCAACTGATGGGCGTGGAACATCAGGCGGTGGAATGGGAAAAGTACCCATTAACGAGGAGTCTTTTAAAAGGCCTACACCAACATTCTCATAACCCGGCGAGGTTTTAGCAATAAACGATACGTTGCCAGTACGGGTATCAGAATTGAAGAAGGCAAGTTGGTCGATGGTAACAACCTTTCCTTGATGAGGAAAACGTACTACATGGAAAAGTGTCAACACAACAGCACACATGGAATCGATCCAGCTGTGGCCAAGCAAAAGATTATAATCAAGGGGACGTCAAAGACTTCCACTTCAACTTGGACCGTCTTACCTTCTAACGTGATGGGAAACGAAGGAAGGACACCGTAGGGCTTAAAAATAGAGCCATTGAAGGCTTTAAGAGTGTTTTGTGATTCATTCAAGGGAGGAGAGCCAATGGCTTTCCAACAAGCAAGAGACATAACACAAGTCGAGGCACCCTCGTTGATAACAGTTCGGCAAATTTTTTTGTCAGAGACAACAACTTGTATTTGAAACGCAAGTTGAGGGGGTAACCTTGGAATGTGATCTTCCAAATCAAAGACTATTAAATTCGTATCTGTCGGTTCAATTCCACCTATAGATTTCAAAAGTGACTTCCATTGTGCAGGACAAGATTGAAGGACTTCAAGGGATGACATCGCTGAAGGTGCCTGGGCCAGATCTTCAACAATGTTGTAGTTATGGGCCGCACGAGCATGAGGATTGAAAGTCTATTTTCGTACGAAACCCTTAGGGGGGGTCGCAGAACTATGTCGAGGCTCGGTCGTTCGAGATGAAGAGGACCGTTGGTAGGTGGAGTTGTTGGAGAGGGTTGTACCAAAGTAGGAGGTAAATCGTCAACCTTCTCCTTAGATGGAGAATAATCTTTAGCTCGAGTCATGAGTGCAATGTTGTTCTACTTAGAATCACCAGTACACATCAAAACATATGATGTAGTAGAAAAGGATGGTTGGTCATGAATGACCAACTGAGCCTATTGTTGAGATGGGAAGGGTTGGGACAAGACATCTGGCGTAGGTGGTTTCGGGGCTCCTTGAAGGAACTTAGTGACCTTGGCACGTCGTGGACAATCCTTCGTGTAATGATCATCACCACAGATAAGGCAAGGGTATCGGGGTTTGCGCTTATCCTGGTCATCAATAGGAGTAGTTTTAGGTTGCTCTACTTGATTATTATTGTTTCCCTCCTTATTCTTGCCTCTCCCCTTTTTAGATTTGTTTTTACTGGCTGGGGTAGATTGGACAGCATTTACCTCAGAAGTTTTTCTGGTGGGAGTGGCAGGAGACGGAGCATTTTGAACATTAGAAGAAGCAGATTTAGGGGTGGTGCTTGAAACAGAATGTGATTGGGCTTGGGCAGTACCAATCACACCATCAGCTGCATGCGAGGTAGCTGAAGTCGCCAATTTTGTTATTGGATAAATCCGTAAGTGCGAACACTAACCGATCTCCCTAGATCCACCTGGATCTAGAACAAAGCAAGACAGAACATGACTCTTTCCCTAGATTTTTACCATTGAATTAAATAGGAGGCAAGAACAAAGAACATACCTTATTATCGCTTCCTATAGTCTTTTTTGCTCCCGCTTCACTCCAGTGCTCTTGTGCAGCCAAGACCAAGACAACACAAACCAACCAAAGTGAAGAAAGCACAATCTATTCAACAGTCAATCTATGTATATGATCAAGGAATTATACAATAAAGTGGAAATAGATTTATGGGAAAGGGACATATTACTGTATCATATTAATGGAAAGTAAAGATTACAACCTGAGCCTTGATGTCGCAAACTTCCTTTCGATGTCCCTTGGCTCCGACACACACACTTTCTCACTTGCATGAAGAAGATCAACCTCTTTGGATAAACTTGATGGTGTCTTCAAGCTGTTGTAGCTTCAGTCCTTCACACAATTCTTACACTAATTCTCCAATGAATCTTGCTTAACCTTTTCCATGAGAATTCCCTCAATATATAGGAGAGAATGAATTAGTTACTTGGATAAGAATGATCCCAAAATATCAAGGAATCCAGTACTAGGATAACCATTCGAATGCCATCTCATCCTTCTAGAAGATTCCCTTCTAGAAGTATCGAGAATTCATCTTTTTCCTTGCTTTAGAAAGAGTTTGCACCCTAGCAGTTCAACACAGTGTGAACTTCTCGCACCCTGGCTTAAGGCAGCCTGCGAGAATAGGTCATTCTCGTAGGCAAATGTATTAGCAGCCTACGAACCTTCTTCAAAAATGAGTTTTCTGGAAGAGATGAAAATAACTTTTTCTCAGGAGAAAGTTCTTATGAAGAGCCTGAGTACACCATCATCAATACATCATCATGATGACCAAAATCATGGGTAACAGAGTATATTGCAGCAACAAAATGTTTTACACAGGTTCTTTGGATGAAACAAACTCTAAAAAATATATGGGTTGAGTATGATGAGCCCATTCCAATATATTGTGATAATACAAGCTCCATAAGTATATTAAAGAACCCGATGATGCACTTGAAGACGAAGCATATTCCAATCGAGTATCACTTTCTACGGGAAAAAGTTGCAGAAAATAACATCAGAGTTGAGTATGTGGGCACAAAAGAACAAGTGGAAAACATCTTTACAAAACCACTTCCACGGTAATCCTTTGAGTATCTTTGCTAGAGACTCGGAGTTATTTCTACTCCAAAATGAATGCTTTTGAATGCTTATCTTATATGTCTTAGATGTACATGAGGAAGCACCATAAAGAGGGCAGTTCAGTTAGGGGGGCCAGCCCCGGATGGAAAGATACCTTTTCCATTAATGAAAAAGGGGGAGAGATGTATCATATGCAGAGGACAGAGGGGCACGATTCCAGGGGGAGCAATGGTCACAAAGATGCAGAGGTGAGAGGCATGGTTCCAAAGGGAGCATGAGTGATATGAATTCAGTATTGCATGAAATGATTTTAGTATTGAATCAAAGTGTTGCCATCAATGCCAAAGGGGGATATTGTTGATTAAGGTTGGTTGTCATTGATGTCAACCCTTGAAGAAATTTCGGTAGCAAATTCTAGTAGCACAAAGGTTTGGGTAATGGACCCAAGTTTGTTTCATGTATAATGGTATGAGTTTTAATATATTTGAAAGTAATATTATTCTATATGGATAGTACATGTCATTCCATTTCTCATGGTATGTGGAACGTCACATAACTCCTCACGGTTTGATAGTTATGGCCTTACGAAGTTGGAGGACCCTCATATGTTGGCTTGAAGCCCCAAAAGGTCAAAGAAATCAAAGAGATTGCAAAGAAGAAATTATTATTTAAATGATAAAGTAAAGTGACAAAGTCAAGAAGGATTATTTAAATAATAAAGTGAAGTGACAAAATCAAAGAAKATTATTTAAATGATAAAGTGAGGTGACAAAGTCAAGGAGGAATATTTAAATGATAAAGTAATGGAGAACTTTCTAATTATGGAAAGTGGTTAACCCTAAAAATGAGGAAAATAGGTTAAGTGGCCTATAAATGGGTTAAGTGACCTATAAATAGGTTAAGTGACCTAGAAATGGGTTGAGTGACCTATAAGATAGAGAGTATAAATAAGAGGCAAGACTCTCTCATTTGACATCACACTTGAGAACATGGATGATTTTAGGGTCTAAATTTCGCTCATGGGATAATTTTCCATGGTTTTTCCAAAAACAAGATTCGCTATTTTAAAAATTATTCGCCCAAATTATATAGGATAAAATTATTTTACCTTAAAAATTGCCAAAATTTTATAAAAACTATATAAAATCCTTAGAAATTTGAATATTTTTACAAAAATATCGCTAAACATTTATAGTTGGCATATGAACGATTAGTAATATTCGCCAAGGTTTCTACATTTTAAAATAAATTTTCATCCTTAAAATCATCCCTGCTTGAGAATATTGAATATCTATAAGTGACTGAGGTAACCAAAGGATATATAAGCTTAATTTCAGAGGGAAGGTGAAGAAAAGAAGGCCGGAATTCAAGGGAGGATAAATTCTTTTGATGATTCTTTCTAAGGTATGTTATTTATAGGTCATCTAACCATTTTGACAATAATGTTTTTTCTAGAATGATTCAAACCATGAAATTGATATGCCATTGATCAAACATATCCACGTAGATGTGGTAAACAATTCATCTTGTGGGTCGTTGTATTTTTGGAGTTACACTCTGTGGAAAATAGGGTTTTTGGCTAGTCCTGAAACTAGTCTAAACCAGGTGTTTCAGGTAAAAATGTTATAACTTCTTCATAACAGATCCAAATTTAGTAAGACAAAATGTGTTGGTTATAGTACATTCTATAGTAGTCTTTGTAACATTTTCATATTTATTCAACAAATATTCCATGAGGGGCATGCTCTACAAGGTCGCTCTCTAGAATAAGACAAAATTCAGCAAGGTATGTTGTTTTTTCTATAACTCCTTTTCTGAGAAGTTCCAAGTAGTGACACATAGAGGAATTTCACAAAAAACATTGAAGAACATTGTATATCATTTTCAGATATTTATTCATTACATGTACATAGTGATGATTATTTCAAGTTAGGGTTGTTGACTAATCCAAAACTAGTCATGTGAGACTAAAGAAAAGTTTGATGAAAATGCTAGTCTCTTGTTGTTAAAGTTAAATATGCTTTGCAAATAAGTGATCATATACACCAGGTCTATTACAGAGTTACAAATCATATTTTGATGATGATATTGATGAGGGATTTTGGTTGAGGTACATGTTGGGTACATGGTTGAGACAAGTAGTTGATGAGTTAGCACATACATGAGGTGTATAGTTGATGATGTTGGTACATATTGATGAGTCATAGTTGATGAGTAGTTGAAACATGATTGGTACATACTTGGTACATGGTTGGATGCACTTGTTTATCATACAAGTTGATTACAGATTGTTTGGTATAGGTTGGTGCATGGTTGATGCACTTGTTTATGGTACAGGTGGATTACAGGTTGAGATATAGGTTGATGTATGGTTCAGGTTTATAGCGTTATATATCACAGTGATAGTGTGACAGTGGTTCCATCATTCTACTTCTACTTCAGGGTGATTGGACCGGGCAAGGACATGTGTTTTTATCAACCTTTTGATTTTAGCTGGAGAACATAGGGGGTTATAGCCTCCTTCTGGTTGTAGCAAGAGAATAGGGGAGTTGGAGATTCCTTCGGGTTGTATCCTGAGAAACAAGGGGGTTGGAGCCTCCTTCCAATTGCACCTAGAAAACAAAGGAAGTTGGTGCTTCCAATGAATGTACTTCTTCAAGACATATAAGAAAAAGTATTTTGTGGTTTTCTCCCACTTTGGGTTTCCACGTAAAACATTGGTATATTGTGTATGTGTATGATTGTTCATTTGTTCATTTGTTATTTAATCTGTAGTTATTGGATGATAATGATAAATTTATATAACACTTGGATTATATGGTTAAAAGGGATTAAATTTCTCTATTACTGATTCACCCCCCCCCCCTCTCAGTAATCCAACATTATGTCCCTTACTATACTTGTTGTCACAATTAAAGCATAAACCTTTTTCTTTTATTTCCTCCAATTGTTGAGGTGTCAACCTTGTAGGTTGAGGTGTTTTAGAAGAAGGAGAATTATTCTCTCGATAGATGTTAAGAGTGGTCCTTCTAGTTTCCATAGCCATATTTTTAGTTTCGGCATTTCTTGCCACCCTAAATGCATTCTCCAATGATTTGGGTTCCCAAAGGAAAACCTCATGTTGAATGTTATTTCTTAAACTTCCTATGAATACATCAATCAAGTGATCATCTAGAATATCAGTTACCTTTATATTCAATCTTTGGAAGTTTTCAATGTGCTCTATAACTGAACTCTTTTTCTTGAGATTTATCAATTGGCTAAAGAAGGTATTTCTCCTTGTATCCTCATAGTGTGCTATCATTTCTTCCGTGAAAATTGTCCAAGTGACAAGTGATTTGCGAGAACAAAGCCATTGATACCACACAAATTTATTGGGTTCTAAATATAAAGAATCAATTCATACCTTTTGTGTATGTGGCACATCATGTAGATCAAATAATTGCTCCATCTGAAGTATCCATGTGATTCGGTCCTTGCCATCAAACTTCCTCATATCGATCTTAGGAACGTGGTTGGTATTGAACCCAAAGTTGGAGTTTCTTCATTCTTGATTCATATACCTTGTGTCCTCATCATGAATTTCATGGGATACATTTTCACTTCCAGGTGTCTTCTCTATTAGGAAATTTTTCAATCCTTCCATGATCTCCCTTTTTAAACCATCCATCATCCCTTGTAGTTCATCTTTTGTCACTGTCTTCTTTTGTAAATCATTTATGTCCCTACACATTTCCTCACCTTCATCAAGAGTCCAAGTAGGACTATCTGGAGGCTTATTTGGTGTAGAAATTCCCTTTTTTGGTGGCATGTTGGCAAAGCATCACTTTTAAACCTTGATTTTGAGGTGGTTCTGCTAGACAATCTTTCTTCTGTTGTATCTCCAAAATTTCATCCCTTCTGGGTATGAAATTTCATTTTTTGTAGTTCTCTGATATTGCTTCTCTACAATGCCATAGGTCTGATCAAAATTGGATGTGCCAAGTGGTATTTACAGTAACTTCCCCACAACTTTCTTATTTTTGGACTTTCCAGGAGATCTCACTTGTATAGCATGCCTCACACAAAATAATTGATATAAATTTTGAAAATTGTTCCAGAAATATTACAGACTGTCCACTATCCAATGCAAATAGTCTCACTCAATTTGGATACTCTAGGAATAATTTATGATTGTTTTACCCGGAACACCTTCTTGAGACTAGTTAATAGGACTAGTCATATACCCTATCTTCCACAGGATGTATCTACAAATGTAAGATGAAACAGAAGATAAAATTTTTATCACATATACTTTAATAATTTTTGTGAATAGCCTACGTATTTTAGAGTCTAAAACATTACAGAAAAAATTTATAGAAAAAATTCCACAATGACTCAATTCAGGATGATTCCAGAACCCTATCTTACACAGGTTGTATCTCCGAAATTATAAGGCCTCTGGAGCTGAAATTTTAACCCAGCGTACCTTGATCTATCTACTAAATGAACTCCAAGGAATTTTGTCTGAAACATTGTAGAAAACAAGTTATAGTGAAAATTCCAAGGTGTCTCAGATGTAGCAGTGAAACCCCAAGACCTTGAGCTCTGATACCATATGTTAACAACCAAATATCAATATAGCATAGAAAAACCTTAGAATAAGTACTCAATGCCTTGAAAAAGAGAGAAATTCAGATAATAAGCCTCTTAAAGGGGGAAACCTCCTTATACCCACATAAATGTCCAAATACAAGATGATTCAAAATGAAAATGTCTCCCTGGTATATATAGGAGACTAGGAGGTTCAATTATAACTAATGGACCCAAGCCAACATAAATAAAGTAACATTACTAATGTAATATGCCCCAATTAAGGGTTAATGTGCCACTATTTAGGTCCTAACACCTGAAATGTTAATCTACCCATCACATCTTTAAACCTTTGATCGTAATCCAAAACTATCTCATTTTATATTTTCTTAATTTATTTCATCTCTGTGATATACCGTGTCTCAGATTTTGGCTTCCGAAATTCCTTTAATAATGTTTTTCCAATCTTTTCCACTATTCTAACTATTTTTTTTACTTCCTCCACTAACTACAATTTCTCTTAACAAAGTTCTAGTTTTTGCTTCAAATCCTGGTGATGCACATGAGGTCATGGGTTTGACACATATTCTGATATGATATGGAATTCCTTCTTCTGTTGGACTTCACCGAGGATCCTTTTCTTTCTATTTCCTTTCTCTGTACAGTGTGATCTAAATTATTATGCATGGGTCTCTTTTCTCAAACACTTTGTGCTACTCTTCTCTCTTAACCATAGTCTCCTTCTTACTATACCTAAACCTTTTCCCAAAGTGTAATACTTCAATCTCTTCTTCTGAGTCACTATCTTCCTCTCTCGACATCCTTATTCAATCTGATCCTTATTCATAATTTTCATATCTCTCACACCATCCTCTGGTCATCCCCCAGTCCCCCTATGTGTGTGAAGTCACCTAGAAATCAGATTCCATATTTATAACATTCTTGTTGCACAACAACATCTTTATCTAGGTAGACAATGCATTCATAAATTTTCCACGTAGATCACCCTTGAAACATTGCCTCTATATGACACTATAATAATAGGTACAATCTATTGCAAACTATATAATGCAACACCCCAGTATATTATTCAACCAAAAATCAATTGCGCGAGAAAATTTATTACTTACTATATTCAATTGTTTGATCAATTCATGGGTCTAGTTTCTCAAAGCCTCAGTTCGATATATTCGAGAATTCTCCACTATCCTTTCTAACCATTCAGTGAAAATTATCGGAAATTCACCAAAGTATGTTTCATGAAGATCATTAAACATATACATTTGCAACCATTATTCATTGTTTATCCGTGGGTTCCTATTCTGTTCTCTAGAAAATTATCGTCCCTTCCTTCTTAACCATTTTGTAATCTCTTCCTTATTCGGACTCAAACAATTCCCCTCAATTATAGATCCCAGTACTAGAAACATAACCATTTGTTGGTGCACAATGGGAAGACCCGAGGTTAATCATCAATACACAAAAAAACCCTTAGACACCAACCCTTTCGGCATCACCTATAAGAAATTGAAGTCTCACCCAAGGCATCTAGAGGGGCTGTAGGAACCAAGGTTCTGCAGTGATGAGGGGAAGTGAGGAATTCAATATGTTCTTACTGTGTGCATTGGATTCATTACTTAATAGTTACTTATCATGCAACCTACCATATGTCAGACATTACTTTACTTGGCATTCATTCATTTGATAGTTACTTCAATATGCAACATCATGACAACATATCTAAATAACACATTCATAATACTAAACTTTCATCATCACTTTGCAATATCAATAAAATATTCATAATACTAACCATTCAATTCTATCCATAACACACACCTAGCATCATATCAAGACACAAGTTTTGACGTGGTTCACCCCAATCTAGGCTATGTCCAAAACGAATGGATTCTTATATTAGTAATTTATAGTCCTCTTAAAACTACACACCGCGCTTACAAAAATATGCAACAATAACCATTACTCAAACTTGCCTACCCATTCTACTACAATGCGAGCCTAACTCCTTAGTCATACCTCAAAACTTCTCCCAAAATGGACAAACTCAAAAGAACTTCACAACAAAACCCTTGCTACCAAAAATACTACCAGAATTGCTTCTACCCAAAAACCCATTACAATTTATAGTTTTACACTAGGGCTAAGCCCATTACAATGTGGAGAAAATTTCCCAAAATCCTAACTACTTTCCACCTTTTACGCAGCATTCTGTGGTGTTTCCTCCTATCACACACTTTTTCCCCTTAAATTCTGCTCTCGTCGTGTGCTCTGGTCCAACTTCTAACTTTCTTTTTTTCTTTTACTTATTATTACTTATTATGGCACAAATCCCAAAACTTAACCAAACTTATCCAAAACGCATATCCAACAAAGCCCATTGGCAGAAAATGGGTGTTTAAAAAGAAGTTGAATGTAGAATGCAAAGTGTAGAAATACAAAGATCGATTAGTAGAAAAAGGTTATTCCCAAATTGAGGGAATTCAAATTGGTGATATTTGTTCTCCTATTTCCAAGTTAACCTCTATTAGACTTATTTCATTTATTGTTGTTGAGTTTTATTTTGAAGTAGAATAGATGGATGTGAAGACAACATTCATACATGGGGATATGAAAGAAGAAATGTACATGAAGAAGCCATAAGGATTTTTTGTGAAGGGAAAGAAGGAGTTGGTATGCAAGCTGAAAAAGTCCCTATAGTGGTTAAAGCAATCACCAAGGATGTGGTATTAAAATTTTGATATTTATGTGTTGAGACTTGGATTCACAAGGATCACTGCGTGTATTTCAAATTAATTGGTGATCATATTATTTATTTGGTATTGTATGTGGATGACATGTATTTGATAGGAAACAACAAGGAGAATATCCATGATGTGGAAATTCAGTTTTCCTAGAAATTTAACATGAAGGATCTTGGTGCTGCAAATTTCATTTGGGGAATGGAAATTAAAAGATATCAGGAAAGAAGGAAACTCAAGGAAATATGGTGAGGGGTCATATTCCTATAGGTGTAAAGTTATACGTAGATCATTTTCCCAAGACACGTGAAAAGGAATAGGACATGTCACATGTTCCATATGTTTTTGAAAGATTGGTTGTCTTTTGTGTCAACCCCTTAAGAAGTCTGGTAGCCCCAAAGGTATGGTTATGGAACCCGTTGTTGATCAAGGAAAAAGGTCATCAAAAAAGGTGTAAGTGTAGGTAACTCACTCATGTATGGATATTCCTTTTAATGTAGTTTCTAGTGATAGGTGGTATGCCACGGGGTTCCTCACAGTTGAGTAGTTATGGCCTTGTGAAGTTAGAATCCCCGAAGAATGGGAAAGAAGCCCCTAGTTAGTTACAAGTCAATTAATGTGAGGGTAAAATGGTTGCAATAAGAAATTATAAAATCCCCTAAGATTAAGGAGAGAGGTTTCTTTAAAAAGTATAAATACACCTCAAGGAATCATTGACAAGTACATTCACTCACTTATTCTATTGAATATCTCCTACTGAACTAGTGATCTATTTGGAAATTTTTGCGATGGTGAAATATGAGGTAGCGATAAGTGAGAAGTGTAGGATTTTTGGGGTTGTAGGGGAGAGAGGAATTATCTAAGGAAACCCTAGTTTGGTTGAACCCCTTGGTTCAGACTACTAGTGTCCCGCAAGGCATCCCCACGGGTTGCAAAGTACCTATCACCCAAGGCCCCACATGACATCATGTCTTAGTCCCATGAGGACAAGAAAATTTTGGAGGAAATTCTTGTACCAGGTCCCTGAGGTCATAGGAAAGATTACAGGTCAGCACTATTGTGCATCATGTCAACTACAAAGGTATTGGTATGCTTATGTGCTTGTTTTGAAGATTATACTTGGTTGTGGTATGGTATATGCTTGAGGTATGCTTGGCTTGGCACATGATTTAGGTACATCTTGGATACATGGTTGATTGAGGTATACTATCTTATATGGTTATCACATGATTGTTATGGTTCATAATTAGAGACATATCTTTGATATGTGGATGTATGGTTGAGGTATACACTTGATGTATGGTGGAATATGCATGAGACACATGCTTTGGTTCTTTGAGGCACTTCATTGATGATATGGTATAGGTCTATACATGATTAATGCTATGGTATATGATACTAGTTTCATATATGATTGATTCTATAGTACATGGTACATTATTGGATACATGATTGATGTTATGGTATATATTATGATACATGATTGATGCATGTTATACTACATTTCTTGGTACACAGTTGATGCATGGTATGGTACAGGTTTTGGTATAGCATATGTTGATGATCAATTACAGGTTGATGGTACAGTGAAAGTTACAGGTGACAGTTACAGGTTGATGGTATAGGTTGGATATAGTGACAGGTTGTCAGGTTATAGGTTTATGTGGCAATGGAAATTATTATGGTAGTGAAAATTGTTCTACACTTATATTTCAGGGTGACAGGACGGGGAAAGGAAAGGGGGTTGTAGCCTCCTAACGATTGGTGTCGGAGAACTCAGGGATTTGGAGCTTGAGAATCAGGGGTTGTAGCCTCCTTCTGGTCGGAGCCATAGAATTCAGGGAGTTGAAACTTCCTTTAGTTGGAGCCTGTAAATATGGGGTCGTAGCCTCATTCTAGTTGTATATGGATAATTGGGAAGTTGGTGCTTCGAATGAATCTATTCTTTTGATATATAAGAAAATAATTATGTGGTTTTCTACCATTTGGGTTTCCATGTAAATTCTAGTGTATCGTGTTTCTGTGGATTATGCTCTGTTGATTTATACTGCTCATGATATATTGATGATATATTGTTGATGAAATTAATGATTACATATTATGGTTAAAAGTGAT
The DNA here is from genome assembly GCA_009831015.1 of Picea engelmannii. Classification (NCBI taxonomy): domain Eukaryota; kingdom Viridiplantae; phylum Streptophyta; class Pinopsida; order Pinales; family Pinaceae; genus Picea; species Picea engelmannii. The sequence continues at coordinate 655,629 of ML787945.1, read as the reverse complement.
TAAATTTCTCATATTGATTCATCCCCCTCTCAGTATTCCAACAATTGGTATTAGAGAGGGTCTTTAAAGAAACATTTTAACCACTGGAAGGAGATAATGGATTACGCTAAGATTGGAGCACCAAGGTTTGATGGTCAGAACTGTGCCTTTTGGAATAAAAGGATGCAAAATTTTTTACAGGCACTTGGATTTGATGTTTGGCAGTCAGTAGTAGATGGATATGCAACGCCACCTACTCCACCAACTTATAAAGATGGAAAGAAACTCAACGAAAATAATTCAAAGGCTAAAGGAACCATTTTGAGAAGTTTGGATGATTAAATATTTGTTAAAGATATGCATTGCAAGATATCAAAGGATATTTGGGATAAACTTCAAAATATTTACGAAGGAGATACCAAATTCAAGGGGGATAAGCTTCAAACCCTTAGAGCTAAGTTTGATAAATTGAAGATGAAGGAAGATGAATACATTGCAACCTACTTTTTGGGTGTTGATTAAATAGTGAAAACTATTAGAGTACTGGGAGAAGAAGTTGATGAATCAATGGTCATTCAAAAGGTTCTGATATCTCTACCTATGAGATTTGATCCTAAGATATCAACCCTGGAAGAAATAACATATCTTGACAGTTTGAGCATGGAAAAACTACATGGAATATTTACAGCTTATCAAATGAGGATAAAACAATATAACTCAATCACAAAGGAAGCAACTTTCAAAGTATCCAAGAAGACAAACAAGCATAACAAGCCAAATTCAAAACTTGACTCTATCTGCAGCGACGATTCAGAGGAAGATGAAGAAGTGGCAAACTTCGTGAGAAAGTTGAAAATAGGAACCGACAAGTAAAATGGTATGCTTCCATTGAAATGATTTAATTGTGATGGTATTGGTCATTTTTATTCTACATGTGCTTATGCTAAGAATAAAAGTAGCAATGAAGAAGATGATCCTAAGAATAAAAATAAAAATAAAAATGGAGACAAGAGAAGGAACAAAAATAAATTCATCAATAAAAGTCTCTACTCCAAGGAATAAAACTCCTCCTCATACGAGGATGATGAGAGTGACAATGATTCAGAAATATTATTCTTCATGGCGGTAGATGATGACAATGAAGAAAATTTCGAAGAAGAAGGCAAAGTCGATCTCATAGCAGAATCAAACAGTGCCTTAGAATAAATAGGGAAATAAATCAAGAAATCAAGTCACTCAAAGTATAATTAAAGAATAAAGAAGCATCTCAAAATTCCAACTCAGAATAAATCAAGAAGATAATCATGAAGATAAAAAAACAAGTAGAAGAAGACAGAAGAATTGAATAAAAACTCAGAAATTAGTTTGAAGAAAAGGAAAAGATGATTGAAAGCTTGGAAGCATAAATAGTCACTTTAAGAAAGGATCTTCAGAAGAAATATATGCAACAGAATAGCACCAAAATATTGGATGAGATCATCAACACTCAAAGACCATACTATGATAGGTTCAATATAGGATACAAACAGATGTAGACTGAGAAAGGTTCGAGCTCAAAGACGACAGAGCAAGAAGTAGAATAAATACGTTATTCAGAAATAGTCATCGGTACTCAAGAAGAAAATCATAGAGGAACTAGACCATCTAGAATATTCAGAACACAGAATCAACAATTAGCAACATCTCAAGAAGAATAAGGCTTCAGAAGAGAAACACCATTAAAAATATCCCCTACATCTAGGTGTTGGATAGTTGGTTTTCATTGATGTCAAACCTCTGAGTGTTCGAGATACCCCAGAGTTGTGATCAATATTGACGATGTTGTAGTTATCATTAATGCCAACAAGAATGGTTGATGTCCATGGATGTGATGGGTGCATTTGATGAAGTATATGTGAATCCCTGAAGGTGTGGTTAATTAACCCAAATTTTATCAAGGAATAAGGAAATGAAGGACAATATAATTGTAGGTAGCATGATCATAGATGGATAGCCCTTGTCATGTATTTTCCAATGGTAGGTGGTATGCGACGTGGTTCCTCATGGTTAGGGAGATATGCCCTCATAAAGTTCGAAGCCCCAAATATGGGTTAAGAATCCCCTACGGAAGCCCCAAATATGGGTTAAGAATCCCCTATGGAAGCCCCAAAGATGGGTTAACAATCCCCTAATTGGTTGCAAGTCATTAATGAAAGGGTAAATTGGTTGTAACAAAAAGTCCAAGAAGCCCTAAAGTTAAGGAAAGTGATTACTTAGAAAAAGTATGTATACACCTCAAGAAGTCACTGATAAGTACATTCATACAAACATTATATTGAATGTATTCTATTTGAGTAAGTTATTATTATATTAGGTAACCAAGGAGATATGAGGCATTTTTCAGAGGGAAGTTAAAGTAAAGAAGGGAGAAATTCCAAGGGAGGATGAAGTCTTATGAGCATGTGTTCTAAGGTATGTTATTTATAGCTCATCTTACCATTTTCTCTATAATGTTTTTTCTTGATTGATTTTGATAGGTAAACTTGGAGGATATTGAGAATACATATCAAGGTACTTGTGGTAGAAATTGAATCTTTTGGGTCATTGTATTTTTGGAGATACACTTTGTGGAAAATAAGGTTTTTGGCTAGTCCTGAAACTAGTCTCAAATAGGTGTTCCGGGAAAAAAATAATAACCTATTCATAGAGGATCCCAATTCAGTAAGACAAAATGAATTGGATAAAGTACATTCCACAATATGTTTTTTGATATTTTTATAGAAATATATCAATTATTCCAAGTGTGGCATGGTCTACAAGTTCACTCTCTAGAATCAGCCAAAATTTAGAAACGTCTACCAGTTTTGCTATAAATCCTTTTCTGGGATGTTCCAAGTAGAGAAAATTGGAGGAATTGAAGAGAATATATTGAATAATATTGGGTAAAAGTTTCAGACCTTTTTTCATTACAGGTACAAAGTTATTCTTATTGAAATTTAGGGTTTGTGACTAATCCAAAAACTAGTTGTTGTGGTGGGAAATCCCCCTACGGACTAGCAAATAGGGTTATAGTATGCATGCAGATATGACCAAAAGAAACCTACTTTCTACCTTCATCCCAAACTTAATCCTCATTTCTTTTCAGCAAAATACATGGTTAGACCAACATACCTTGTTCCGGATGTTCGATGTCGATCCTTCTTCATGCTTGATCACTTGTTGGTAGCTATCCTCTCAAGATTGACCTGCGTACAAAACAAGCAACAAACTACACATGAATTTTACCTACAGACTAATGGGTTAGAAATTCAAACATATATTTACTGAACTATGAAGAACTCATATAGTGGGACGGGAAAAGCATTTCTTTATTATTAACTTTAATGAATCAACTTACAATGTCAAGACCGACCACTGCTCTGCGAATCCTGATCCTGGGCTCCTCTTCAAATGTCCTCCAACTTCTTTGCTTTGTATCTCCTCTTGTACAAGGATGGCTAAAGGGTTGGAACAATGGGAATATGCAATTGGGCAGAGTTTCTTTACTCTATTTCTCCTCCTCCAAATGGGACCCCTGACCCTTCTTTTATAGGCTAGAAGGAGCTAGGTATTTGGACAAACCCTCAGCCATGCATGGCTGAGAGTTTCAGTTAACTCACCCAAAGCTGTGTGTTCCATCGAAAACTTTCCTTTTTTCATGCTTTTGTCGGTCCATGCGGGTTGTTTTAGGTCAGCTAGCGTGTACACGTGTGCAGTAATGGATTAGGGCATGTGGGCCTTTATAAAAGAGGTTTTTTAAAGAGTTGTTCAGTAGTGATTTTGGAAAAGAAGGGATCTGAGATGGCCTGATGCCAGGTAAGCATGTATGGTGAAAATTAGGGTTATAACAGATGCCCCCTAATGTGTGAGGTCAGAAGAGCATCTGATGGCCGAAATACATTACCAATCTTTACTGATGTGCCGAACAAGTGAGCCTAGGGACCAGGAACCAGGAGSCGTCGTCTGCAAAATAAAAAATGTCTCACCGAGGCAGGCATACCCATGCTCAGGATAAAATAGAATCATGGCTACCAATCAAATACATTGTAGATCCATGTCAAATAACTATATAAAGTGTAGCCGCGAATAATACATAGCGGAGCTACATCTTGAAATCAAAAAGATATACATATAGAGTATCCATCTTCTAGAAGCTGATATGGCTTGATGGTTGGAGATGAGATCTTCAGAGCTTGAGAAACAACTTCAAAATCTTTAAAACTCAAAGTAGGAGTGTAATATGTGTGTACAACTTCACTACCCAGAGTTCTTCGACGGCTTGTCGGTCATGGAATAGATAATCTTGATGATCGTACTGAAGGCTTTATTGATCTCGAACAAGGACTTGATTGGACATTCAGGATGGCTAGGTATGAGGGAAAGAGACAAATTGTAGAGGAGCCGACTCAGGCTGGGTAGAAACTTCCCTTGGAAAACAACACTACAAATGATGAGACTTAGGCAGAATGGCATTAATCATAAGTTTACGAAGCAGGAGGCAACGCACACTCTCCATATGTTTGGAAGGATAAACAAACAGAGGAGGACACAACTCTATGTAGTGAGAACAGCTTCCTAAGGTCGTACTACATCCCATAGTTTGATGAACAAACAAACAGATGTGCTTTATCCAAGGGCAACTCATTATGTTGCTAATAAAGAAAATATTTTTCCCTTCCTCTTTTTGGGGTATATTTGATTTTTTTGTCTTTTTCAGTAATTTTGGAAAAAAAGAATAAAGGAATGTTACGTTACAATGGAGGAATGAGTGTGACAAACATACAAGTTCAAGGCACAAGGACAAGACTGATGTTCAAAATAATGATACTCGGGAAAAATCCTCTAGGGGCCAAGGGTGTTAAGACGTAGAAGCAAACTGCTACAAGGCTGGCATATAAGGTATGCAAATGCAGTTAACAAAACACACAATGGTAACATCCTTCAATGTAAGTTTAACAAGCCCAGAGAAGGTAAGCTCGGTGGTTTTTCATATTTAGAGAGTCTGAAAAAACATAAAAGGAGACTCCATTGGGGTACCTTTTTCGAAGATAGTCTATTCGGTTCGAAAAAGGGGTAAACTAGCACCAACAAGACGTCTATTCAAAACCATTTTAACGAGTGTGAGAAAGACAAGATCACTCGGCCATTTTTTCATTTTTAAGGAGTCTGAAAAAAGCATAACTATGGACTCCATCAGGAATGTTCTTTTGGACCAGTTTAACGAGTGTGAAAGAATAAGGTCACTCGACGATATTTTCAATTTTAGGGAGTCTGGAAAGAGCTTAACTATGGACTCCGAGGGGGTTCCTTTTTCATAAGTTTAGTCCCTCAGGCCTGAAAAAGGGGTAAAATTATAGCTGAGGGTACTCTTTTAGAGAACTGAAGTTCCATAGAGTATACCTTTGTTCGTACAGTTGACCGTCCAAACCGAAAAAGGGGTAAACTACCGTCGGATAGACGTGACTTCAAATTTTAGTTTAATGAGCGTGAAAGGCCACAAGATCGCTCGGTAATCTTTTCATGTTTAAAGGGTCTAAAAATGGCTTAAAAGAAGACCCGTAGCGGTTACTTTTCTCAGTTAATCCGGACGAGATCGAAAATCATAAATGCAGTCTCGCCGGATGTTACTTTCGGATCTCAAAGCAAGCTTGAAAAACAACAAAGTTATCTCATGATTGACACTTTGTGGGTCGATGTCGGGTATCTCCTTGGGGGAGCAGTATGTTCCGATGAAAACATTGTCTATGATGCCAAGGGTTCTATAGATATTTATCGGTATGGTTTCAGCGATACTTGCCATATTACCCTCGGCATAAAAAACACGAGTAGCCAAAGGATTGATAGGAAAAGACCTATCTCCAGTCATAGTCAAAGTAAATTCCCCTGCTTCGATTATACTTAACTCTGGGAGGAAGTATGATCTATGATGAAGATCATCCCAGAGTTTGTCTGGAATAGTCATTGCTTCAATTATTGCTTCATCAGAGGGAAAGACTAAGTCTAATGAATCGGTGTTAGTGAGAGAACCTTGAGCCCAAATAGGCTCTAGAAGCGGATCGAACTCTTGTGCAGGAGTTGGATCTGGGTTGGATGAAGCTTGCTAGACTAAAGAGTACACTACTTCAGTTGTGGACAAGGGCATGGACATGCCCGGGTGCCCTATCCCATCCATCGTGACTGATGGGGAAGGAAGTATCCACGGATCGTCGAAGTAATTCGTGTGGAACAATGAAACTTGAAAAATATCAACCTTATGGTGATTGGATATAAACTTGATATCTCCTTGAGGGGGCAGGTAATAAAAGGTACCCATCAAAGATGGGCACAAACCAACCCCTATGTTGACTACACCTGGTTGAGGATTATCGATCATCGGGACCATGGATGCCCCCAATGAAGGGTCAGGTATGGAGAAATACAATTGATCGATGGTCACTATCCAGCCCTCATGTGGAAACAAAAATACCCAGAAAACTGTAGAAACCACAGCTTTCATGGCGTAAGTCCAACTCCTTCCTAACAAGAGGTTATATTCGAGGGGAGCATCGACTACCTCTACTTCGACACACACGGTCTTCCCTGCTAACTTCACGGGGAAAGAAGGAATGATACCATGTGGTCGGAATGAACGAATGTCGAAAGCAGTGAGGAGAGTAGGTGATGGAGACAAAACAGGCTAGCCAACGACCTTCCAACATGCCAACGACATAATGCATGTCGAGGCACCCTCATCAACCACCGTGCGGACGATATTCCAAGTAAAAGTTTTCATTGGATAAGCCACTACTATCTGAAACACTACATGGTAAGGTAGACGAGGTTTTAAGTCGGTTGTATCCAGCATGATTGTACCTAGATTACAAGTCTCGGTAGATCCTAAAGAGGTTAACAAGGATTTCCTCTAGGAAGGGCATCGTTGGAGGACCTCCAAAGAGGACATCGCACAAGGGGTTTGTGATAAATCTTCCACCACAGAATAGTTCTGGGTGGCCCTTGTGTTTGGGTTTTGAGAAACGTTTTTTAACGCACCTTTGGGGATGCGTGTCATTGTTTCACCCAACGTCTTCTCAATCTGTAGAGGAAGAGATGGGAGTTTAGCTTCTTTTCCCTTCTCAGAAGTGTTTGGTTTACTATAGTCATGTGCTCTAGTCGATATAAAAGCATCACCCTTCACCATATATACATTTGTAGATGCGGGGTTGTTCGAAGATGGAGAGGGCCCTTGGTTACCCCCTTTTGTGCTTGCAGAGGCTTGGGTTAGATTTTTCCCATGTTGAAATGGATTGGTTAACAAAGCAGGTTGTTGCTGCGTCACAAACTTTTGGGCTTCTGCAAGCCGAGGACATAGATGGGTCGGGTGATCTTCTGCGCACAAGTTGCATGGATACCTCACCTTCTGTTTCTCAGTGTTTTCCTCGCCAACATTATTGGTAGGTTTTTATCCCCCTTACCCTTCTTTCATTGGTTTTTCTTTCCTTCAGGTTGTTGGGTGGCCTTTGGATTAGTCGATTGCACTGTGTGTACATCCGATGTTTTGGTAGGGGGAGCAGCCAAAGCAGTAGTTTGGCTGGCCATTGTGTGTTGTATAGACAATTGTTGCAATTGCTTCGTCAATTGCTCAGCGGGCTTTGTTTGTGCTGAACCAACTATACCATCGGCATGTGGTCTAACTCTCTATCTGATGTTATAGAGTATTGAGCATGGCACATCTGGCAAGATATCGTATAGTAAACCAGACTAACAATAGATTAGCTCAATTTGTTGAGCTCTCATGATGGCATCTTCTTCGGAAAATACTCCCAACGTCGCGACGTATTTGGACAACTGTGGGACCAAAGACTTAAGAAACCACTCAAGCAAGAATGTTGGTGGGACTAGTACCTTAATTAAACTATTTTGGTGTCTCCATTCTCGAATGTGATCAGAGATATGGTCCACTTTTGTTTGTGAGAAATTGGCCATCAATTCAGTGCCAGCGTCATATATCACAGGTAACTGGAAATGGTTTAGGAAATCCATCGCCAGTTCCTCGAAGGAAGAGTATCTTGAGTGATCAAGCTCAATGTACCATTTCGCGACACTCCCAATGAGAGTACGTTGAAACAATCAGAACTATACAGAGTCATCTTTCAATGAGTTAGATGAGCACCAAAGATGGAAGGTAGTCACATGATCTCCTGGATCTTCGTTAGGCTTGGCTTCGAACTTTGGGATGCCCGAAGGCAACTTCATCGACATAGGAGGCCAACATGGATCATGACAAATAGGGTCATTCAACAACCTTGTCAAGTCTGGAAAATGCAAAGTTTCCAGGAAAGGTAGTTTGGGTTGTTGGTGATAACCTGGGAAAAAGGGACCTGGAGTTTGACTGGCACCAAGTTGCCAGGAAAAGTTCGGTTGCTGGCCTGGATTCTGGTAAAAACCATGGCCATGGACAGCGTATAGATTTTACGTGTGAGGAGACATCATCGGTTGATTTCAAAAATAGGACATATATGGTTGGCCATGCATTACATTCGAAGGAATTTGGGAAGGGTTGCCCCATGTCGGTCCCGTGGGGATAGGCATAGTACTTTGTCCGGGGTTCCATTGATTGTGGAAAGAATTACCCTAGATCGGCATTCTGGATGAGGGAATGGATCCCTGCCAATAATTCCAAGGATGCGGAAGAAGTTCCTAGGTGTGCCCCCTATGCAAGAATAGTACCCTGCATAGGAATAGATTGTCTGAAACCGAGATTGCCCCTAGCCAAGAAAGCAACTGACGAGAAGGCGTTGTTACCAAACACACTGAACAAAGAAAATGGTGTCAAACCTACCAGCATATTATGTGAAGGTGGTCCTTGACTCCCTACTCCAAATAAACTATGGTGTGCAGGTGGCCCAGCGGATTGTTGATGCGTGCCATCGAGTGAAGGGGATGAAGGAGGTATATGACCTCCCCCGTAAGGGAAAGCGTTAAAAAGAGCAGGAGTGTCCCCTATGTGTCCTTGCAAAGGAGCATTAGAGCTCCCTGCCCCCAGACCTAAAGTCTGTAAAGTGGAGTAGGAAAGTACAGGACTTGTACCTGAACTAGGCATCCCATATGAGAACAGAGGGCCTGTCACACTTGGTGTGAAAGGGGTTGTGGTCACTACCAAAGATGGGATCGTATCACTGTGCGATGTAGAGGCGGTCAATACCATGGTGGCTCTAACCGGTGATGGTCGGTTAGGAGGTGGAAACTCTCCTATGGTGACAACCGTAGTGGGAATTGAAGAATTCCCAGAAGGAGTAACAACATTTGTTTCCATTGCTGCGTGCAAGACTGTCTAGCACTCGTAAGGATGAATCGGTAAGATGGTGGGTGCCGAAAGATCAGTGGTGGAAGTTTCAACCAAACCAAAAGCTTACGCTCTAAGGTATAAGACGGTCGATTCCTCTGGATGTTGGTCGGGCACAATTGCTTGTGACCCGGTTGCTTCGAAAGACCCTTGTTGGTCTAGCTTTCACCTTAGTGGTGGTGGGGGTGGCTCCAATGTAACTAGTGGCAAGCCAAGAAGCCTTCATGACCATTGGAGCTCATGATCCTCCACTATGTGAGAATATCAAAGACACTCTAGGGTAGTCCAACCATTCAAAAACAACACGCACTAAAAAAAAAAATCCCTAGAAGATAAGAAAGGAAACACTAAATTAATTGGAAGAACAGTTACAACAACCAACACTAGAGCAACTTACCGGTGCAAGTGAAACTCAAAAACGGAAGCACCCTCTGGGTATACTCTGCAAAGAGTGGGCCAATGTCTATCCTAGATACCATGGTATACCCCCGCAGTCACCTGTGTATGTCCCTAAAAACGATAGGCAACTAAGTTGCCAGCGTGTGAATAATCACCAGGCAGGTACAGTCGAAAGTCGGGTAGACCACAATGAGCAAGGTATCGAGCCCGAAACCTGTCAAGGGTATTGAAAACAAGTGGTTTGGAAGACAAATAAGGACCTCGAATAGATTCGAGACCCACAAAGACCCATGGAAAATGCAATCGATGGAATCCCAAAACAAGCCCTCTATATGTGTTCTCCACTACAATTGGTCCATCTTTGGAGGGGTTATCTCCGCTACCTTTCTGCATGTGACCTTGTGTTTATCCCCTATGTTAGAGGGGAGTCCTGGATAACTTTCACGATACTGGACTTGGACACTCCCTAACTCAGACTCCAATGTTTGATTTTAATGGCCTTGAAGAGTTTCCTCTCCAACCTAATCCAAGGCCCTAACCCTGAACTAGTTGGTTAACCCTACAAACATAAAAGTCTAATAAATTTTAGATTTAGCGTTAATTTTATGGCTTGTATTATGTCAAGGGGTATGAAAGTGAAACTGATGATGTTTGAAAGATGAAAGTAAAAATGAATAAAAAGCTGGAAACAAAAACCTTCACTTAATGCAAAATTTCAACAACTTTTCAAAAAAAAAAAAAATTCTAGGCTCTTTTGAATTAGCAAACTTAAAGAAGGATTTCACTTGACTACGAGCTACTTACGATCTAAGTAAACTATCAAGAACTTAAGAAAACAAAGATTTTTCCCTAGCTACTAATGCAAAATTACACTTTTCAACCAAACAAAAAAATGAAAGAGATTTTTTTTTGTATTTAAATGTTGATAAAGAAAAAAGGAAAAATACCAGCAAGTAAAAAACCAAGAAAAACATTTTTGGCCTAATCGAAAAGAATCACTTCAAGAAATCACACACTAGCAACTTAAAAAATGACTCTCACACTTGTCTAAAAACCCTAAAGAAAAAATTTTAATGACAACTTTCAAATGAAAAAATCAAGCTAAGGCTAAGATCAATCCTAAGCTACTGACTGCTAAGACATAGATTCAAAAACTTGAGAGCTATAACTCTCGTCAACGGAAAGTATGACTGTCTTACCCTCAACAAAAACTATCATGGACAAGCACACTACTGACAATCCAATAGCAAGTGTGTGCACGCGAGCGGTGTAAAGACAGAGGGTGTGTACACGCGTCCTGGCCTTATACAGGCCGTGTGTATCTCTAAAACTCTGAAACAAAATAAAAATAGACAATCCAAACCAGGAAGAGACCACTGATATTGAGAACCAGGATCTCTTGAAGGTTTAGACACTCTCTTTAACAGAAACAAGGAAAACAATGTAAGGAAAAAGCTCATAAAACAAACTAATCTGAGATAAGACTGCAAACAACCAAGACTTAGATAGAATTCCAGAAAACCCCTGAAATTGACTGATTCTAACAGGGAAGAGGATGACTTCCTCCAAAATTTTCTGTAATCTACACACTACTATTACTTCTGCAGCTAGCATTTACACGCAGGCTACAAGAAATGTAACAACCAAATAATTCTAAACATCATTTACTTTCATAAGCAATTTATTTCATGAACTGAGATAATAACTTCATAACATAACAACAATCTTCATAACAACATCTTCAGTAACTTAAATTTATCAATGAATAATGTTTTCATGGTAGAATGAAATAGACATATAGTTTAACAGATTACCTGGTTCTGATGCTAATTCTTGTTGCCTTGCTTCCTTGTTGTTGCTTTCCTGCTACCTGATACACAGACCAATACTGCCACAAACAAAATAACTGCCCAAAATCTACTGTCCTCCTTGCCAACTAGGAAAACTACCTAGCTCCAGGATATCTATGGATATCCTGGCCCCCGTGCCCAAAACCTCCAGCAACTCGGTGCCTCAACTGATCAAAATCCACAGCCAGAAACTCTCTGCTCACAGCAAATCTCATAGTCCTCAGAATCCATCCTCCGTCGAATGCCCCCCACGTCCACCTCCCTTCCTCCCTTATTCCTCCTTCACCAACTCACGCAGTCACTTCCTCAACCACCACCGTGCATGTCCCATACCCTTCCTTTAATGTTTTATCTTCTCGGGATTAACAGGTTATCCCTTGTTGCATACGCAACCATTTTATATCATATATCATTGATCTCTTAGATTTATTTCTCAGGTCATTAAATGTGATCTGTAGTTAAATTATTACTTAGTTAACCACAATTATATCCTTTAATTAATTAAT
>ML787945.1:619475-641757 GCA_009831015.1 Picea engelmannii | reverse complement strand
ATGATAACTGTTATTGTAGGCAAACTCTACCAAAGGTAGGTACTTCTCCCACTGGGTTTGATTATCCATTACATACATCCTAAGCATGTCTTCCATGACTTGATTTACTCTCTCAGTTTGTCCATTTGTTTCAGGATGATAAGTTGTGCCTAAGTTCAACTGAGTCCCCAATGCTAACTGTAAACTTGTCCAAAACCTAGAAGTAAATCTGGAGTCCCTATCTGAAATAATCTTCTTTGGTATCCCGTGCAAACGGATAACCTCGCTTATGAACACTCGTGTCACATCAGTAACATCGTAAGTGTCTCTAACTGGAATGAAGTGAGCACTCTTGGTTAACTTATCCACTATCACGAGAATGGCATTGTGTCTATGAAATGTGAGCGGCAACGCTACAACAAAATCCATAGAGATGACTTCCCACTTGGACATAGGGACGTCATGTGGTTGTAGGAGGCCTGTTGGGTGATGGTGGTCGGCCTTCACCTGTTGACACTCTAGGCATTTGGGGACGAAATGGACTACATCGCGCTTCATGCCTACCCAAAAGAAGAGCTTCTTCATATCTGCGTACATCTTCTTCACTCTCGGATGCGCACAATAAAGTGATCTATGGGCTTCCTTTAGTATGATGCTTCGAATATCCCCATTCTCAGGGATGTACATCCTTCCTCAATATCTTAGTAGTCCGTCTGTTTCCAGGCTATATCCTTCATACTTCGGAACTAAATGCCTCCCACTCTAGAGGTTTGAAGTAACCTTTGAATACCAACTGTCTCCTGGAATTTGCGTCAACACATGTTCCCTCAGATTGACCTTTAAGGTTACCAAGGAGAAGATACGTGGTCTCCTACTCAAGGCATCTGCGACCACATTTTCCTTTCCCTTGATGTAGGAAATACCAAAATCGTACTCACTCATAAATTCACTCCATCGCCTTTGTCTGGCATTCAGATATCTTTGAGTGAAGAGATGTTTTAAACTTTGATGGTCCATTTTGAGCTCAAAGTTTCGTCCCACAAGATAGTGCCTCCAAAGTTTCAGAGCTAGCATTACAGCTGCTAACTCTAAATCATGAGTCGCATATAGCTCCTCATGTTTCTTCAACTTCCTTGATGCATAAGCTATCACTCCTCCATCCTACATTAGCACGGCCCCCAACCCTTGTTTCGAGGCATCCGTGCAGACCGTGAAGTCCTTTTCCATATCTGGCACTCGTAGAATTGGCGCACTAGTTAGTAACCTCTTAAGTTCAATGAATGCACTATCACATTATTTTGTCCATTCATACCTGACCCCCTTGCATTGCAAAGTAGTGATGGGTATCGCTATTTTTGAGAATCCTTCCACAAATCTCCGGTAGTAACCTGCTAGCCCCATGAAGCTTCTCACCTCATGGGCATTTTTCGGCACTGGCCATTCCATAATGGCCTTCACATTTTCTGGGTCCACCGAGATTCCTTCGCCGGAAATGATATGACCTAAATAGTGGATCTCTTTCTGGAAGAAGGAACACTTCGACAGCTTCCCATACAATTTTTTCTCTCTAAGGCAAGACAACACTATTCGCAAGTGTTCCTCGTGTTCTCTTTCATTCTTGGAATAGATGAGAATGTCATCTAGAAAAACTTGTACAAATCGATCTAAGTACTTCCGGAATACGCCGTTCATGAGGCTCATGAATACTGTTGGCACATTGGTCAATCCAAAAGGTACTACAACAAACTCGTAATGTCCAAACCGAGTCCGAAAGGCAGTTTTTGGGATATCACCTTCCTTAATCCTTAACTGATGATACCCTGATCATAAATCGATCTTTGAGAATACCGCTGCTCCCTTCATCTGATCGAAAAGGTCATCTATTCGTGGCATTGGGTACCTATTTTTCATTGTATCACGGTTCAAGTCCCTGTAGTCTATACACAGTCGTAAGGATCCATCCTTCTTCTTTACAAAAATTATCGGTGCGCCCCAAGGTGAGACACTGGGCCTTACTAGCCCTAAGTCTAGTAACTCCTTCAACTCCATTTTCAATTCACAAAGTTTCGGCGCCGTCATCTGATACGGAGTCTTAGATATTGGTTCTGCACCAATTTTTAGCTCAATAGTAAAATCAAGCTCCCTCTCAGGAGGTAACCCTGGTAACTCGTTCGGAAAAACATCCTGAAATTCTGACAATATCGGGTACTGATCTAATGAGGGTCCCTTCCTTTCATTCACTGCTTCCACTACATAAAGTCAACACCCTTGTCTCAAGCACTGCTTGACCTTCATAGTTGATATAAAGCGTAATGACACTTTTCTCTGTACACCCTGGATGTCTACTGGTTTTCCTTCATCATCGACACAAAGCACCCTTTTTGCGAAACAATCTACCAAAGCTCGATGAGCTGCTAACCAATCCATCCCAATGATTAATTCATATGCCCCAAGAGCAGTGACGTATACCTTCAACCTGGTAGTGCACACTCCTAGGTCTACTATACAATTATCGACACTAGGTCCTACATCTTTTTTTTCCCCCGAAGCCATCTCGACTTGTTTAAAGTCATCGTGCTCGTAGGCTGCCAACCCACTCTTTTCTAATGCAGATGGTGAAATGAAACTATCTGTCACACCGAAATCAAATAAAATCTCAACATTGATATGATTTAGTGTACCTGATGACTCTACTACTGTGGATTGATGTTCGGCCTGGCGGTTATTAACCGCTGCGTAAATATGGTGGCTGCTACTTGCTCTCCCCATCGATGCATTTCCCTCTCTATGCACAAACCCTGGTTGTAACTCTGGGCAGTCCCGTTGGTAATGGGGTCCTTCGCATCTCCAACAGGTAATACGAGATTGAACCGGTGCACTGTTATGTGGCTGACTCTGAAATGAGTTCCTTCCCCTGGAACCCCTGCCCGTACTAGTTGTTCCCCTAGATGGTCGCGGACCTGTCTACATCGTTGGCGATGAACGAGATGCTGCACTAGCTGCCATTGAAAACCCTACAACTACTGTCCTTGGCACTACCCTGTTACCATATGGTGGTGGCCTTGAGCCCCCTCCCCTAGGAAATGTACTTGGTGCCTTTCCTATGAATCCAGGGCGATGCGGAAATGTCGTTCTTGTACCCCCAGTTAAGTTCATGTGTTCTTCTGCGTAACGCGCATGTTCCACCGCTTCCGCTACTGAAGACGGTTTCCACATCCGCACCATAGCTCTTATCTTCGGTTTCAATCCATAGACGAAGCACTCTGCCTGTCGTTCGTCATTGTCCATATACGAAACGTACTTGACCAGTTCCATAAACCTGATCTCATATTCTTCTACAGATCTATTTCCTTGTACTAAGGCATTAAATGCCCCCACCTATTGTTCCTCGTAGTATGATGGTAGATATTTCCTCCAGAACCTCTCCTTGAAAAGTTCCCAAGATACTGTGTCTGGGGTAAGGTGTAGTTGTCTTTCCAAGTTTCCCCACCAGTTCAAGGCGTTGTCTCTTAACTGAAAAATTGTGATCTTTTCCTTCGAGTTGGACGCATAGTCCCTCAAGGAAAAACACCTTGTCATGCCTTCCAACCATGCTTCCGCGCGTTCACTGGCGCGACCTCCGGCAAACTCCGGAAGTTTGATCTTCTGAAATTATCGCGTGATGTCTTTAGCTGGAAGTCCTCCCCCTGAATCCCTTGACACTTCTGGATTACCCATTCCAGATGGTGGAGGTTCCACTTCAGTCCCTGCCGATTGGCGCCCCTTTAAGGTCTCGTTAATGGCTTCCAATGAGCGTAGTATGAGGGCTAGTTTGGGCGATGGTGCTGGTGGTGCTGGTGGTGTTGGCGGTGCCCGTGATGACGCTCCTCTGCCTCGACCCCTTCGAGTCCTGACCATCTCGTATACTTTAACCTACATCACCCCAAAGTTGTCATGGTGAGTTCAAGGACGTTTCAAATTGGTGCTACTTAAACTTAGAAACAGGGTTAGGCGTAAGTTTTCTTTACTTGTCTGTAAACAGACATTACTCCATTAGGGGATTGGATAGGTTTGGGTTAGGATTAAGTGTCTAAGCTTGGTTTCTTCACCCTTGCGAAAAGAATTATTGGTTCCCTTGTCCTGTAGCTACGTTAGCCTGGTGCTTTACTCATCACTTCCTATGCTTACTCTCCTGGTGCATACGCCACCTCTTTCCTGCTTGTCCTTGTCTAAGCCCTAACATCATTAATTAATTTTAAGGTAGATTAACCTTACACTTAATAAAACAATTAATTAAAAAATTATTATTACATTAACTTTACTTTAATTTAACTAACTTGACCTTTATTTATATATAAATTATTTATACTACATTATTTAATTTATTTTAAATTATTTTTAACACTTTAAAATATATATAAAAAATAATTAAATGTACACACAAGGATTCGGGCACGCATGGGTTCCACGTGCCCGTCTGACTTCCTCTAGTTCCCTCATAACTAACCCCATCATTCTACACCTGTCAGCTTTTCGACTCTCTACGCATCCTTCCTCTGCCTCCACTTTCTCATCCTTTGGGACTTTCCTCACATCAGTCTTTGTCTACCACAGATCTGTCTCTGCTCTGTTCAGAGGTTTCTAGAATCTCCCTTGCCATGGCTCACATCTTTGCCATTGTTCTGAGCACTTCACTAGCGTTGGTTATTGTTGTATCTGCTCCAGTTCATTTGCAGAAATAGAGTATATTGATATGGTCACTGACAAGATCCAGGACTTGGAGTCCAGTCTCTTTGAAATGTTGGGAACCAATCCCCTGTCTGTACACTTTGTGAAGCTCGCCCTCAGGTATGGTAAGAGGTACGATTCAGTCTGCCAGCTTGTGCACAGTCTCAGTACCTTCGTGAAGAACGCGGAGTTGATCGAATCAAGAAATTGCATAACCCTTCCTTAAACTGTGGTAGTGAATGGTAATTTCCTATATATATTTTTTTGCAGTGCGAAATAAAAATGATTTGCTTGTAATTCCAGCTCTGTATGGATTTCAGCATTTTTCTTTCAATTTATTTCACTTGTATTTATAAATTCATTCGTCGGTGTATACCTGTTGTTATATGTGTATATATGTTGTTATATGTGTATACAAGATCGTTCAATTTCATCAACCGAGCCGAAGCGGCTCTTTGGATTCCCCCCAGAAATCACTGGTCAATATACGACCCTTAGGTCTTTCCCATTTCTTCACGGCCTCTGCCCGGGACCGTGCCCAAATTTCCCCCTAGGAATCCTATTTATCGGGCTACGGGGTTTCGTAATCCCCAATGTCGAGAATTTTTGTTCCTTCAAACTCTCGATTGACAATTCACCGATACGGCACTTTATGTGCTAGCCCTCCAGGCTAGACATCCTTCTCATATGACCATCGTTCCATGTGACCCCAGCCCTGTCCTACATCGTAGTTTCAGGGTTCTAAATGTCTAACCTCACAAGTCCTTAGGACTCGTGATTCTCCGATCCCCGATATGCTCCTAGCGCATTAGCCCTCCAAGCTATGCTCGTGGTCCACACGGCCTCTCCTTGTGACCACAGTTTTATCCCTTATCGGGATTTCGGGGTTTTCAACACCCTGATACCCCTATCCACGGGATCTGTGATTCTCGATATGCCGATGCACTCCCTTCAGACTTTATCCCCTCCTGGCTATGTTTTGGGCTCATACGACCCTTTCCCATGTGACCACTGTCATACTCTCTGTCGGGATTCGGGGTTTCGCGACTTCCGCTGTCAGGAACCTCTGCCCTTGCAGTCTCCCGATTACCGATCAACCGATGCGTTACTTGTGCGTTAGCCCTTCAGGCTAAGTTCTTGGTCCATATGACCATTATACCACAATGCCACAGCCTTGTCCCTTATCGGGGTTTCGGATATCACAATATCGAATTACATGAACCCCGTGTCTACGGGATTCCTAATATCCCGATACCCGATGTGCCTCTTCCTTGTGCATTCACCCCTTTTCGGCTATGTCGAGGTCCATGTGACCGGTTCCTATGTGACCATTTCCTTATGGCTCCCCATCGGGGTTTTGGTCCTCCTCGAGCAAGAATTTCATCAATTCAAAATTTGTGATGCCTTTTGCATTTACCTTTGGTCAACGAATGGCTTAAAATATAATTTTCAGCGCCCCCCTAAAATTTTATTTAAGCGGGTTACAACTTTAACTTTTTGCGAGTTTAAAGGTTAATGAAATCGAGATTCGGGGTTTCCCGTAACAAAGGATCAATGTAACTTGAATCACGAAACCCCGATCTCTGATTTCGTGATGTGATTAAGTCTTAATTAAACATCCATTAATTAATTCTTTTAATGAAGGGTTAAGAGTTAAGCTAATTAAGTTGTGGTTTCGGGGTTCGTGATTTCGTAGTGCATGGACACCTTGTCCATGAAACTCACGATATCCTGATCTGCGATGCAATCTGCCACTTGTCCACCGTTGACCCTTCCGTGGGCCCCATTGTCCCTTGGCCCATCGGGAAATCGTGTTTCACGATTTCGTAGTGCATGGATACTTTGTCCATGGGATCCATGATGGCCCGATGGATGACCTCCTATCGGGACCCTTCCCGATGGCTCTGGTCACTGCCATGCATCCCAAGAATGGACGGTCCTAATCGCCTCTCGTTGTTTCGGGGTTTTCAATGCAAAAGTGCATATGTCCACGGGATTCACAATTCCCCGAATCCCGACTCTCCGGTTTGCTGACAGTTGGCCCTTCACGATGGCATTGTCTTCCTTATCTGATGTGCGGACAGTTGGCCCCCACTCATTGGGGTTTCAGACTTCGCGATTTCGAAATGCAGAGATTTCGTGTCCACGAAATCCCCAATATACATATCCCCGACTTTCTTTGAATCTTTGCCACGTGTCTCTTCAAACGGACAGTCCAGATCGTTCCTGCTATTTCGGGGTTTTTGATGCTCCAATTTCCTCGACCTCGTGACTCCCAATTTTGCGAATGTCGATATCCCGATGCCTTCACACCTCTCATCGAGATTTCTCCTCCTGTCCACGAGGACTTTAACTCCCTCGCAACTCCATGCAGATCCGACGCCTGTCGGGTATCTGCCCAAGATCTGATGGCTCAGATCTGTTCTCAGGCGTAATAGACAGCTTTGTTTTTGGGATAATGATAGTTACGTGAGCATTATGTGGTGTCAAAATTGTTCTTCTTCGACATGGTTAAAATTGTATGGGTCTATTGTTCTTGAGATTTTGCATTATTTAAAATTTGTCGAGGCTAACACAGGCAAGTAATTTACACACTTCCTGCGCAATACAAGTTTTCTGCATCTCTTTGTTGTTGCGCATTGGCAGTTCCTCATTTGGGGTAAGTTTGAGATGAAGTAGGTCTTTCCCAGGTCTTGCGAATATCCTCTTGCATTTTATTTAGTGTAGTTTGTGTAGTTATTGAATATTACCAACTTCAAGCCTTAGACCGAAGTTTCCCTCGACATTTTCATCGATTTCAGGTGTCTATTTTACCCGAAACTTCATTGACAAGTATTGCTCAAATAAAATTAAGTTATCACTTCTCTTTTTCGTGCTTAAAAGATTTATCAGGATGCTTTAAGGGTAGCCATTTTGTGGGAATTGATCCTTCAAACTGTCTGGTTTGCTGCCACTATTTTAAAGGGCGTTCCTTTGAATATTCAGACTAAGACTGTATTATCCATTCATGATCCAGTTAAAAGGGTATTACCTAAAACAGTTGCTTTTGATATATATAAGGCCACTTGCTTAGATAATGTAGGGGTGTTATCTTGAGTATATTTTCTGATATTGTATCAGTCCTATTGGGTCAATATGAACGTGTTTTGTTTGTAGTTTAAGCATGGCTGGAGTTAACACTCGGGGTTTTGGCCCTCAGGCCCAGATTTCGAACTAAGACGCTCGGATACCATATGTAACAACCAAATAATTCTAAACATCATTTACTTTCATAAGCAATTTATTTCATGAACTGAGATAATAACTTCATAACATAACAACAATGTTCATAACAACATCTTCAATAACTTAAATTTATCAATGAATAATGTTTTCATGGCAGAATGAAATAGACACATAGTTTAACAGATTACCTGGTTCTGATGTTAATTCTTGTTGCCCTGTTGCCTTCTTGTTGCTTTCCTGCTACCTGATACACAGACCAATACTGCCACAAACAAAATAACTACCCAAAATATATTTTCCTCCCTACCAACTAGGAAAACTACCTAGCTCCAGGATATCTATGGATATCCTAGCCCTCGTGCCCAAAACCTCCAGCAACTCGGTGCCTCAACTAATCAAAAGCCACAGCCAGAAACTCTCTGCTCACAGAAAATCTCATAGTCCTCAGAATCCATCCTCCGTCGAATGCCCCTCATGTCCACCTCCCTTCCTACCTTATTCCTCCTTCACCAACTCATGCAGTCACTTCCTAAAGGTTGGGACAAAGGGAATGCTCAATCGAGTATAGTTTCTTTATTATGATTCTCCTCCTCCAAATGGGACCCCTACCCCTTATTTTATAGGTTAGAAGGAGCTAGGTATTTGGTCGAATATCCAGCCATGCATGGCTGAAAGGTTTAGTTAACTTACCCAAATCTGTGTGTTTTGTCAACAACTTTCCTTTCTCCGTACTTTTGTAGGTACACACAGGCTGTCTTGGGTCAGCTAGCATGTACATGCGTGCAGTAATGGATTAGGGCACGTGGGCCTTTATAAAAGGGGTTTTTAAGAAGAGTTGTTCAGTAGTGTTTTGGAAAATAAGGAATCTGATATGGCTTGATGCCAGGTAAGCATGTCTGGTGCAAATTACGGTTATAACAGATGCCCCCTAATGTGTGAGGTCAGAAGAGCATATGATGGCCAAAATACATTAACAATCTTCACCGATGTGTCGAACAAGTAAGCCCAGGGACCAGAAATCGGAAGGTGTCGTCTGCAAAATAATAATTGTCTCACTGAGGTGGGCATACCCATGCTCGAGATAAAATAAAATCATGGCTTCCAATCAAATACATTGTAGATCCATGTCATATAACTATATAAAGTGTAGTTGTGAGAAATACACAGTGGAGCTACATCTTGAAATCAAAAAGATATACATGTAGAGTATCCATCTTCTAGAAGCCGATAAGCCCTGATGGTTGGAGATGAGGTCTTCAGAGCTCAAGCAACAACTTCAAAATCTTCAAAAATCAGGTAGGAGTGTAATATGAGTGTACGAATTCACTACCCAGAGGTCTTCGACGGCTCGTCGGTCATGGACTAGAGAATCTTGATTATCATACTAAAGGCTTCATTGATTTCGAACAAAGACTTGATTGGACTGTCGGGATGGTCGGGCATGAGGGAAAGAGACAAACTACAGAGGGGCCGACTCAGGCTTGGTAAAAAATTCCCTTGGACAATAGCACGACAAATGATGAGACTCAGGTAGCTAGGCATTAACATAAGTTTATGAGGCAGGAAGCAGCCCAAAATCTCCATATGTTTGGAAGAATAACCAAACGGAGGAGGACACGGCTCTATGTAGCGAGAACAGCTTTATAAGCTCGTATTAAATCCCAAAGTTTGACGAACAAACGGACAGATGTGCTTTATCCAAGGGTGACTCATTATGATTCCAATACAAATAAAATACTTTTCCCTTCCTCCAAGGGTGACTCATTATGATTCCAATAAAAGAATGTTACATTACAAAGGAGGAATGAGTGTTCCAAACATACAAGTTCAAGGTGCAAGGACAAGACTGATGTTCAAAGAAAGAACACTCGGGAAAAATCCCTTCTGGGACCAAAGGTGTCAAGACGCAGAGGCAAAGTGCTACAGGGCTTGCGTATAAGGCATGCTTCAGATGGTTCAGTTGAGAGAAACATGGAGCCGGCATTAGGCCAAAGACACGGGTATGCAAATGTGATTAATAAAACACACAATGGTAACGTCCTTCGATGTAAGTTTAACGAGACCAAAGAAGGTAAGCTCGGTGGTTTTTCATATTTAGAGAGTCTGAAAAACGTAAAAGGAGACTCCACTAGGGTACCTTTTTTGAAGGTAGTATAGTCGGTTTGAAAAAGGGGTAAATTAGCACCAAAAAGACATCTATTCAAAACCATTTTAACGAGTGTGATAAAGACAAGATCACTCGGCCATTTTTTCATTTTTAAGGAGTTTGAAAAAAGGTTAACTATGGACTCCGTCAAGAATGTTCTTCTAGACCATTTTAACGAGTGTGAAAGAATAAGGTCACTCAACGATCTTTTCAATTTTAGGGAGTCTGAAAAGAGCTTAAATATGGACTCCGTGGGGGTTCCTTTTTCGTACATTTAGTCCCTCAAGCCTGAAAAAGGGTTAAAATAATACTTGGGGGTACTCTTCTAGAGAACTGAAGTTCCTTAGAGTATACCTTTGTTTGTACAGCTGACCGTCCTGACCGAAAAAAGGGTAAACTACCGCCGGATAGACGTGACTTCAAATTTAAGTTTAATGAGCGTGAAAGGCCACAAGATTGCTTGGCAATCTTTTCATGTTTAGAGGGTCTGAAAAGGGCTTAAAAGAAGACTCGTTGGGGGATACAACTCATGTATGAAACTGGTTTAGGTAGAGCCTGCTTCTAGGCTCAGACCAAGATTCTCTTCGATAGTCAACTTGGAAAGTCTCCCAAAAGGGAATAAAACACAAACCACACTGTAAGTCCTCCCTCAATATAGAAACTGTAGTCATGGTTTCAAGGATAGCCTCATCTGAAGGCAATTCAAAATACGAGAAATCACTCAAATGAGGGTCGAAAGTCCCAAAGGGTGAAGTAAACTGACCATACTCCATATGACGATGGAGGTTCTGGCCAGGGCTGGCAGAGTCTATCAGTGAAGAATCAAAAGCACGAGGGCTTGAGGATCTACAAATAACGAGATAAAACTCAGAAGGATACTCAAGCCCACTTGGACTAAGAGGGGGAAACAAGGGCTCCCATGCCCCCATTGGATAAACCAATGGATCAATTACTGAGACTAAGTCTCAGTAAGGCCAACATGATTTCATAGGTTCCTACTCAGAAGCAATTGAACATCGAGGATAATATGCCACATAACTAACCCGTGGTGGGGTAGAGTCTACACGAATGCTAGGAACATGTAAAGGGGTAGTCTGAAATAATGTCGAATTAGGATGGTGATTATCAGATGCCATCTCATCGATAGTGACAATGCTTCCATTGTGAGGGAAATGCATCACCCGGAAGAGCGTAGACACCACAGCATTCATAGCATATACATAATCACGCCCGAGAAGCATATTGAAATCTAACAGGCCTTGCACCACTATAACATCAACAAGGATAGTCTTCCCACCTAAAGATATAGGTAACTAAGGAAGAACCCCCAAATATTCATTAGGACATCTGTCAAAACCCAATAGCTCATGTGAAGAAGACATAAGCTTGGGATATCCCAAGACTTTCCAAACCGAGGAGGATAAAATACTTGCAGAGGCTCCCTCATCCACAATACATCGATAATTTTTTGTTGAATTAACTTCAACCCTTATTTGAAAAGGTGCAGTAGAAGGAAGACGAGGCTCAACAAGGTCATTCCAATCAAAGGAAACCATCCTAGGGCTTGGAGGGGGTGTGCTCGGAACGAGCGGAATGCCCCCTTGTTCTAAAAGTATTGAACCGAAAACGCTAAAAACATAGTCGGTAGACACGTCACTCCCCAAAAGAAGAGTGGGATCATCCGATGACTGCATCAAAATGACCACTTTCGCAACCAATGGTTGAATAGGCTGTGGGACTACAAGGTCTAAAGGCACCTCACCCCCCAAAAGAGGAGTGGGATTAGTCGATGATTGCATTGGTGTGACCACTTTCTCAACTAATGGCTGAATAGGCTGAGAGACTACAAGGTCTAAAGGAACCTGACCCCTCAAAAGAGGAGTGGGATCAGCCAATGACTACATCGACATGATCACTTTCTCAACCAATGGTTGAATAGGCTATAAGAGACTACAAGGTCTAAAGGCACCTCACCCCTCAAAAGAGGAGTGGGATCAGCCGATGACTGCATCGACATGATCACTTTCTCAATCAATGGTTGAATAGGCTGAGAGACTACAAGGTATAAAGGCACCTCACCCCTCAAAAGAGGAGTGGGATCAGCCAATGACTGCATCGGCATGACCACTTGCTCAACCAATGGCTGAATAGCCTAAGAGACTACAAGGTCTAAAGGAACCTCAACCCCAAAAGAGGAGTGGGATCAGTCGATGACTGCATCGGCATGACCACTTTTGCAACAAATGGTTGAATAGGTTGCGAGACTACATGGTCTAAAGGTGCCTCACCCCACAAAAGAGGAATGGGATCAGCCGATGACTGCATCAACATGACCACTTTCTCAACCAATGGTTGAATAGGCTGAGAGACTACAAGGTCTAAAGGCACCTCACCCCTCAATAGAGGAGTGGGATCAGTCGATGACTGCATCAGCATGACCACTTTCGCAACCAATGGATGAATAGGGTGAGAGACTACATGGTCTAAATGAACCTCACCCCCCAAAAGAGGAGTGGGATCAGTCGATGACTGCATCGACATAATCACTTTCTCAACCACTAGTTGAATAGAATGTGAGGAAACCCAAGAAGCCTTAGAATCATAAGAGCTTGTAGACAGGGACCACAATCTTTGTACCTCTATAATGTCAGGGCACAAATGAGTAAGGTGATCTCCCTTGCAAAGCTTACAAGGGAACTTAGGATTACGTCCTATCCGTCTAGGTTTCTCAATAGAATTAATGCCCCCAGCATGACTAGCAGTGGTTGGTTGCACATCTCCAACATGACTTGCAGAGGTTAGTGATGGGTCGATAACATGACTTGCAGAGGCTACAGACCTATTACCAATATGACTAGTAGTGACTGGACTTTTTCCCCCAGCATGACTTGCATAGGGTGAGTGTGTACCCCTAGCATAACTTGCAAAGGCTAGGTGTTGATCTTCAATGTGACTTGCAGAGGTTGTCGACCTATCTCCAACATGACTCACAAAGGCTAGTGATTTCTTCTTCCTATTCCTCCTCTTTCTATTTCATTTAGACTTTTGGTTACTAGTAACTGTACTTTCACCAAAGGCGGGAGAAGGAGGAGGAGAAGACTTTGCTGACGAAGAAACATCAACAGGGTGCCCATGACTTAAGGTTCTTAACTCAGAAGCATCAAGAGCATTCGAGACATTTGGAATGGTACCCAACCAAACTGGTAGTCCCACATTCAACCCAGGAATGTACAAAGTGGCCATCAAAGGGACACCAACGTTTCCAAAGAAGGGAAAAGAACAAGAATCCCCTTGTGAAGGGGCTCCTTGGTTGGTATCGCCGGGAACTCTAGCCATGAATATCTTATGCACAGGTTCTCCCTTTTCAGAATCTTTCAAGTCCGTAAAAGTCTCACACTGACTCCGGTGAACCAATGTTATCAAAACAACACCTATAAAGAGGCGGCTTCACATTTCTAAGAGGAAGACTAAAAATTCCTCTCAACCGATGGAGTGAGCGGTCTACCACCCTAGGTTAGAGACCCAAATCCACAACTGACTAACTCACTATGGAAAACTAGGGATCACAGAGCACACACTAAAAGTTCCTAAAGGAAAATCAAGCAAACGACTAACTAGTTGGAAGAACAGTTACACCAACCAACACTAGAGAAAATTACCGGTGCAAGTGAAACTCGAATACGGAAGCACCCTCTGGGTATACTCTGCAAAGTATGGCCCGATGTCTACCCTAGGTATTGTGGTTAGGGATGATTTTAAGGATGGAAATTTATTTTAAAATGTAGAAACCTTGGCGAAACTTACTAATCCTTCACATACCAACTATAAAGTTTTGGCGATATTTTTGTAAAAATATTTGAATTTGTAAGGATTTTATATAGTTTGTATAAAATTTTGGCGATTTTTGAGGTAAAATAATTTTATTTTATAGAATTTGGGCGAATCATTTTTAGAATAGCAAATCTTGTTTTGGGAAAAACCATGGAAAATTAGCCCATGAGCGAAATTTAGCCCCTAAAATCATCCATGATTGCGGTATGCCCCTGCAGTCACCTGTGTAAGTCCCTAAAATAAAGGCAACTAGGTTTCCAGCTCGTGAACAATCACCAGGCGAGTATAGTCGAAAGTCGGGTAGACCACAATGAGTAGGGTATTGAGCCCAAAACCTATCAAGGGTATCGAAGGCAAGTGGTCTGGAAGACAACTGAGGACCTCGAACGGATTCGAGACCCATGAAGCTATGTGGCAAATGCAATCGACGGAATCCCAAGACAAGCCCTCTATATGTGTTCTCCACTATGATTAGTTTGGATTTGGAGGGGTTATCTCCGCTACCTTTTCGCACGCGACCTCGTGTTTAGCCCCTGTGTTAGAGGGGGGTCCCAGATAACTTTCTGATACTAGAATTCTACACTCCTTAGAACAGACTCGTATGTTTGTTTTATAGCCTTGAAGAGTTTCCTCTCCAACCTAAATCAAGGCTCTAGCCTAATCTATTTGTTAGACCCTACAAACATAAAGTCTAGTAATTTTTAGTTAGCGTTCTTTTTACTGGCTTGATTTACTCAAAAGGGTACTGTAGTGCAACTGATGGTGTTAAGACTCTTGCAAAAAATGATGAAACTTATATGAACACTGGCAAAGAATGATTATATTTCTTATTTTTTTATTTTTGAAATGCTTTTAAAATTAGAAGAAAACACAACGCTATGCTAACTTCTTTTTCTTTTTCAAATAACAATGAAAAGAAAATGCCAGGAAAGAAAGAGATCTAACAAACTAATTTATTTATTTTTTCTTCCAATCAAAGAAAAAATAACAAAATATTCTAAAAGAAACTGGTGAATGCAACTCAATTTTCTTAAAATTTCAAGCTAAAAATAAGTTAAAAAAGCTAGGAAACACAAGAAATGTTCTAAATGAAAAATAAAGATATAATAGAGTCCAAACCTAGGCTAAGATGCTATGACAGAGACCAAGAACTCTCAGAGATATAACTCTTGACAAGGAAAAGGATGGCTGCCTCTCCTTAAACAAAAAAATTCTCAACAGGTACCCTGTTGATAGTTCAACAGCCAGCGTGTGCACGCGAGCTATGTAAGGTCAGAGCACATGTACACGCATGAAAACCATATGCAGGCTGCATGTACCTATGCAACTCTTCAAAAATGAAAAGACAAGAAATCAAGCACTGGCAAAGACTACTGGTATTGAGAACTAGAATCTCTTGAAGACTCAGAAACTTACTTTGATAGAAAAAGAAAACAATTGAAGGAAAATTTCATAGAACAAAACCAATCTGAGGTGAAACCTAAGCTACAAAACTGCAAAAATAGAGACTAGAATGAGTTCCAGAAAACCCTTGAGAAGGATTACTTCTAACAGGGGAGAGGATGACTAGCTCTCTAAAGGAAATTTTCTGAAATCATACACGCAACTGACACTTCCTCAGCTAGCGTGTACACGCGGGCTATGTGAGGTTAGAGCACAGGTACACATGTGAAGACCTTATACAGGCCGCATGTACCTCTGTAGGTCTCGAAAAAAAGATGTTGTAAAAGAAAAGAAATAGAGATAACTGGTATGGAAGACCAGAATCTTTGTTAGCTCACACTTTTACAGAAACTTTAAAAACAAGTAATGAAACCAATTTTTAAAAATACCCAAGAAAAAACATTCCCAGAAACCMTAGAGATCCCCAGTACGGTCGCCAATTCTGTTGTGGGTGGGAAATCCCTCCTACAGACTAGCACTAAGGGTTTTATCATGCATGCAGAAATGACCTAAAGATTCTTAATTTTTACCATCATCCCATGCCTAGACCCCCATTACTCATATGTAAATACAAGGCTCAAGAGATTGAGTTGACGTACCTTATTCTTCGTGTTTGATGTCAATCCCTTTTCGCGCTTGGTCATTCTTTGACTGCAACTCTCCTCCCAATGCTAACCTGCATTCACTAAAGACAAACAAATAACTCCACATGCATTTGATATATGAACTAACGGGTTAGAGATTTAATCAATCATACAATCAATATTCCAATAATGACAATCTCATATGGAGGGACGGGAAAATAAATTATTTTATTAACTTCACAATGATACCTTACAATGATAAAGTTGGCTACTGCTCCTCGATCCTAGTCTTGGGATCTTCTTCCACTGTCTTCCAACTGCTTTTCTCTATACTTCTCTTTGCACAAGGATGGCTAAAGGTTGGGACAAAGGGAATGCTCAATCGGGTATAGTTTCTTTACTATAATTCTCCTCCTCCAAATGGGACCCCTACCCCTTATTTTACAGGTTAGAAGGAGCTAGGTATTTGGTCGAATGTCCAGCCATGCATGGCCGAAAGGTTTAGTTAACTTACCTAAAGTTGTGTGTTCCGTCAGCAACTTTCCTTTTTTTGTGCTTTTGTAGGTACACGCAGGCTGTCTTGGGTCAGCTAGCATGTACACACGTGTATTAATGGATCAGGGTGTATGGGCCTTTATAAAATGGTTTTTTAAGAAGAGTTGTTCATCAGTGTTTTTGCAAAGAAGGAATCTGAGATGGCATGATGCCAGGTAAGCATGTCTAGTGCAAATTAGGGTTATAACAAGATCTTTTGCCACTCTTGTAACATTATTTCATGGATATTATGACAAATCTTGGGTCTCCCAAACATTGCTTCATGTGCCATGGACAGTGCGATGAACCTGAGAAAACATCGCAAGAGCAATGACCCAAGGAAGTTGTCACAAGCCCGAAAACCAACATTGGTCATCACAATAAAGAATACCAACATTTGGTGTCACACGAGCGACAAAGAAGGGATATCATCGCAAGAGAGACAAAGAAGGGATATTGTCACAAGAGCGACAAGGAAGGGCAATCATCGCAAGAGCAACAAGGAAGGGAAATCGTCACAAGAGAGACAACGTAGGGATGTCATCGCAAGAGCGACAAAGAAGGGATATTGTCGCAAGAGAGACAAGGTAGGGATATCATCGCAAGAGCGACATGGTAGGGATATTATCGCAAGAGTGACAAGGTAGGGATATCGTCCCAAGAGAGACAACTGTAAATATTCTTGCAACGAATTAGCTATACTATCGACGAAAATGATATCGTCACAAGAGCGACGAATTAGCTATATTGTTGGAAAAAAAATCGTCGATAGTATAGCTAATTCGTCGCAAGAATCTTTACATTCATCGCTCTTGCGACAAAATATATTTATTTAAAAATAAATAAATAAAATCGATGCCCTTATTCATAGTATTTCTATCACTTTGAAATATTCTTATATAAACACAAGATTTTGAATGTGGTAATGTTGGTGTGTCATTATTAATAAGTTGTTTTGAAATTTGTATATTATTAGTACAACATAATATAAACTAAGGAAACTATTGAATAAAAAAATATATAAAGGAAAAGTCTTTATATGGTAGAGACCCACTATCACTCAGATGAGTTCATCATGTCTGCCAATTTAGAAGCCGCCGCCACCATTACAACTACCACTAATGAAAAAACTTACATGTTCTTGACAAGTGATTTTATGGCCATAGAGATTCAAAAATAACAAATAGGACTAACGAAACTTTATAATTGGTTCATAATGAAATTCCTTACAACATAATTACTATAAAAATAATGAAACCACTAAACTAAAATTATCATTTTTCACTTGCATACATCACACAAAATAACTTTTACACATTAAAAACAATTACAAAATTCGCAGACATTATACACAAAATTCTTGCAAATATATCAAATAAATTGATTACACACAATTTCTAAAATCTACAGTTGTGATAATAAGTTGTATGCACAAAATTCTTTCAATGTATTCAATAGAGTGATTACACACAATTTCTAAAATCTGCAGTTGTGATAATGAATTGTGTTTGTGATTGTTTCTCATAACCAAATCTCCATTTTTTTGTTGAAAAAAATAGGGTAGTTGGATACAATACACCCATTGACTCATAACTAGTGTATAATCCAATTTGATGTTATAATCCTTACAATAAGTCTTTAATCAGTTCAAGTAACACAATTTTTGTTGACCACATCATGCATCTCGAACCAATTGTAAGTTTTAGACTGATCAAAGTCTTTAGTTTTTATGGAAAACTACATAATAATAACATTCGTTAGTAAAACTCCTTCAAGCAATACTGAAGATAATATTAGAGAGTAATTGTATCAAACATGTGTTTATTATTTTGTTTATTTCATAATGCAAAGAAAAAGAAAGAAAGAGTTTAAATTTGAAGTCCCTTCACCTAAATTTGTTTGTTTCTAAAAAATATAGAGTTTAAACTTGAAGTCCATTCACCTAAATTTGTTTGTTTCTAAATTTCATCTAGCTAATGATAGTTGAAGTGGAATTTTTTGAAGACTATTGATTATTGTAAAAAAACCTAAATTTATTTGTTTGTAAAATTTATCTTGTTTCTAAAATTTATCTAGCTAATAATAATTGAAGTGGAATTTTTTCACGATTATTGATTATACCATATACATTCCTGATACATACCATTATTCAAAACCGTAGTTATAATCTAGGTTTACTTCACCTTTTCTAAAAAAATTATAACATTTCTTGATTTCATAGTTATATTGGTATACATACCCAAGGGGTGGATACTGCAAAACAAGGATTTGCATGTCTCGGTTATGCTCAAATGGGGATGGATGCCCCCAAGGATATCTAGGACTACCAAGATATACCCCATAAGTTGGGAAATGTTACTATTTTGA
Organism: Picea engelmannii; assembly: GCA_009831015.1. Taxonomy (NCBI): domain Eukaryota; kingdom Viridiplantae; phylum Streptophyta; class Pinopsida; order Pinales; family Pinaceae; genus Picea; species Picea engelmannii. The sequence continues at coordinate 622,941 of ML787945.1, read as the reverse complement.
GGAGGGAGAGTGTTGGCCATATCCCTTAAAAGACAAGAAAAAAAATATGATTGTGTTTGTACTTTGTAGTATTAGCCATACTCTTGTACTAGTGTACCTATTTTTTTGGGGGGTGTCTATTCTGATAGCACATCATATGCCCATACCCATGTACCCATGCTTCCTTTCTTGATTTTCTTTTTAAAAAATATTCATCTTAGCTATAATACTTGGTTTTGCTAGAAAATTGCTTCTGTTTAGATACAAAACAAAAAAAGGGTTGACCTAAATGAGAAACCCCCTAAGTCAAAGGAAAAGAAAATGACTTGCATCTAATTGGTCTCTTAATGCATATACAGGGGCGATTGGGAAAATACTCCAATTTATTCAAGCCTTGTATTATTTATGTTATTAGGGTGGGCACTTGTTGGCACAGGGGCAGACCCAAGGTTCAGCTCCAAGAGCGCACCAACAAGCCCTAACTACAAGCCCATTCGAAAACACCTGTGAAGCAGATGTAGTCTCGCCCGAAGCAGTTATGAGGGGGTTGCAAGACAGAGATGTCTACAACCAAGGGGAATATCAATTGGATCTAATGCAAGGGCAGCGCACAATTCATATATCACTTATCAGCTTAGATCTACTCTGCACATCTACTTATCAGATCTAACACAGCAATGCAATCACAGTATATTAATGACAGAGATAGAGTATCAATCACACACATAAAATATACCTGGTTCACCCTCTCTCTAGGGCTACGTCCATAGAACTATTCTTTATAATATATTAAGATGAAGCATATAGTTCTTGTCTGTTCTCTCAATTAGCATATCTCTTCTCTTCTCCTCTCTTTCTCTCCCCTCCTTGCGCACCCAGCTGCAGGATTGATCTTCGCACCCAGCTGAAGATCTTAAAATACCAGAAGGCTCTCACACTTATCACTTCTCTCTCACACAACAGTAATCTCTCACACAACAATACCACTAAATCAACAACAATATCATACCTGTTATCGGACAAATTGGTAGGTGCGGACAGTAACTGATCTCCCTAGATCCACCTAGATCTAGAACAAAACACACCAGAACATGACGCTTTCCTTAAGTTTTAAATATTGAATTTACTAACTAAAGAGGGATGAGTGACATACCATTTAAATGTCGCTTCCTCTCGCCATCTCCATCCTAGATCCGTTCCAACACTCATACAATGATGATCCTACAAAAGAACACAACCAACCAAAGTGATAGCAATAGCATAAACTCAATATAAGCCTATGTATGTGATCAAGGAATCATACAATAAAACACAACAAGATTTATAGGAAAGAATCATATTACTATATCATATTAAATGTGAAAGAGAGATTACAACCATGGCCTTGATGTCGTAAGGTCCCTTCCAACTATCCTTCGTTCCCCACACACTTCTTTCTCCAAGGATTCTGAGAGCATAGATCTTATACTATTTACAATCTATCTTGACAAAGAAAATCTCAAAGCCACTCTAACCAAGCTAACAATCCCAAAATCTCCAAAGCTAACCCAAGCTAAATTTCTCCATGAGAACTCCTCTCCTTTTATAAGTTGAAGAGGATAAGGTGAGGAGGTTAGAATGATCCCACTAAATCATGAAAGCGAGTAATATCCAAACCATTTGGATGCCACCTCACCATAGAAGTTTCTCCTTCTAGAATATTCGAGAAAACGCTTGTTTTTCCCACGTGTAGGCATTCTCGCACCCTGCCTATAGAGAAACMTGTGAACATCTCGCACCCTAGCTATGGTGCAACCTGCGAGAATCAGGCATTCTCGCACCCTTCCTATATAGAAACCTGTGAACTTCCTTTTTTACAGGGTTTTTACAAGGGAAAATGCAACTTCTTTTCTCAGGAAAAGTTCTTCTCCCTTCTCTCTTCAGGAACTCAGGCCACTGAGCCCTCTGAAGGTAACAGATAGGTTTACATCATTAACGGTCATAGGGATGATGAAAATAATGTGTAACAGAGAGCCCCCCAAAGTATGAAGTTAGAACAGAGTGATAGCTGAAATACTTTGTCGAGTGTGTGTAGGGAACAAGAAATAGTCGATCGGAAGCCTGCCAACAAACAAGGAAATACAGTACAATAATATATCATCACTGAGGTAGGCATTCCCATACTCAAAATACAAATGACTCAAAGCATAAATGACGACATGCAAAGATCCATGTCAAGTAAGACAGGTCATGGCCACCAAACATACACTGTGGATCCATGCCGATGTGACTCAAATCTTAACATAGCCACCAAAAATACACTGTGGATCTATGTGTTAAATACTCAAAATTGAATAGAGCCACCAGACATACAATGTGGATCTATGTAACCGTACACTGAATATACTCCAACGCAACCTGAATCTGTCAGAAAATATCCAGGGTCTTCATCTCCACCACTCTATAGTACGAATCTAACCATGTGAATACATGTGTTGAACTCGAACAAGGTAGAAACCACTTGATTACCAGTCATTAGTGTATATCGTTAACAAGTGCGAGGGAAATCACCATTAATTTCAATGACTCCCAAGGTACTCTAGTACAATCCAACAAATGTGAATCAATGAGTTGAGGTTGAACACTCGACGGAATCTCCCGATCAGGGGTCAATAATGAAAACCCACTGTCGAAAGCGAGGAAACCTGCCATTGAGGCATGCAAGTTCCAAGGTACCAATTAGTTTCTAAGTCTAATTCTTGGATAATGAGTTGAATTCGAGAGGAAAAGACTCGTCACAGGAGGGCCTTAATGTATCCCACATCAATGACACGAAACAGGTAACAAGATTTGATGTAGATTAGAGTAACAAGTGATTCAGGACTGACTCAGGGATGCTCGATGCAATAGAAGGCTTAAAGACTACAGAAATGGCCGACGCAACAGAAGAATTTTCGGGTTGAACTTCATTCTTAAACATATTGACGACACGACAACTGTCTTGGAAATACCGACTCAACAAATGGCTCATAGACCAATTTGTAATCTTATAGGAGTATGATCAGGAGACAAGTGGATTTTCCAACCTAGACAGAAGGTGAGTGAAAGGGTGTCATGTTCAAAAGTGACTCTTCCACAGAATACAGGTTTAGATACATTTCTTTCCCAATTTTTCCCCCACCATTTCTGGCGAGTACCTCTTTATTTTTACGCAAGCTTGAGGAGGATAACATATTCTTGTCAATTTAAGCTCATCCTTCAGACAAGTCCCTCGGATTATGTTTAACGAACCCTAGGAAGGAGTGGTTCGGTCCCATATGGGCCTTTCGATGTTTGTTTAACGAGTCCAAAGAAAGAAAACTCAGAGGTTTTTCATGATTATAGAGTCTGGAAAAACACTTAAAAGAGAACTCTCTCAGTTCCTTTTTCGTAAAGTAGTCTGACGAGACTGAAAAAGAGATAAACTATCGCTCAACAGACATTTTCTTCAAATACTTTAACGAGCGTG
>ML787945.1:559632-577959 GCA_009831015.1 Picea engelmannii | reverse complement strand
TTGTTGATATTTTCACTAAACCATTAGCTGCGACCCCTTTTGGATATCTTCGTCAAAAGTTGGGGGTTACAAACTCTTGTGTCTAATATGTGCATCTGGTCAGGGGGAGTGCTTATTGAATATCCGGTGAATTTCCTAAATGCCTATAGATGACAGGGGGAGTATGTTCTGCAACAAGATCAGTGGAAGAATGTTTTTTCTTTGACATTGATGTCAAAGGGGGAGAAAGGAGTCGATCCTGATTGGTCGAATGCAGAGGAGAGTCTGAATGGTCGAATGTAGAGGAGAGTCTGAATGGTCGAATGCAGAGGAGTGTTGATTCTGAATGCAAGTGTTGCCATTGATTGATCGAATGCAGAGGAGAGTCTGAATGGTCGAATGCAGAGGAGAGTCTGAATGGTCGAATGCAGAGGAGTGTTGAGTCTGAATGCAAGTGTTGCCATCAATGCCAAAGGGGGAGATTGTTGGAAAATATTGAACAAGAAACAAATGCGTGTTGATGGTTGTTGTCATTGATGGCAACAGCGGAGATGGTAGGATATGAAGGATAAAACCCTTTGGGGATTCGGACATAAAAAGTTCAGGAGGAACAGCATTGAAGAAAACACGCGCAGCAAGAGTTTGCAGAGAAGAAGGAAGACAGCGATCCAGTGACCGTTGGATCCCATTCAAGTTTCACGAAAGGTCACCTACCGTCCGATTTGCAGAAGTTGTGAGGGAGATAAGTCATCGGAGATTCGGGGATCGGGACTTTGAAATGTCCAGTTCACTCGACAACGAAAACCCCGAAATCGCGATATGCGATTTCGCGATGTGATCGCAGCCATTAAATCAAGCAGAGATCGGGACCATCCACTTGTAGACAGGAGGCTTCTTCAGAGTTTCGGGGATCGGGGTTTCAATATGCAAAGAATATAATGCAACGAAAATCCTGATTTCGCGATATGCGAAATCCCGACTGAATCTGCACCGTCAGATCAACATGAGATCTAGACCGTTGATCCAACTCACAATGGTAGACCACGTCACCCAGGGACACGTGGCACAACCAGGGAATGACAGGTGTCAGGCAGATTCAACACTTCAGGAACATGTAAGTCACGAATCAGAGTGACACGTGGCAGGATCTAACACGTGTCAAACCACGTGTGACGTCAGCAAAGGCATCGGCGATCAAGACTTTGTAATGCCAAAATCTCTTGACATCAAGAACTACTAAATTGCGAAATGCGATTTCACAATTTAATCGCAGCCGTTGAATCCAGAATGAATCTGAACCGTAGATCCTAGCCCTGGTCGGAGTTTCGGGGATCGGGACTTTGATATGTCAAGAACACACTGCAACAGAAACTCCGAAATCGTGATATGCAATTTTGCGATGTAATCATAGCCGTTGGATAAGAATGAGATCTGGACCGTTGACCTCTGTCATCGGAGAATCGGGGATCGAGAATTCTATAGGCATGTGCATGATGACATCTAAAATGCCGAAACCCCGATGAGAGGCTTGACTGAGGTCATGTGTTGACGGGCACATGGACCATTGTGTAGACGGAAGGGGCTAAAGCTCGGGAAAGGAGCACATCGGGAATCGGAGAATCGGGGGTTCCAAGTACTTGTGCATCTCGACACTGAGAATGTCGAAATAGCGATGAGTAAAATCCCGATGGGATCTGAACCGTTGGATCAAATAATGATCGGAGGGCTGCAGTTCTTTCTCATACATTAACGCTTCAGTTATGAATCCGTTAAGAGAAACGGACTGATCATGATAAATTAGTTAGTGTTTCAGTTGCCAGGACAGATGTCCTTGTATTACCTATTGGAAGGGGAAGTGGAATCGTCAAGGATGGTGTATAAAAGAAAATGAGCGAGACTGAATTCGGTTGGTTGTTCTGAAGGGAAAAAGAATGAAATTGTAATGAAAATCAGAGGAGAAACTGTGAAGAAGGTGATTTAATATGATAGCAGAATGACAGAGAGAGAGAATGTAGAGCAGCATAACTGAATAAGTTGAAGCAGAGCAGAAGGAAAGCACAAGTTGATGCAGAGCATACCTGTTAAACAGACAAAGGAAGAAAAGAGCAGCAGAACAGTGAACAGAAGATCAGATTTACAGAACAAAGAAAGACTGGTAAGAACTATTTTATCTGTAAAGTTGAATGTGTATTTAGCCATTAATATTTTAGGGAGGTTGGGAGGTGCTCAGGAGGACTGTAGTCCTCAGAAGTTCAAGTGGGTGATTGAACACAGGAAGTTGTAGCTTCCATCTGGTTGCAGCCAGAGAAACTAGGGTGGCAGGGTGGTGCTAGGGAGAACAGGTGTTCTCTGTTATGCAGGTTGGAGCCTGTGTAACTGGAAGTTGGTGCTTCCATCCATTTGGTGCTGGAACTTTCAGGAAGTTGGTGCTTCCATCCAGTTGGTGCTGGAATATTCAGGGAGTTGGTGCTTCCTTCTAGTTGGTGCTAGAGAAACCGGAGAGTTGGAGCTCTCAAACAAGTTGCAGCTTGTAAAACAGAGGTAGCAGCCTCACATTGAGTTGGTGCTCAATTGTAAATGATGTACAGAACTGCAAAAGACTGCCTATCATTTTGAAGAAGAAGAGGTTTTCTCCCTTTATGGGTTTCCTCGTGAAAAACTGTCTATGTGTGTATTTTATGTGTGACTGATGGTCTTTACTTTTACTGTTCATATGCTGTATATTTTTGATGACCACATGAAGAAAGATTAATAAATTTTAAGAGGTATAAAATTGTTTAAGCTTATAAACAACTGATTCACCCCCCCCCCCTCTCAGTTGTTTTAGTATTTCCAACACTACGCACCCGATTGTAATGTTTTAACAAGGCCTCTGGTTCCCTGGTTATGAACTGTTATTTGAGACTTCTTGTTTTATGGCATCCAGCTTCTCCTTTCATTTCTTTGCTTCTGACTCTTAAATCTCGGGCATGGATGATCCAGTTGGGTGTTGTGACTATAGTATAGTGTAGTTTTGACTATATCTGTCGCTGCAACGTTTTCAGTTTCTTGAAGTTTTCAGATCCAAGAGGATATTGTATCTAAGACTTTTCCTCCACTTGTTGCTAGAAGACCGGATGTCCAGAGCAGACCTTCATACTTTTCTCATGTTTCTTCTACCTACTCACCACTATACAAACTTATTGTCTTAAGTTAGATCAATACCTCACTTATCTATGCATCTCCAACCCAGTTTTCTGAGCTAAAGAAATATTTTCTTGAGTCTGCTCGTGTGACATATAAACTGATGGGTATTGGGATTACCTCTGCAGCAATTCAGAGGTGACTTCTAGTGCTAACAAGATGTATCACACCCTTGGAAAGCATCGAATGTCCAGACATCTTTCTCTCTGACAACCATGAGTACATATCTCTTATTAGTGTTTATGAGTCTTTTCATTTTCCCTTCACAAACAAGTTTTGTATTTACCCTCATGTTGTGAGCTCTAACAATATATTCCACTCCCCCTTTACAAAGGTGGTATTTGTTCTCATGAGGAAAAAAGATTGTTTTTTCTATCATAAAGATAAGGACTTACCAACACTATGCCATATATATCAAGTGGTACAACATCCAAATCCACTTCATCAATCAATTTTAAAGAAATAGAAAATCTGATCCTAAATTGTTTGGTGACATTAAGTTTTTATTTATCACATACCCAACCAAGAGGATAAGGATTTGGATGTGGTTTTGTTTCAAGACCCATCTTCTATACAAGTGCTTCAGATATTAAGTTTACTTGGGAACCCGGATCAAATAATGTATCTATCTTAGTATGTTTAGATACAACTCTTATATGAAATAACTCATTCCTCTTTCGTTCATCAACATTAGATTCATCATTGGAACTTGAACTAGCATGAAGAGAATATTTACCTTGTACTCCAACCATTGTGATGTTTCCTTCATCTCCTGAATCAGAACCAAGATCTTGTTGCACTGTAGAAACAGTCTTTGTCTTCCCCTTTCCACCAAATTGTTTCGGTTTCTTTTTTGGGTGCAGTTTCCAACAATGTTCTTCATCGTGACCACTCTTATTGCAATGAGTGCAAGATGGTTTTCCTCCTTCTCTCATCACTGTAGTGGTATTCGTGTCCTTCCTTTTAAACTTCTTAAAAGTCTTGTGTGGGAAATTGGAAGGTTTCTTCGTGGGATCTTCTTGACCATGTTTCCCCGTGTTCTCAAGGTGAGTGGATTGCACACAAACTTCATCAAGACTATTGGGGTTAAACAAGAGCAAAGTATGATGAATATAACTGTGAAGTGAGCCAATATACTTCATTAAAGTTTCATAAGAATCTAAAGGAATACTCGTTGCAAGATCTTTCTTCCTAAATTCTTCTGTGAAACTTTGTACAGTTTGACCTTTACTTTGCCTTAAAGTTTTCCATTCCAACATTACTTTATGTAAATACCCTAATGGATAAAATTGCTTCATTATCGTTGATTTAAATTCTGACCATGAGGAAAGAATATTACCACACTTACTATTATCCTGAAGCTTTCTCTCCCACCATACGAGAGTAGTGCCTTCCAACCGAAGAGAAGCCAGTTGTACTTTAAATTCCTCTTCAACAATATGTTGAGCATGGAAAAACACTTCAACCTGTCGAATCCAATTATCTATCTTTTTAGGATTATCATCTCCATTAAACATAGGTAAAGTAAATTTTACATCAATCTTTAATAATGGTTTCTTAAAAGAGGCTTTATGGATAGAATGATGAGAATGCCCAGAGGAAGAAGAACTAGAACTTGAAGGTGAAGATGGAGGCTCAGGAGGGTCTCCTCCAGCCCCTTGGTTTACCGAAGCATCATCATCTGCATGTGCTTCATTTTTCTTCCCTTTCTTATTCATCCTCTTCTTGTAATATCCATACATTTGTTCGACCATTTCTGACATGCGATAAAAGACCATGTGAAATTTTTTCTTCTATTCATCATGCTTGTCCTCTTCTTCCATTTTCTTCCTTTGGGATGCACGGTCAACTTCGAGATTTAAATTCTTAAGAGTTCCTTCACCCTGCTTATGCTTGGCCCTAGTAATCATTCACACTCAACAATTCAAGTCAAAGAAGACTGCTCTAATACCAACATGATCCAGGATATTTTCATCATGACTTATAAAGAATTGCATTAAATGAGCACAAATTAAAGTGCACCATTAAAGAAGGGAAAACTCAAAATTGAAAAGTCATAATCGTCATATATAAACACAAAAACTTGATAACGGAGTTCGTCCCTTGTGGACTACATCTTTGGGTCCTGATTTCAAATGGGTAGGCTCTTTCATTAACTCAGCAAAAGAATTTGGAAAAATACACAAGTATATCTCATTCTGAAATCAAGCCACAAAAATAATGCTCAGAACAAAAAACAGACAGCACCACTAAATTCATGGCATCGAATTACCCAAAAATAATTGTCTCCACACCTCGATCTGACTCTCACACTCCCAGGTCTAAGAAGAATTATGTCTCAGTTTTCATGCCCTTTGCAACCTGCAATAATTATTGTACCTCGCCTCGAAAATCATGCCCGACAAGTCGTACGGTCCGTGCCTCTTCTCCCCGTGGCTGGGCAGATACATGTTTTAAATATTAAAAATGGCGATATGAAACAAGTGGCATCTGTAGCCTAGTGGTTAGGGGTGGAAGTGTTAAGGAATGGGAAAAGGTTGAAGTTCCAGGGTCGATCCCCACAGACTCAATTTTTGGTTTATTTTGTATATGTTGTATACAATGTATTATCTGTCCCACTAACTTTAGCGGTGTCACTAGAAGGTCCTCCAATGATATATGACTGTGGCTATAGTTTGCATGGTCCACCATATTTGGTGGACCCGCCAATGAATTTTTGTTTCAAAATTCATTCACGAGATGTCCTTGTGCATTTCCCACCTACCACATGTGTTAGCGTCAAAAGTCACTCCTAGATTGCAGCAGGAGCAGAGGCCGACGCCCATCAGTTTATGTCACAATTTTTTTATAAAAAGGGGTGATCGAATGGAAGTTAACTCAAAACAATATTGTTCTAACTCCAAAACTAGGCCAGGCATGCATGGGCAAGTGAGGTCTTAGATAAACTTCAGACAGTGAGTTTTAGTAAGGGTGAATAGGGGGAAGAGTTGTATAAGAGAAATGCAAAGGTCTGTCGTAAACATCAAGTTTCTAACAGACTATAGGAGAAAACATCTAAACGCAAGATCTTCTTACATTCAAATGCAGAAAAACAGAGAATATGACAATGCAACAATAAATCCTTTATCGTAACATAATTGCAATAATTTATGTGAATTAGTCAATCATGAACTCCCTCGATATGAGATGAAAACTAGATGGAGTAAGGAAACTGTCTGTCATTAAAAAAGAAATCTTACATATAGATGCATAACCAGAGAACTAGAGTATCTGTTAAAACTTTACAATCAGGAGCTTCGCTCTACCATCGATCCTTCGAAAAATATCAAAACTAAGTATATATACTCCTAAACATTTTCCCAACAGAGGCCTCCTAGACTTTCGGAATGAGGAGTCTCTTCAATCAAATATGGCCTGTACTCCTCTGTCATATGCCACCTTAATTATGCATGGATTATGCCAGGGGGTAGCTGAGCCCTTAAATGATGAATTAGCATGCGCAGGCTTCCCTGGTGAGTCAAGGACTCAGCATGACTTCTATGGAAAGAACCAGTACAGAGGACCATCTCGGGCAAACTTCCCACCGGGACATCCATACCTTGCAATTAACGAGTGAGGTGAGGTTTCAACCACCCTCTCTCTTCTTAGTTTACTCCGAGTAGGTATCAGGGTTGAGATCAAGTTAACCTGGCACCTAGAGAACAGGGTGATCCCTTCTGCAGCTATACACGGTGCTTCGTCCCTTTGCGCAGCTCTTTCTATCGCCTCCAAGGGACTATGGGTTGTGACCTTGTGCCTATATTCAAAAGGTGCTTTCGGTGTTTCAGGGTTCGTGGATAGGAAGGAGCAGATCCTTTCTCTTCAAAGTTGGGATGGGAAAAATGTCGAGAGGGCCTAATGGGTGCCACGTGCCCCTCTTTGATCTGATGGTCCTGAACTAATTCGGTAATACTGTGGGCCCAAGTCCAGGATGTCTTCGACGCTTCGCATCTCGGGGATATGAAAGAGATGCTCCTTGTGCTTAAAATTCGTGATGGGTGAAGAGGCAAAGAGCCTAATCGCGCACCACGTGCCCTCTGGGATGAATGGCTAAGATCACTCTCGGCTCTTCGGGATCCTTCTTTCCAAATGATAAACCTTAGTGCCCCTCCTTTAGGCCTGATCCTTTGTGACCAGGCGCCAAAACCATGGACCCGACTCTGGGTGCTTTCGGTGCTTTGGGATTTGGGGTTTTGAGATGTGAGATGATGAGGAACCTTTACCCTTCAAACTCCCAAATGTCGATATGCCGACGTGACTAGATCTTGTGCCATGTGTCACTGGATTGGACGAACCAGATTTTGTCTTGAAATATAGGTGCTTTCTCTGACGCTATATCTCGGATAACTTGGTAACCCCAAGATCCCGATGACCATCGATCATCTTTATAGATGGGTCTCATCCACTTGACAACAAAACTCCGCCCGCTCGCTTGACTTGTAACCTACGAAGAGATTCTTCCATGTTGCGCTCGGGCGCTTCTCGTGCAACCTGGAAACCAGGGTACTTTTGTGCCTGAGACAAAACTTGTTGCTAACAACATGGAATCCCTTGATTGGGCCATGTGGCAGCCTCTCATTGGGCCAAAATGCCTTCTGCTAAGTCATCATTCCATATCAGCACGCCACGTCAGCATTGTAAGACAGTTGGCTTAGGTTGATGGACAGTTGATATGGATTGTTGGTTGTCATTGATGTCAACCATTTGAGAGCGATATTGTAAATTTATGTCAACCCTTAGTGATTGATGTCAACCCTTGGAGAAAGTCCGTGTAACACCCTGTTTCCCCCAGTCTGTAAAAATAACTATATTGGCCAAGAACTATGGAAAACTAAAATATGTGAATGCTTGACTTGACGGACCTTTGTATAAAAGGTCATTGAATGTAAATTATGTTATGAATATGTGTTGCATGATTTCTGGGAGAGGAATGTGCTAAAATAGACCATGATGGCTAATGAGAGGTGGTGGAAGGGACTTGGAATGGTTGCATTAACTTCCACCAAGCGAGTACTGTACTAGTTTATACTTGCTCACAAACCAAAGCATCTCTCTGATCCTAGAATGGATTTCCCGTCAAATTGGTAGGTGGGGAGGCTCCTCAAGAGTTAATGAGGGTATGGGGGTGAAACCACCCATCTGTAACAGCCCTCAAACCTGACCACAGATGGCAGAATTCATGCCACACACAACCTTGCAGACAGAAATTGGCAAGAGAGGAAATGTGGTAAGAGGGGAGAGCAATGCGCGCGATGGGGATCGCAAAAGATACTGGAGAAACCCTGGAAACGCAGGGAGTTTTGAATACCAGGAGAAGGAGAGTAACCTTCATCCTGGATTATTTTCCTGCATCAGGAGAAGGAGAGTAACCTTCGTGCTTGATTTTTGTTGAGCTGGAAGTAGGAGACTGAACCTCAAAGCATCGTGGTCTAGCTCGGGGGTGGCTAGTGGTAAATCCATTTGGAATCACTAAGCCCATGGTTAGGTGGAAATGAGCACCCCTCTAAGTAGTTACATAACACTGGTGGATCTGATAAGTGTGTTATACCTTGTATTTCAAATTGAATATCATGAATACATGCTTATGTTTATATGCCCATAATAATTTCTGCGTGGAATGATTGCCTAGTGTTTTAAACTGGAAATAATGGATGCATGTGTATGCTTATATGTCATTGTTGGTTTATGTACAAATGGTTAAGTCAGAGGAATGATTTTTCTCCACCAAGAATCGTTTGTTTGCTTTATTCTCATAATATTCTAGGAAGGCCCCTCGAGAGTAGTCTTCCCCGGGGATTACCCCATAAACCCTGGAACCGTACCGAACCTTTACCCAGAGACTTGAATAAGATTTGGGACGATTTCCCAAGAACCGTCTGAAGGTTCATTCGATCCGGGTCTAGAAACCTTATGCAAGGAAGGATAGCTCTCTATGGTCTCAGAGTCATGGGAGTTTGGAGCCCCGAGAAGTTGAATTTCGTGATTCAAGCTCAGAAGGGATAGCGAGCCCACTTATAGAAAGAGAGAATACCCTATCATTTGGTATACTAATGTTTGGAATCCTTTCGGGAATACCCCAGATCCATCGATACTGATGGATCTAGAGAAGGAGCGTAGGTGTTAACACCTCGACCCTTTCAGCCCTCGCATGTAGCGATGGGATCCCAGACCGTAGATCCAAGGATCTGATGAATCCTTATTGACTGTCGATCTTAGCCTTTGTATAGGTAGGAGGGTATCATTTCGCTGACTCGCGACTTGGAGTGGTCAAGGGTAGGGTTCCATGAACTCACGATTCATGAGATCGTGACGTGATAGTGACCGTTGGATCCAAGGCACGGGAGAACCATTGGATAAGAAACTTCATGGTTATCGCTTATTGAGGGTTCAGAACTTGAGGGAGTTTCTTTCCGATTGTAGAATTCGTGAAGTGTCGAGCACCGAGGGCTCGTGCAAACACGTGACCCATCCGTAAGTGGGGATCACGTGGTTGACAGGTGGCGTAACAACAAGAACCTAGAGAAAGGTGGGAATGGGTGACAGGTGATGGACACATGTCGCCTGGGAAGGAATCAACCCATTGTTGACTTATCGTATCTCGGGAACTGGCAAAGGAGGAGCATGAGGGCTCAACACTCCAACTCGTGAAGTCGTGAGATGCGAGTAGCGCTAGTATTTAGCCTAGGAAGTGGGTAACCGGTGGTGGACACATGTCACACTGAGAAAGAGTCAAACCACTATTGACTTATCATGGCTCGAGGTTTCACAGGATGAAGAAGCTGCACCTTGATCGCTAAGGCCATGAAACGCCGAGAGCCGAGGTGTCGTGCAACGAGCGACAGTGACACATCTCGTGAGCAGAGTATAGAGGGGTTGACAAGTGGCATGTGTGCATCGTTTTGGTATATTCCATGCAACATTGACCTCTCGCATCTCAGGGATTCGCAAAGGAGGAGCATGAGAGCTCAACACCTCAATTGGAAAGGTTGTGAGTGGTGCTAGTGTTTGGCCTAGCCTACGGTTACATGCAGCAGGCGCTAGTGAGGAGGGAACCATACCCGTATAGTATCTCGGGTATCGGTGTTTGGAGAAAGGGGAGTCGAGAGTCTTGATTCCCAAGTCACGAGTTGCGAAAGGCGCTTGCGCTAATGCCATCTTGTAGTCCTTTGGAGGATGATACGGGAAGAGAGGGTCTGCGCTAGGCCCCATAGAAGTCTCAAGGATTTTGTTCCTTGAAGAAAAAGACCAAAAGCCTAAGTTGTTGTAGTGGGTGTGATAAATTGGTATCAGAGCATGGTTACAACACTTGGACTACTTGGGATCATGAACGAGTTGCGTAGAAACTCCATTTGAAGTACTCTTAAAAGGAGTAACCCTTTATCTTAACCCCCTTTAGCAAAAGCCGAAGTTAAGAATGAAAATTCCTATTGTGTGTATGCATTTGAAAAATATGAATTATGCATTGAATGTGAATGAATATAATGTTGACTAACAATAAGTATTTTTCTTGCACAACAAGTGGACGATCAACCACGGGAAACTGCAGATGCATAGAATGGTGACACACCACGAAGTGGGGGATGGCTCCCACAACAGAGATGAAGAATCTGACGAAAGGAGAGAGGTAGAGACCCCTCCTGATCTATCTGAGACTGTGAGAAGCCTCATGGTCGAACTACAGAGTTGCAAGGCCAACAATGAGAGGTTGATAAAAGAGCAAGAGAAGTAGATAAAAATTAATGTAGTCTTGTTGCAGAGTTTATCCAACATACAAAGACAATTGCAACATGAACCTGACACCAGTCATGCGGACCGACGACAGACAAAGAAAATTCGAAGTCCACCGGAGATATGGAAACATGGTCTTTAAGTGGCCACACTAGGAAGAGGACCTCGAGAAAGTTCCACCTCAGAGATAAGGGACAAGCATCGGACTATTCCTCTGGAAAGGAAACTGGCGACTCGGAGGGATCTTCTAGTAGCAGAACTAGTTCTTATTCCCGAAGAAAAAGGAAGAAACAAAAGCATTCCAAAAGTCACAATCTTGAAGAATTCAAGAAGGCCAAACCACCGTCTTTCGATGGTGAAATAAATAAGGGGGAGGAATCAGAGGTCTGGTTTCTTGGACTAAAGAAGTATTTCAGATTCCATGACTTCTCAGAAAATTTAAAGGCCCGAGTAGTCACTTTCAACTTGAATGGAAAGGCTTCCATTTGGTGGGAAGACCTTAAGAATGTAAAATGGATTCACAAAGATTACCTATCTTGGGAACGGTTTGAGAAATACTTCAGAAAGAAGTATCTGTCAGAAAAGCATTTTGACGAAAAGACTAAAGAATTCTATGAACTCAAACTGGGGAACCGCACCATAGAGGAATATGTCAGCAGATTCCTCAAATTTCTGAGGTACGTACCCTATATAAAAGAAGAGAAGGCAAAGGTGCAATGATTCATCAGTGGAATACCTAAGGAATATCAGAACATGATTGAGTTTGATGAGCCAAAGACCCTAGAAGACACTATCTGAAAGGCAAGATATTGTTACGAACAGCTGGGGCATTGGACAGAACCTCGCGAAAACTAGAAGCAGAAGAATAGTTCGGGATTCCAGAAAAAGGGGTTTAAATACCCAAGATTTAAAAACTATCAAAAGGACTCAAGGATGAGCTTCCCAACCCGAAGTGTACACCAGAAAAATTTCCCCTCCCAGAGCGGAAATAAACCTTCTGGATCTACCCAGGAAAGATTGATAACCCAAAGAAGGAACCCTTGAAATGTTGGGGTTGTGGAGAAGAACATCTACTGAGGGACTGCCCGCACCGACAACAGAACAGTCGAAGAATTTACAATGTTAAAGAATCTACCACCATCAATGACGTGGCTAGGAGTGTGCCGCAAATTTATGCAGCCTTGGATAATAAACAAGCTGACCACCAAGTTTCAATGGTGGAGATGGAAGGTATGATCACCAACCATCTAGTGTCTATTCTAATTGACCCTGGTTCAAATTTGAGTTATATAGCTCCTAAGGCTATAGATAAGTGTAAATTACAGCCACATAAACATGCCAAGCCATGGTTGGTAGAGTTAGCCACTGGCACCAAAAGAAAGGTAGCAGAGGTCATACCAGCTTGCCAATTCACTATGGGTGAATTCCCCACCCAAGCAACCCTTAACATACTACCCCTAGGATCATATGACATATTGATTGGAATGGAATGGCTAGCCACATATAAGGCCAGACTAGACTATTACCATAAAACTTTAGAATGCGTATGTGAAGAAGGAAGAAGGATAACCCTTCGAGGGATCCAAAAACCTGTCTCGGTGAGATGAATATCAACCCTTCAAATGAGAAAGTATTGCAGAGGTACCAGGTCTACCTCCGAGAAGGGACATTGACTTATCGATAGAACTTGCACCAGGAGCGGTGCCAGTGTCTAGGACACCCTACAGGATGAGCACACCTGAGCTAGTTGAGCTTAAATTACAACTAAAAGAAATGATGGGAAAAGGCTATATATAGCCTAGTGTGTCTCCATGGGGAGAACCAGTTCTGTTTGTAAAGAAGAAAGATGGTACCCTCTGACTATGCATAGATTATAGACAACTAAACAAGTTAACCATAAAGAACAAGTACCCCTTGCCCAGGATCAATGACTTGTTCGATCAATTGGGAGGTGCTTCCATCTTCTCAAAGATTGACTTGAGATCTGGATACCATCAAGTCTGAATCAAGGGTGAATACATCCACAAAACTACCTTCAGGATGATATATGGTCACTATGAGTTTGTGGTAGTACCATTCAGATTAACCAATGCCCCTGCCACTTTTATGTGCTTGATGAACAATGTGCTCAGCAAATTCCTAGACAAATTTGTACTGGTTTTTATTGACAATATATTAATTTACTCCAAGAATAGAGAGGAACATGAGGAACATCTTAGACTTGTGCTTCAAGTGTTAAGAGAACATCATCTCTATGCCAAATTTAGCAAGTGAGACTTTTTCCAGAAGCAAATACATTAATTAGGCCATATCATATCTGAAGAAGGAGTAGCAGTAGACCCTGACAAGACCAGTTCCATCATGGAATGGCCTACCCCAAAGGACGTTTCAGATATCAGATCCTTTATGGGCTTAGAAGTATACTATAGAAGATTTATAAAAGGATTCTCCAAGATTGGTTGCCCAATCACTTCCCTCCAGAAGAAGGGAGCTAAATTCACGTGGACACAAGAGTGTGAAGAAAGATTTCAATCCCTAAAACATTTACTGACCCACGCACCCATGTTGAAGATCGTCGATCCCGAAGCTGACTTCCTTGTGTGCACAGATGCTTGGAAGGAAGGGCTCGGAGGAGTCCTTATGCAATGAGGAAGTGTAGTCTACTATGAATCCCAAAAATTGAATGAGAAAGAAGTCAACTATGTGACCCATGATCTAGAACTGGTTGCCATAGTGCACGCCTTAAAAATGTGGAGGCATTACCTCCTGGGAAGGAAATTTGTGCTTATGACAGACCACTGTGGATTTCGATATATGTTTGACCAACCAAATCTCAATGCCAGACAAGCTAGGTGGATGGCCCTTCTTAGTGAGTTTGATTTCGAAATCAAACATATCAAGGGAAAGGAAAATAAGGTGGTCGATGCCCTTAGCAGAAGTATGAAAACAATTCATATGGAAACAGTGAGCACCTGCGAGATGAATGTCAAGGAAATAGTCAGGAATGCACAAGAAACAGACACATTGTTCCAGACCGTGACCTCGTACCTGGAGAAAGAACCCACAAGAATAAAGTATGAAGGCTACCAAATGATATATGGAGGTCTGCTAACTTACAAAAACAGATTGTATATTCCAGAATGTGATGACTTGAAGAGGTTCATAATGGATGAACTACATAAAAGACCATATACTGGTCATCCTAGATACCATAAGATGATCTCAGCCACCAGGAAAAAATTATATTGGCCTAGATTGAAGAAAGACATAGCTGAGTACTTAGCCAAATGCATAGAATGCCAAGAGGTTAAAGTAGAATGCCGACACCCAACAGGATTACTACAACCTCTACCAATCCCAGAATGGAAGTGGGAAACCATTTCCATGGACTTCATCACCGGATTACCAACATCGACCAAATATAATGACGCCATCATGGTAGTGGTGGATAAATTGAGCAATTCTGCCCATTTCATCCCCGTCAAATCAACTTCCAAGGCAATAGATATCGCCAGCATATTCATGAAGGAGATATTCAGACTACATGGTATGCCTAAAGAGATCGTGTCTAACAGAGACACGAAATTTACTTCCAACTTTTGGAAATCCTTGATGGCTGGTCTAGAGACCAAATTACTATTTAGAACCTCCTATCATCCTTAAACCGATGGACAGATGGAAAGCGTGAACCAAATATTGGAAGACATGCTAAGAATTCATGTAATGCATCAACCCAAGAAGTGGGAAGATTTCCTGCCACTGGTGGAATTCGCCTACAACAATGGCTACCAAGAATCCCTGAAGATGATCCCTTTCAAAGTCCTCTATGGTAGACCATGAAATACTCCAGTCAATTGGAGTAATCCCATGAATAGAGTTACTATTGGACCTGACATGTTGAAAGAAATGGAACAACAAGTGACTCAGATAAAAAAAAATCTAAAGGTCGCTCAGAACAAACAGAAAAGTTATGCCGACCGAAAGAGAACTCCGAGAGAATTCAAGACAGGAGACCACGTATATCTCAGAGTTAGGACTAGGAAGAGTTCCCTGAGGATGGGAGCTTGTGCCAAGTTGGCACCTCAGTATTGTGGACCCTTTGAAGTTCTATATAGAGTGGGACCTGTAGCCTATAGGCTAGCACTTCCTCCCATAGTAAAAGCACATAATGTTTTCCATGTTTCATTATTGAAGAGATAAGTACATGATTCTAATCATATAATTGATTGGTCTATGATCCAGGTGGAACCAGAGGGAGAATTCCTGCCAGAACCTCAATGCATACTAGACAGAAAGGAAACCCCACTCAGGAACCGAACCATTGCACAGGTCAAGGTGCAGTGGAAACATTTTGGCCCAGATGAGGCTACTTGGGAAATGGAAGATGCCATGAAATAGGCATACCCGATTTTGTTTACTTCTGTACATACATGTCATATTGATAGATAGAACATCGAGGATGATGTTCCTTTAAGGGGGAGGGAATTGTAACACCATGTTTCCCCCAGTCTGTAAAAATAACTATATTGGCCAAGAACTATGGAAAACTCAAAGATGTGAATGCTTGACTTGACGGACCTTTGTATAAAAGGTCGATGAATGTAAATTAAGTTATGAATATGTGTTGGATGACTGCTAGGAAAGGAATTTGATAAAAGAGACCACGATGGCTAATGAGAGGTGGTGGATAGGACTTGGAATGGTTGTGTTAACTTCCACCGAGCCAGTACTATACTGGTTCATACTTGCTCACAAACCAAAGCAGCTATCTGATCCTGGAATGGATTTCTCGTCAGAATTGTAGGTGGGGAGGATCCTCAAGAGTTAATGAGGGGATGGGGGTGAACCGCCCATTCGTAACATCCCTCATACCTGACCACAGATGGCAAAATTTGCACCACACACAACCTTGCAGACAAAAATTGGCAAGAGAGGAAATGTGGTAAGAGGGGAGAGCAGTGTGCGTGACAGGGATCGCAAAAGAGACTGGAGAAACCCTGGAAATGCAGGGAGTTCTGAAAACTAGGAGAAGGAGAGTAACCTTCATCCTGGATTATTTTCCTGCATGAGGAGAAGAAGAGTAACCTTCGTCCTTGATTTTTGTTGAGTTAGAAGTAGGAAATTGAACCTCAAAGCATCGTGGTCTAGCTCAGGGGTGGCTAGTGGTAAATCCATTTGGGGTCACTGAGCCTACGGTTGGGAGGAAACGAGCACCCCTCTCAGTAGTTGCATCACGCCGGTGGATCTGATAAGTGTGTTATGCCTTGTATTTCGAATTGAATATCGTGAATACATGCTTATGTTTATATTCCCATAATAATTTCTGTGTGGAATGATTTCCTGGTGTTTTAAACTGGAAATAATGGATGCATGTGTATGCTTATATGTCTGATCCAGGGGATCAAATTTTTCTCAAAATTAAAAGTGCTCAGAATTGCTTCAAATCAAACAGGAGTGTAGGCCTCATCGTCATGAACCCAACGCAACTTGTTTCGGTTCAAACGGACGTCGGATGAGAGAGATATCGCGTTCTGTTCAAATCAACAAACAGGCAAAAAAAAATGTGTTGACTATACAGTCCGTACGGATGCTAACGTGGCAGGGTCGTATGACACATGGCAGGTGTTGGTTGGCATTCGTGTGGACGAGTTGGCATATGACACATGGATTGTTTGTGGTGAATGGGATGGTGACACGTGGCCCAATCAATGGCTACCACGTGTCACCTAAAGAGTGGTTTAAAATTTTGGTAGTTGGCAGGACTTGACCCCGTGACCTCCAGGCAGGGGGAGAGCCTTGGGAAGGGCCGCCCAATCGGCGCGCCCACATATGTTTCTTAAATATATGTGTTAAACAAATTATTTGAATTGCAATAGTTTTGTATTGGGGGCACGGTCCAGGCTGGGGCTAAGCCCCGACCCCCGGTCATATGTGTATGCAATGTAACCACCGGCGCACGTGCCTTTCCAACCGTTACCATATGGTTTAAACCTTTGGCCCTATTTGTATATGCGCGCGGTCATATGGTGGCCCATGTGCCCACAGTCTTGGCGGTTAGGGGCTAGGTGTGTAACCATCCTACAGTTCACACTATTTGGCGGTTGCGCCCGGTGCTGAGTTTTAACACAAATATGCGCATGGGGGCTAGGTTGAGGACACAGAGGGGCATTTTGGCGATCCAGAGACAGCAAGTTTGAAGGGAAACTTCCAGGAAGCCTATCTTCTTCAATTTTTGGCAAAACGAGGTGCCGAAAAAGCCCAGCTAGGGATTTTTGGACGTTCTGAAGCCATTGGAGCCATCTATTTGGCATTTTGAGCATTGTAAAGCACATATTTGAGCACTTTGAGCAAATAATAGAAAAGATCCATTGGAAGCTGGACTAGGAGATGTAGCCCAAGAGAGGGGTGAACTCCTTTATCATTTGATGTGTTATGTGTTTTCTGTTCACTGTTATTTGATGTTGTTTATATGCATCTTGAATGTGTTATTTCTATAAAAGTTGTGTTTGCAAAATTGATCCATTTGCATAAGGACACTTGAATTAAAGCTTGCAAATATTTTCAAGAATACAAGTCTTTATCATTTTCAGATCAAGTTGGTATCAGAGCTTAGGTTTTTGAAGACTTGATTATTTGCAAGTGTTTTGTTTTCTGATGCTCACAAGGTTGAAACTCACAAGAGGAGAAGGTCAACTTGTAGAGCCAAGTTCTCATCCTTCAAGAAGAAAGATTATATCATCACCTCAAGCTTCAAGGAGGCATTCACCAAGTATGGCTCATGAAGAGAGTCATGAACATATTCCTACAAAAGATGAAGATCTCAGAAAGGCTTTCATGGAAATGAGAGAAATTATGAAACTCTTGATGGAAGAAAGGAATACAAGGTTGCAAGGTGAAGGCTCCAACCCTTCAAAGCATAAGGGAGACAGTGGTGATAAAACTCCAAATGGAAATGGAGGGAATGGTGCTTCTCCACCACCCTCACCTCCTCCTTCTTCTTCTTCTACCAGTTCAAGAACTCTTCCAAATTCTCCAAAAGGACATGGTAAAACTCCTTCACAAATTCCTTTGTTAAAACTTGATATTAAATTCGAATTGCCAATGTACAATGGAGAGCTAAATGCTGAGAAATTAGATAATTGGATTCGTCAGATTGAGGTGTATTGTAGGATACAAAAAATTCAAGATGATGATACTAAGATTCAGCTTGCTTCTTTAAGATTGGATAGTGCAACACTCATTTGGTGGGAAGCCAAGACTCAAAAGGACATGAAGAAACATGGTAAAATTTTAACCTCTTGGAATGATTTTATTGTTGCAATTAAAAAACAATTTTACCCATCGGCATATATGCAAAAAGCTACTATGGATTGGCAAAATTTTAGACAAGCTAAAGGA
>ML787945.1:513136-538353 GCA_009831015.1 Picea engelmannii | reverse complement strand
TGCTTTGCTTGAATTCTCCTAAAGCTTGAGGAAAGGCTAAAGGGTTGGGACAAAACGGATTCGGCAATTGGGCAGAGTTTCTTTGCTATGATTTTCCTCCTTTGAATAGTACCCCTACCCCTTCTTTTATAGGCTAGAAGGAGCTAGGGTTTTAGAGGAACTCTCGGCCATGCATGGCTGGGAGTTCCAGTTAACTGACCCAAAGCTTTTCGTTCCGTCGGAAACTTTCCTGATTTTTTGCTTTGTTAGGTAAACGCGGGCTGTAGTGGGCCAGCCAGCATTCCAACGCATGCAGTATAAGGTCTGCCAGCGTTCCAACGTGCCCAGTGATAGGTTAGGGCGCGGGTTACTTATTTTAGGAGGTTTTTGAAGAGCCTGTTCAGCATGGATTTGGAAATGAAGGGAAATGAGTTGGCCTGATGCCAGGTAAGCATGGATGGTGCAATTTAGGGTTATAACATGGCCACACTGGGAAGAGAACCTTGAGAAAGGTCCACCCCAGAGATAAGGGACAAGCATCGGATGATTCCTCTAGAAAGGAAAATGGCAACTTGAAGGGATCTTCTAGTAGCAGAACTAGTTCTTATTCCCGAAGAAAATGGAAGAAGTGAAAGGATTCCAAAAGTCACAATCTTGAAGAATTCAAGAAGGCCAAACCACCCTCTTTTGACAGTGAAATAAACAAGGGGGAGGAATCGGAGGCCTGGTTGCTTGGAATAAAGAAGTATTTCAGAGTCCATGACTTCTCAGAAAATTTGAAGGCCCGAGTAGTCACTTTCAACTTGAATGGAAAGGATTCCATTTGGTGGGAAGACCTTAAGAATGTAAAAGGGATTCACGAAGAGGACCTATATTGGGAACGGTTTGAGAAATACTTCAGAAAGAAGTATCTGTCAGAAAAGTATTTCGACGAAAAGACTAAATAATTCTATGAACTCAAACTGGGGCAATGCACCATAGAGGAATATGTCAGCAGATTCCTAAAATTGTTGAGGTACGTACCCTATATAAAAGCAGAGAAGGAAAAGGTGCAATGATTCATCAGTGGACTACCTAAGGACTATCAGAACAGGATTGCATTTGATGAGCCAAAGACCCTAGAAGACACTGTCTGAAAGGAAAGATATTGTTACGAATAGTTCGGGCATCGGACAGAACCTCACAAAAACTGGAAGCAGAAGAATAGTTCAGGATTACAGGAAAAGGGGTTTAAATCCCCAAGATTTAAAAACTATAAGAAGGACTCAAGGATGAGCTTCCCAACCTGAAGTGTACACCAACAGAATTTCCCCTCCCAGAGTGGAAATAAACCTTCTGGATCTACCCCAGGAAATATTGATAACCCAAAGAGAGAACCCTTGAAATGTTGGGGTTGTGGATAAGAACATCTACTAAGGGACTGCCCGCACCGACAACAGAACAGTCAGATAATTTACAATGTTCAAGAAGCTACCACCGTAAATGACGTGGCCAGGAGTGTGCCACAAATTTATGCATCCTTGGATAATAAACAAGCTAACCACCAAGCTTCAGTGGTGGAGATGGAAGGTATGATCACCAACCATCTAGTGTCTATTCTAATTGACCCTGGTTCAAATTTGAGTTATATAGCTCCTAAGGATGTAGATAAGTGTAAATTACAGCCACATAAACATGCCAAGCCATGGTTGGTATAGTTAGCCACTAGCACCAAAAGAAAGCTAGTGGAGGTCATACCAGCTTGCCAATTCACTATGGGTGAATTCCCCACCCAAGAAACCCTTAACATACTACCCCTAGGATCATATGACATGTTGATTGGAATGGACTGGCTAGCCACATATAAAGCCAGACTGGAATGTTACCATAAAACTTTAGAATGTGTAGGTGAAGAAGGAAGAAGGATAACCCTTCAAGGGATCCAAAAACATGTCTCAGTGAGACGAATATCAACCCTTCAAATGAGAAAGTATTGCAGAAAGGGATGTCTACTTTATGCAATACAGGTGTTGGAATCAGTTGAAGATGACAAACCAAGCCTCGAAGGCCACCCCACACTAAGATAATATAGAGATGTATTTTCAAAAGAGGTATCAGGTCTGCCTCTGAGAAGGGACATTGACTTCTTGATAGAACTTGCACCGGGAGTGGTGCCAGTGTCTAGGACACCCTACAGGATGAGCACACCCGAGCTAGTTGAGATTAAATTACAACTAAAAGAAATGATGGACAAAGGCTATATCCAGCCCAGCGTGTCTCCATGGGGAGCACCAGTTTTGTTTGTAACGAAGAAAGATGGTACCCTCCGATTATGCATAGATTATAGACAACTAAACAAGGTAACCATAAAGAACAAGTACCCCTTGCCCAGGATCGATGACTTGTTCGATCAATTGGGAGGTGCTTCCATCTTCTCAAAGATTGACTTGAGATATGGATACCATCAAGTCCAAATCAAGGGTGAAGACATCCACAAAACTGCCTTCAAGACAAGATATGGTCACTATGAGTTTGTGGCAGTACCATTCGGATTAACCAATACCCCTGCCACTTTTATGTGCTTGATGAACAATGTGCTCAGCAAATTCCTAGACAAATTTGTACTAGTTTTTATTGACGATATATTAATTTACTCCAAGAATAGAGAGGAACATGAGGAACATCTTAGACTTGTGCTTCAAGTGTTAAGAGAACATCATCTCTATGCCAAATTAAGCAAGTGCGACTTTTTCCAGAAGCAAATACATTACTTGGGTCATATCATATCTGAAGAAGGAGTAGCATTAGACCTTGACAAGACCAGGTCCATCATGGAATGGCCTACCCCAAAGGACATTTCAGATATCWGATCCTTTATGGGCTTAGCAAGATACTATAGGATATTTATAAAAGGATTCTCCAAGATTGGTTGCCCAATCATTGCCCTCCAGAAGAAGGGAGCTAAATTCACATGGACACAAGAGTGTGAAGAAAGATTTCAATCCCTAAACATTTACTAACCCACGCACCAGTGTTGAATATTGTGGATCCTGAAGCTGACTTCCTCATGTGCACAGATGCCTGCAAGGAAGGGCTCGGATGAGTCCTTATGCAAGGAGGAAGTGTTTTCTACTTTGAATCCCAAAAATTGAATGAGCACGAAGTCAACTATGTGACCCATGATCTAGAACTGGCCGCCATAGTGCACGCCTTAAAAATGTGGAGGCATTACCTCCTGGGAAGGAAATTTGTGCTTATGACAGACCACTGTGGATTGCGATATCTGTTTGACCAACCAAAGCTCAATTCCAGACAAGCTAGGTGGATGGCCCTTCTTAGTGAGTTTGATTTCGAAATCAAACATATCAAGGGAAAGGAAAATAAGTTGGTCGATGCCCTTAGCAGAAGTATGAAAGCAATTCATCTGGCAGCGGTGACCACCTGGGAGACAAATGTCAAGGAAAGAGTCAGGAATGTACAAGAAACAAACACATTCTTCCAGACCGTGACCTCATACCCGGAGCAAGAACCCACAGGAATAAATTATGAAGGCTACCAGATGATAGATGGAGGTCTGTTAACTTACAAAAATAGATTGTATATTCCAGAATGTGATGACTTGAAGAGGTTCATAATGGATGAACTACATAAAATACCATATATTGGTCATCCCGGATACTAGAAGATGATCACAGCCACCAGGAAACAATTCTATTGGCCTGGATTGAAGAAAGACATAGCTGAGTACTTAGCCAAATGCATAGAATGCCAACAGGTTAAAGGAGAACACTGACACCCARCAGTATTACTACAACCTCTACCAATCCCGAAATGGAAGTGGGAAACCATTTCCATGGACTTCATCACCAGATTACCAACATAGACCAAAAAGAACGACACCATCATGGTAGTGGTGGATAAATTGAGCAAGTCTGCCCATTTTATCCCCGTCAAATCGACTTGCAAGGCAATAGATATCGCCAGCATATTCATGAAGGAGATATTCAGACTACATGGTATGCCTAAAGAGATCGTGTCTGACAGAGACATGAAATTTACTTCCAAATTTTGGAAATCCTTGATGGCTAGTCTAGAGACCAAATTACTGTATAGCATCGCCTATCATCCTCAAACTGATGGACAGACGAAAAGAGTGAACCAAATATTGGAAGACATGCTAAGAATGCATGTAATTCATCAACCCATGAAGTGGGAAGATTTCCTGCCACTGGTGGAATTCGCCTACAACAATGGCTACCAAGAATCCCTGAAGATGAGCCCTTTCGAAGTCCTCTATGGTAGAATGTGTAATACTCCAATTAGTTGGAGTAATCCCATGAACAGAGTTACTATTGGACCCGGCATGTTGAAATAAATGGAACAACAAGTGACTCAGATAAAACAAAATCTAAAGGTTGCTCAGAACAGACAGAAAAGTTACGCCAACCGAAAGAGAAATCCGAGAGAATTCAAGATGGGAGACCACATATATCTCAGAGTTAGGCCCAGGAAGAGTTCCCTGAGGATGGGAGCTTGTGCCAAGTTGGCACCTCATTATTGTGGACCCTTTGAAGTTCTAGATAGAGTGGGACCTGTAGCCTATAGGATAGCACTTCCTCCCACAATAAAAGCACATAATGTTTTCCATGTTTCAATATTGAAGAGATATGTACATGATTCTAATCATATAATTGACTGGTCTGTAATCCAGGTGGAACCGGAGGGAGAATTTATACTAGAAACTCAATGCATACTGGATAGAAAGGAAACCCCACTCAGGAACCAAACCATTACACAGGTCAAGGTGCAATGGAAACATTTTGGCCCAGATGAGGCTACGTGGGAAATGGAAGATGCCATGAAACAGGCATACCCAATTTTGTTTACTTCTGTACATACACATCATATTGATAGATAGAACATTGAGAACGATGTTCCTTTAAGGGGGAGGGAATTGTAACACCCTATTTCCCCCAGTCTGTAAAAATAACTATATTGGCCAAGAACTATGGCAAACTCAAAGATGTGAATGCTTGACTTGACGAACCTTTGTATAAAAGGTGGATGAATGTAAATTATGTTATGAATATGTGTTGCATGACTACTGGGAGAGGAATGTGCTAAAAGAGACCACGATGGCTAATTAGAGGTGGTGGAAGGGACCTGGAATGGTTGTGTTAACTTCCACTGAGCCAGTACTGTACTGGTTTATACTTTCTCACAAACCAAAGCAACTCTCTGATCCTGGAATGGATTTCCCATCAGATTCGTAGGTGGGGAGGCTCCTCAAGAGTTAATGAGGGGATGGGGCTGAACTACAGATCCGTAACAACCCTCAGACCTGACCACGGACGACGAAATTCGTGCCACACACAACCTTGCAGACAGAAGTTGGCAAGAGAGAAAATGTGGTAAGAGGGGAGAGCAGTGCGCATGACGGGGATCGCAAAAGAGACTAGAGAAACCCTGGAAACATAGGGAGTTCTAAATATCAAGAGAAGGAGAGTAACCTTCATCCTTAATTTTTGTTGAGCTGGAAGTAGGAGACCGAACCTCAAAGCATCGTGATCTAGCTCAGGGGTGGCTAGTGGTAAATCCGTTTGGAGTCACTGAACCTATGGTTGGGTGGAAACGAGCACCCCTCTCAGCAGTTGCATCATGCTGGTGGATCTAATAAGTGTGTTATGCCTTTCGAATTGAATATTGTGAATACAAACTTATGTTTATATGCCCATAATAATTTATGCGTGGAATGATTGCCTGGTGTTTTAAACTAGAAATAATGGATGCATGTGTATGCTTATATGTCATTGTTGGTTTATGTACAAATGGTTAAGTCTGGGGCAAGAGTTCGCTCCACCAAGAATCGTTTGTTTGCTTTATTCTCATAATATTATGGGAAGGCCCCTCGAGAGTACTCTTCCCGGGGGATTACCCCATAAACCCTGGAACCATGTCGAACCTTTACCCAGAGACTTGACTAAGATTTGGGACGATTGCCCAAGAACCGTCTGAAGGTTCATGCGATCTAGGTCTGGAAACCTTATGCAAGGAAGCATAGCTCTCTATGGTATTCGAGTCTTGGGTTTTGGAGCCCCAAGAAGTTGAATTTCGTGATTCAATCTCAGAAGGGATAGCGAGCCCACTTATAGAAAGAGAGAATACCCTATCATTTGGTAGACTAGTGGTCAGAATCCTTTTGGGAATACCCTAGATCCATCAAGACTGGTGGATCTAGAGAAGGATTGCAGGCGTTAACACCTCAACCCTTTCATCCCTTGCATGTAGTGATGGGATCCCAGACCGTAGAGTATAATTTCACTGACTCGTGACTTGGAGTGGTCAAGGGTAGGGTTGCATGAACTCACAATTTGCGAGATCGCGACGTGGTCGTGACCGTTGGATCCAAGGCATGAGAGAACCGTTGGATCAGAACCTTCGTGGTTATCGCCTATCGGGGGTTCGGAACTTGAGGGAGTTTATTTTCGATTGTAGAAGTCGCGAAGTGTCGAGCGTCGAGGGCTCATGCAAACATGTGACCCATCCATAAGTGGGGATCGCGTGGTTGACAGGTGGCGTAACAACAAGCGCCCAGAGAAAGGTGGGAACGGGTGAAAGGTGATGGACACATGTTTCCTGGGAAGGATTCAACCCATTGTTGACTTATCATATCTCGGGAACTCGCGAAGGAGGAGCATGAGGGCTCAACACTCCAACTCGCAAAGTTGTGAGATGCGAGTAGCACTAGTATTTATCCTAGGAAGTGGGTAACCGGTGGTGGACACGTGTCACACTGGGAAAGATTCAACCCACTGTTGACTTATCATGGCTCGGGGTTTCACAGGATGAAGAAGTTGCACCTTGACCACTAAGGTCGAGAAATGCCGAGATTCGAGGTCTCGTGTGACGGGCGGCGGTGACATAGCTCATGAACAGTGTATAGCAGGGTTGACAAGTGGCGTGTGCGCGTCATTTTGGCAGAGTCCACGCAACATTGACCTCTCACGTCTCAGGGATTCGCAAAGGAGGAGCATGAGAGCTCAACACCTCAACTGGCGAGGTTGCGAGTGGTGCTAGTGTTTGGCCTAGCCTACAGTTACATGTAGAAGGTGCTAGTGAGGAGGGAGCCATACCTGTATAGTATCTCAGGTATCGGTGTTTGGAGAAAGGGGAGTCGAGAGTCTTGATTCCCGACTCATGAGTTGCGAGAGGCGCTTTCGCTAAGGCCAACTTGTGGTTGTTTGGAGGAGGATAAGGGAAGAGAGGGCCTATGATAGGCCCCATAGAAGTCTCAAGGATTTTGTTCCTCAAAGAAAAAGACCAAAAACCTAAGTTGTTGTAGTGGGTGTGTGACAGTCCAGTAGCGAATTCCAGTAGCACAAAGATTTGGGTGATGGACCCAAGTTTGTTTGATGTATAATGGTATGAATTTTAATATATTTGCAGGTAACACTATTCTAGATCGATAGCACATGTCGTTCCATTTTCGGTGGTATGTGGAACGTCAAATAACTCCTCACTGTTTGAGAGTTATGGCCTTACGAAGTTTAAGGACCCTCATATGATTGGCTTGAAGCCCCAAAAGGTCAAAGAAGTCAAAGTGCTTGCAAAGAAGAAATTATCTAAATAATAAAGTGAAGTGACAAAGTGAAAGAGGATTATTTAAATAATAAAGTGAAGTGACAAAGTGAAAGAGGATTATTTAAATAATAAAGTGAAGTGACAAATTCAAAGGGGATTATTTAAATAATAAAGTGAAGTGACAAAATCAAAGAGGATTATTTAAATAATAAAATGAAGTGACAAAGTCAAGGAGGATTATTTAAATAATAAAGTAAATGGAGAACTTTCTATTTATGGAAAGTGGTTATAAGAAGGTTAACTCTAAAATTAGGAAAATGGGTTAAGTGGTCAAGTGGCTATTGGATACATGGACAAGTGGAAAATTGGGCAAAATTGGACATAGGTGACT
This sequence comes from Picea engelmannii, assembly GCA_009831015.1. Taxonomy (NCBI): domain Eukaryota; kingdom Viridiplantae; phylum Streptophyta; class Pinopsida; order Pinales; family Pinaceae; genus Picea; species Picea engelmannii. The sequence continues at coordinate 530,423 of ML787945.1, read as the reverse complement.
GTGGACAAAGTGGCCTAGAAGATGCTTCTAAGGAAGCTACTTGGAGAGTATAAATAAGAGGAAAGACTCTCTCATTTTAATTACACTTGAGAATATTGAATATCTACAGGTGATTGAGGTAACCAAAGGATATCTAAGCCGAATTCCAGAGGGAAGGTGAAGTAAAGAAGGCCGAAATTCAAGGGAGGATAAACTATTTTGATGATGCTTTCTAAGGTATGTTATTTACAGGTCATCTCACCATTTTCGCAATAAAGTTCTTTCTAGAATGATTCAGACCGTGAAATTAGGAGGCCATTGAGGAAACATATCCAAGTAGATGTGGTACGAATTTTAGCTTGTGGTTCGTTGAATTTTGGAGTTAAACTCTGTGGAAAATAGGGTTTGTGGCTAGTCTTGAAACTAGTCTAAAACAATTGTTTTGGGTAAAAACGTTGTAACTTCTTAACTTCTTCATAACAGATCCAAATTCAGTAAGAACAAATGTGTTGGTTAGAGTACAGTCTGTAGTATTCTGTGTAAAATTTTCTGATCCATACAACAAATATTTCGCGTGGGGCACGCTCTACAATCTCACTCTCTAGAATAAGCCAGAATTCAACAAGGTATGTAATTTTTTCTATAACTCCTTTTCTGAGAGGTTCCAAGTAGTGACACCTGGAGGAATTGCATAAAACACACTGAAGAACATTGTGTATTATTTTCAAATCTTTATTCATTACAGGTACATAGTTATGATTATTTCAAGTTAGGGTTGTTGACTAATCCAAAACTAGTCATGTGAGACTAAAGTAAAGTTTGATGAAAATGCTAGTCTCTTGTTGTTAAAGTTAAGGAAGGTTTGTAGGTATGTGATCATATACACCAGGTCTATTATTGAGTTAAAAATCAGATTTGGATGATGAAATTGATGAGGGATTTTGGTTGAGGTACATTTTGGGTACATGGTTGAGACAAGTAGTTGATGAGTTGGCACATACATGAGGTGTATAGTTGATGATGTTGGTACATCTTGATGAGTCATAGTTGATGAGTAGTTGATACATGATTGGTACATACTTGGTACATGGTTGGAGTCACTTGTTAGTAGTATTGTTGACACATGGTTTATGGATGATCTAGCATACTGTTATTGGTATATTATTAGAAGCACATATTGATCTGGTGATTATTATGAGTTGTTGTGTTATGCTTGGTTGATGCACATCTTTGAGAGTTGTCTTGGTGATTGATCTTGGTGAGTAGATTTAATTTGGTTGATAATATTGATTAGAAAAGTTGTTGTGATAGGTTGTTGTGACATGTTATTTGTATAGGTTTTGTGCATGGTTGATGCACTTGTTCATGGTACAGGTTGAGGTACAAGTTGGTGCATGGTTGATGCACTTGTTTATGGTATAGGTTGATTACAGGTTGGTTGGTACATTTCGGTTCATGGTTGATGCACTTGTTTATGGTACAGGTTGATTACAGGTTGAGGTACAGGTTGATGCATGGTTCAGGTTATTGGTACAGGTTGTTTGGTGCAGGTTGATTGGTATAGGTTTACAGCAGTATATCTCACAGTGATAGTGTGACATTGGTTCCATCATTCTACTTATACGTCAGGGCGGTTGGACGGCGAAAGGACAGGTGGTTGTAGCCATAGAACATAGGTGGTTGTATCCTCCTTCTGGTTGTAGCAAGAGAATTGGGGAGTTGTAGCTTCCCTCAGGTTGTATCCTGAGAAACGAGGAGTTAGAGCCTCCTTCCAATTGTAGCTGGAAAACAAAGGAAGTTGGTGCTTCCAATGAATGTAATTATTCAATACATATAAGAAAAAGCATTATGTGGTTTTCTCCCGCTTTTGGTTTCCACGTAAAAACACTGGTGTATTGTGTATGTGCATGATTGCTCATTTGTTCATTGTTTATTTACTCTGCAATTATTGGATGATAATGCTACACTGATATAACACTTGCATTATATGGTTAAAAAGGATTAAATTTCTCTATTACTGACTCACCCCCCCTCTCAGTAATCCAACAAGCATGCCATGTCAATCGTATGGACTGCCACGTAGCACGATTGATCCACCAATCGGTCCAAAAATCCAATAATCGGGTGACACATGGAAGCCTCGGGTGTTTCCACATTGACGTAGACCCCCCTTCTCGCATAAGGGTTGTGTGACCTCCCAGTCTAGGATTGATCAAGAAACTGAGTCGGATTGACTCTTCATGCCTCTGCTAGACCCCAAACCCACTTACACAGGTCCTTTCTCCCAAGACACAGGTCGTATGAGACACACGGTCCCTTTCATGAGCGTTGTTCAAACCTTAACGCCAAACGGGTGCTATCTCTTCTCTGGCTAAGCCTTTTCCTTTACGTGACCATGGTTGTGACCACTCGCCTAATTGAAAGGCGCGTCGTGACTTCGTGTGTCGGGTCTTCACATGTGAGTCACCCTGAATATATCGACCTATGAAATATAGACAGGAGCCTAGAGCGTGATAGCCCCTCTTTTTCTCCTTCACCGATGTGACCCTTCGCTATGACAATGGGCCAATCCCCCGAGCACCTCACGATTTCATGTTTCGTGACTTCGCACCTTGTCAAGTTCACTTGCTTGCCCCTCTAAAACCCAAACTTGCGAGTTCCTCTTGTCAAATCAAAGGTCCAAAATCCCCACGATCCAATGGTCATGATATCATTTTCATGTTTCACGAACTTGGAGGATCGCTCACCTTCCTTCTCCCGATATCTGAACTCTTGATATCTCCCTGGGCAACCAACGGTACAAATCTCTCCTAAAATCAACGACTGTGATCAAATCATGATTTCGTGATTCGCGAGTTCTTATAACTCTTCCTTTGACTCTTATGAATCATGAGTCAGTTAAATGTTGATCTCTCACCACGTGTCCCCCTTGATGGATGGTTTCGATGATTTCATAACTTTCGTAACCCTGCTCCTCTTGTATGCTTTTAGGGCTTCTTGTTAGTGCACTTTACCTTGGTTGGATGGCTATGATTCCTTTGTGCTCAAACTGAATGGCTAAGATCTTTCCCCCTCTATGCCTACTCCTCATTGTATGGATGATGATTGGATGATCTAGATCTTTCCCCCCTGAGCTTACGCTTTCTTCAGACTTAGAAGATTTTTGAAAGACTCAAAGGATTAGACCTTTGTCGTTCCTGCAAATCCATTTCTTGGATATCGGTTCTCGATAACACTTATGAAAAGTGTTATTCCTCCTGAGCTTGGTCAAATGGAGATTCTGGCTTCCCATGAACTCCTTACATTCATGGATTTTTGATAACTCAAATCTGAAGGATTTCTCGAAGAGAAATTCCCCTCACCCTCCTGGCGTTCTCCTTTTCTGATTCTTAGACTTCTTGTACAGTCCCTTCGACACTTAGTCGAATCTCGGATCTTTGAACTCCTTACACTGGATATTTACATAAGGTTCAAATTCTTGTGGACGACTATGCACACCTTGCACCAGTCTCTTTGCACTCCTTGCAAAGGGAAAGTTTCATGATATCTCTTATGAGCTTTGGAATGGAAACAGATTATGTCAATGCACTCCTTGTGTTCTATGTGCACACCTTGCACCACTTCAACAAAAGTGAAACAATTGAAACTTATCCTAACATTCATAGTTTCATCTACTCATAACGGAATTCATTCATTCATGAAAACACAATAACAGGGAATTGTAAACAATGTCCACACCATGCATTGGATCAATTTTCCTTTGTTCTATTCCAAAATAAAAATGGTTACAACTATAAATGAACAACAACCGCTACTGAAAATCTTCTCCTAACTTCTATCTCATTTTCTTCTACTAACATCTACCTACTTCCATCCAACCTCATTTGGGCGTACAAAACCTCTATTTATCTCAGAGGGCTCTTAGGGTTTCCCGTGACTACTTGTCTACATCAAAACTTATCCTGACAGCTTATCCTAGTGTAGTCGCATTCCAGAGCTAGATTGGATCAAGCAAGTTCAGGGATTTTTCTAGCGCTAAGTTCAAGCATGTCTCCAAAGATTAATTCTGACCCTGAGTTAAGGCCGATTTCAAAATATCTGTTGTAACTGTCAGCGTTGAGCTCCCGTACAGATCCTCATATGCTAATAGGTCTTTCTCTGCGTGCTTGGCAGTGATTCTCTTGCATCACACATAATCATGTTGACAACACCATGCCACATGTCACTTCCCTTCTCCTACCACGTGTGTTGTATGGACAATGACATCATCTGTATGGATGTTGATGTTAGCGGTATGGATGTTGATGCATCCCCTACTAACTAGGATAGGTTGACCAAACTTTCACCATGAATATCTTTCAATATGTAACTCTGTTTGCCGATCTATTTGTGTCGTTAGAAATCTTTTGACGCGCTCTTCATGATCATGCTATTTTCATTGAGTTTTGGGAACTTTGAATTTTTTCCCTTTCTTTGTCTGTTGGAGCCATTATGAGTGTTCTGATTTGCCTTTGTGAGTTATGAGTTGTTATTATCCTTCTCTGGATCCTTTTTGGATCAATAACAGATCCAAATTCAGTAAGATCAAATGTAATGGTTAGAGTACAGTCTTTAGTATTCAGTGTACCATTTTTAAATCCATACAACAAATATTTCGTGCGGGGCACACTCTACAAGTTCGATTTCTAGAATAAGTCGAAATTCAACAAGGTATGTCATTTTTTCTATAACTCCTTTTCTGAGAGGTTCCAAATAGTGAAACCTAGAGAAATTGCATAAAATACATTGAAGAACATTGTGCACTATTTTTAGATCTTTATTCATTACATGTACATAGTTATGATTATTTCAAGTTAGGGTTGTTGACTAATCCAAAACTAGTCATGTGAGACTAAAGTAAACTTTGATGAAAATGCTAGTCTCTTATTTTTAAAGTTAAGGAAGGTTTGCAGGTATGTGATAATATACACCAGATCTATTACAGAATTACAAATCAGATTTGGATGATGAAATTGATGAGGGATTTTGGTTGAGGTACATGTTGGGTACATGATTAAGACAAGTAGTTGATGAGTTGGCACATATATGAGGTGTATATTTGATGATGTTGGTACATCTTGATGAGTCATACTTTATGTGTATTTGATGCATGATTGGTACATATTTGGTGCATGGTTTATGCACTCGTTGATGGTACAGGTTGAGGTACATGTTGGTGCATGATTGATGCACTTGTTTATGGTACAGGTTGATTACAGGTTGTTTGGTATAGGTTGTTATAGTTTGTTTGGTGTAGGTTGATTGGTACATGTTTACATTAGTATATCTCACAGTGATAGTGTGACAGTGATTCAATCATTCTACTTCTATGACAGGGCGGTTGGACAGGGCAAGGATAGGTGGTTGTAGCCACCTTTCGATTGTAGTCATAGAACATAGGGCATTGTAGCCTCCTTCTGGTTGTAGCCAAATAATTGGGGAGTTAGAGCTTCCCTCAGGTTGTATCCTGAGAAACTAGGGGGTTGGAGCCTCCTTCCAGTTGCAGCTGGAAAACAAAGTAAGTTGGTGCTTCCAATGAATGTAATTCTTAAACACATATAAGAAAAAGCATTATGTGGTTTTCTCCCGCTTTGGGTTTCCACGTAAAAAAATGGTGTACTTTGTATGTGTATGATTACTCATTTGTTCATTGTTTATTTATTCTGAAACTATTGGATGATAATGCTACATTGATATAACACTTGCATTTTATGGTTAAAAAGGATTAAATTGTTCAATTATTGATTCAACCCCCTCTTATTAATCCAACAATTAGTATCAAAGAAGGTTCCTTCATAAATCAGTTTAACCATTGAAAGGTATATCTTGGAGAGAAACAACATGTATATAAACAGAATACCACAGTTTGATGGACAGAAGTATTCATTTTGGAGTAGAAGGATGAAAACATATATATAGGCACAGGGATTTAAAATTTAGCAATCAGTGGTAGATGGATACAAAGAACCAGGAATTCCACCAACAAGTGAAAAAGAAATGAAACTCAGTCAAAATAATTACAAAGCCACAAATGCACTTCTGAATGGTCTTGGTGAATCGGTATATACCAAAGTTGTACATTGTAAATTCGCTAAAGATATTTGGGACAAACTTCAAAATATTTATGAAGGAGATTCAAAAGTCAAAGCAATAAAACATCAAACTTACAGAGGTCAATTCGAACAACTAAAGATGAAGGAAGATGATAATATTGCATCTGACTTCTTACGAGTCGATGAAACAGTGAATGCAATCATAGGATTGGGAGAAAAAATTGAAGAATCTGTAATTGTTCAAAAGGTACTAAGATCTCTTCCTATGAGATTTGATCCTAAGATATCAGCAATAGAAGAAAGAGCAGATCTAGAATCAATAAGAATGGACAAACTACATGGAATCTTCACAGCATATGAAATGAGAACTGAACAGGAAAATCCAGATATAAAAGAAGCATCTTTCAAAGAATCCAAAATTTCAAAGAAAAAGGGAAAGCAAAAGGAACATAGCAGCAACGGTGACTTCTCAGAAGATGATGAAGAAGAAGTGGCCAGCTTTGTCATAAGATTGAATAAGGGAACCAACGACAGATATAAAGGTAAGATTCCATTGATTTGTTTTAATTGTGATGGTATTGGTCATTTTGCTAACAAATGTCCCCATAATAAAAATAAGAGGAATGATGAAGATTAATCAAATATCAAACAAACATATAAGGGCAAAAGAACCAAAAAGAAATCTTTCAATAAAAGCTTATGCACCAAAGAATACATCTCCTCATCAGATGAATATGAAGTTAGTGACAGTGCGACAGAAAGAGTTATATTCATGGAAGTAGAAGACTCTGATAAAGAAGACACCAAAGAAGAATATGAAGAGGCAGAAGTTGACTAGCGAGAAGAATTGTTGAGTGCCACAGAAGTTATAAGAAGAGAAAAGAAGAAAAACAAGAAGCTACAAGCAGAACTAGACAAGAAAGAAGACAATCAGGAATGAAAAAAAATGATCATGAAATTGAAGCTTAAAATAGAAGAAGATAAAATAATTGAAGGAGCACTCAAAGAACATCTAGAAGAAAGAGACAGGATCATTGGAAATTTGAAAGCATAGATTGTCACATTGAGAAAGGATCTTCAAAATAAAAATATGCATAACAACTCAAAAGTTTTGGATAATATTATCAGCAGTCAAAAGCTTCATCATGAAAAGTTTGGACTTGGATACAATCAGACAAAAAAGGGATCAAGCTCCAAAACAACAGAATAAGAAACATGTCCAAAGAGTTATGTAGAAACAATAAAAGAGGATAGGAAGACCTACAAGGAATATTACAAGGACACTCCTCCACCGAGAAGATTCATATTTCATAATCAACAACCAACAGAAACAAATAGGTCTCAGGAAGAAGAATTATTCATAAAAGTAACTCCTTTCAGAAGATCTTCAACTCCCAGGTATCAAACTATATTTTTTGGTTTATGTTATGCATGCAATAATTTTGGACATAAATTTGTAAATTGCAGAGCTAATGGGAGGAACATAAACAACTTTGAAAGTCATACACAAAATGGTTATCCAATAAGGCCTATTGAAACACAGAGAAGAAGCTACATTAGGTTTGAATCATTGAGAACTGAAGTGGAATGACACAAATGCAACAACTTTGGACACATGGTGAAAAATTGTAGAATGACAGTCCCTCCTAGATAACCACAATAGAACTACAATAGTCACAAACAGGAACCTCAGAAAAGAACATGGATAAGAAAGCAGAATCAATATAGCAATGAAGAATGCACACTCGCTCTAAAATCTAAGAAGAAGAAACATGGTTGGTATGTTGACAGTGGTTGTTCAAAACACATGACAGGTGATAAAGACATGTTTCTTACATTAAGAAAATAAAGAGATGATTCAGTCTCATTCATAAGTGATGATTCAGCTAAAATCATTGGAAAAGGCATGGTCAAAATTGGAAACAAGAATACCAAGGCATAAAATGTTCTACTAGTAGAATATATGAAACATAATCTTTTGTGTAATTCAAATGTGTGACCAAGGTCATAACATTACTCTTGATTCACAGAAGTGTGAGATAAGAAAAGAAGGTTCAGGAAAATTGATTGCAACGGCTGTAAGAACTTCAAGCAACATATATGTATTAATTGAAAATGGAAATGAAAAGTGTTGTCTAGGAAAGGAAGATGAAAGTTGGCTATGGAACAGAAGAATGGGTCACATACACTTTGATAACCTTGTCAAAGTCAGCAAAAAGGAAGCAGTTAGAGAAATTCCTCAGATCACGAAACCAACCAACACTTTATGCAAGCATTGTCAACAAGGAAATCAAACAAAGACTAGGTTCAAATCAAAGGAATATTCAATGACAAGACCACTAGAAATTGTGCATACTGATATAGTTGGACCAACTACAACAAAGGGTTTAAAAGGTGAGAAATAATTTATATTATTAGTTGATGATTATACAAGAATGACTGCAGTTTTATTTCTTATGAATAAGTCATAAGGTTTTGAAAACTTCAAGGTCTACAAGGAAATGGTTGAAAATGAAATGGATTCAAAAATCAAATGTTTGAGATATGATAATGGAGGAGAGTTCACTTCAAAGAAATTTATGGACTACTATAGCAGGAATGGAATAAAAAGGAAATTCTTCGTTGCTAGGACACCTCAATAGAATGGAGTTGTTGAAAGAAAGAACAGGACAGTACAGGAAATGGATTGAACAATGCTAATGGATTCAAAATTGACAGAAATGTTTTGGACACATACAGTGCATACAACAGTTCACATTCAAAACATAGTAATGGTCAGAAACACAAATGACAAAACTCCCTATGAGCTATGGAAAGGAATACCAACAAATGTGAAGCACTTCAAAGTATTTGGAAACAAATACTACATCAAAAGAGAAGATGGCAGAATGGAAAAGTTTGACTTTTCTATGAACAAAGGAGTACTTATTGGTTACTCAAGTACAAGGAAAGCATACAAGTGTTACAATATAAGGTTGAATAAAGGTGTGGAAATCATAAATGTAACAATTGATGAAACAGATGGACAAGAATTAAAGGGAGAAGAAAATGAATCAATGGAATAGCTTTACGAAGAAGAAGCAGAAGATGAAGAAGAAGTAGAAGGGGAAGATGAAGAGGATTGGATAGAAGTAGAAGAGCAAGTTCAACAAGTGCCTCCAAAGACACCTAGCAACTGAATACAGAAGAATCATCCTTTAGATCAGATTATCGGAAACAAAGATGGATGAGTTGAGACTAGAAGAAGAATTCGTTCACCAGAACAAATGCACCTACCACTCTTATCTACGATTGAACCAAGTAGTTTTGAAGAGGCCAACAAGGATGAATTCTGGAATAAGGCCATGGATGAAGAATTGGATCAAATAGAGAATAATGACACTTGGGAATTGGTTCCAAGACCAAATAATAAGAATGTGATTGGCACAAAGTGGGTTTTCAGAAATAAATTGAATGAAGATGGACATGTTACAAGGAACAAAGCTAGATTGGTATGTAAAGGATATGCACAAGTTGAAGGAATAAAATTTGAAGAGACATTTTCCCCAGTTTCCATAATGGAAGCAATCTGATTTCTTTTAGCTTATGCATGATCCAATGATCCAGGGGATCATTTTTTTCTCAAAAAGCAAAGTGCTTGGAATTGCTTCAAAATGGACACATGTGTAGGCCTCGTCCTCATGATCCCAACGCGACTTGAACGGGTTCAATTGGATGTCTTATGAGTGAGATATCATGTTCTGTTCATTTTTCCAAAAAAGCAAAATTTTGCTAACTGTGCAATCTGTACAGTGCTGACATGGCAGTTGATCGTACAGTCTGTACGGAAATACAATGACGTGGCAGTGATGAGTTGCCATGTTGACTGGATAGGATATGTGGTAGAAAAATGGGTGAATCAGTTGGTAACACATGTCATATTTTTGGAAATTGATATGGTGCCACGTGGCCCAGTCATGGGTTGCCCTGTGGAAACCCTCTAGTGTGTAAAAAGGGGTGAAGTTCGCGGGGGTCGAACCCTCGACCTCCGAATGGACACATCAAAGCCTTGGCAGGGCCCGGGCTACCAGCCCTCCTGTGTATTGTTACTTAACCATATATGTTTTTAAATTTATTTGAATTTTCATTATGGTATGGGCCGCAAAGAAAAGGGTCGGGGCTTAGCCCCAACCCCCAGCGCAAACATTGCATATGACTCTACGCATACGACCACTCACTAATGGTTGGCACAGGAACTCTGCATTACATAGCCCGATCACATGAATTATTTCCATATGACCACACTTTCACGCAGAGGAGCTATCCGACATCGTGCACCAACAATTAGGTCGTTGGCCACAAGGGGACATACGATCGAGTTCCCCGTCGAGGATTGTGGGTCGGTGCAAATGGTCTTATAATTTCTCTTGTTTTGCAGGATTGTTGTGTCTGTTGGGCTTTGGTATGGAAAACACACAGAGGTCGGGTTATTCACACAGAGGTTGCAATTTGGGGAGCAGGTACAGCAAGCTTAAAGGGGAAAACTTCAAGGAGGTGTAATTTCTTCATTTTTTGGCCAAACTAAGTGCAGAAAGAGCCCAGCTAGGGGTTTTTGGACGTTCTGGAGCCATTGGATCCATCTATTTTGTATTATAAGCACTATAAAATCACTTTTTAAGCATAATGAAAATGATCTAAGGGAAGATGGACTAAAATATGTATCCCAAGAGAGGGGTGAACTCCTTTACCATTTGTTGTGTTATGTGTTCATTTTTTATGGTTTTTATATGCATGATATGTTGCTCATTATTAAGTAAAAACTCATTAAACTTATTTGTTAGTAACTTGATCCAATTACCCAAACACATACCATTTTTACACTTGCAATTTAAAAGAAAACAAACCCATTTAAATTTCAGATCAGTTGGTATCATAGCATAGGTTTGAGGGTTTGATTGTTTGTGCAAGTGTTGTTTTCTGATGCTTATAAGGTTGAAGCTCACAAGAGGAGAAGGACAACTTTTGGATCCAAGTTCTCAGCTCTCAAGAAGGATATTTTCACATTCTATTGGATGATGTTGTCATTGATGCCAAAGGTTTGATTGATTGATGTCAAAGGATTGATGTCAAGGGATTGATTGACGCCAAAAGATTGATTGATTGATGTCAAAGGAACAATGTCTTGTCATAGAATACTAATGTAATATGTATTGTCCTTGATGTGAATGGATAGATGTCAAGTGGAATCATATTCATATGATGTCATGTATATGGATCAATGAGTTGTCATTGATATGCATAAATGAAGATGGATCAATGAGTTGTCATTGATATGTGATGCACAGATGAAGATGGATCGATGTGGTCTCTTTGATATATGATGCATAGCTTCTTTGATGTAAATATGACTCATTATTTTCTTATCATGATTGATGAGGAGTACAAATGGATGAACTCCAAATTGGTCCCCTTGTGGTGAAATCCCTCACGGGAATATGCTTTGCGGTTGAGTTATCCTAGAAGTATGGTTAGATAACCCATGCTTATATGTGAAATAATGAGATGAAGATCAGTGAATTTGTTAGTGAAACTATCCTAGATGAATAGTGTGTGTCATGCCATTTTCGGTGGTATGTGGAATGTCACATAACTCCTCATGGTTTGAGAGTTATGGCCCTACGAAGTTGGAGGACCCTCATATGATCGCTTGAAGCCCCAAAAGGTCAAAGAAGTCAAAATGCATACAAAGAAGATATTATTTAAATAAAGAAAAGTGATTATTTAAATAATAAAGTAAAGTGACAAAGTCAAGGAAGATTATTTTAATAATCAAATAAATGGAGAACTTTCTATTTATGGAAAGTAGTTATGAAAAGGTTAACCCTAAAATGAGGAAAGAGGGTTAAGTGGTTAAGTGGCTATTGGATATATGTACAAGTGGAAAATTCCGTGAATTTAAACATAAGTGACTATGTGGACAAAGTGGCTATGTGGGACAAGTGACCTAGAATATGCTTCTAAGGAAGCTACTTGGAGAATATAAATAAGAGGCAAGGGGTCTCTTGTAAAATGTATCTCTTAAGCATATATTGAAGATCTCTTTTGAGAGAGAGATTGTATGGAGGATCTTATGGATGCATCAAAGTTTCAGTAAGTATGAGATAATGACGGAAAAAATATCGGAAGTTCAAAAACCCTAGTTTCTGAGGTATATGCGGGTTGCAGTGAGCCAGGGCGCGTACATACGCGGGCTGAATGAGGACAGAGTGTGTACAGTGGATGAAGTCATGAAGACTTGTGTGTGAGTTGGTGCCAGGATCTTGAAGACTGAAGCAGGTTCCAGATATGCATTATGTGGGCTCATATTTGACATAGAAACTCTGGTATGGTTACATTGTTGTCTTGATGGATACTCTTGCTTGTTGTGTGGTGAATGCTTAAGGAATTCTTGGTATGCCTATTGTGATTTGGTTTGTGTTGGTTGATGGAGTGAGCAACACTCTTATGATTCAGTACTGATATGATTTCTATAGTATGTTGATTTCTTATACATGATTGAGTAGCATTCATATTGTATGGTTGAGGAGCATGAGTAATTTGTTGGAGAGCTTGGATGTGTGGTGATTGGTTATGAGTCAGATTGGACACTGAGAGATAGAAGAGAATGTGATTGAAGGTTGCAGAGGATTTGATTTCATCTTAAAGAGAAAACCCTAAGTAACTCAGACGTGATACTCAGGTTGTAGTACAGACTAGTCACATACATAAGCGAGTTGTACTACTGGTAGGGCGCGTACATACGCATGTTGCACTATCGACAGGTCGAGTACCTGTTGACAGATTGATATCTATTGAGGATTTTTTCCTCATCTCAGTTGGTGTTGAGGGTGTAAGTTGAGTCTCGCATTATAGATTTGGTGCTCTTGTAGAGTTGTACTCTATTCAATTATTGTTGATAACCCAAGGATTGTAGTCCATAATAAAAATAAAATTGTACATACATCTTGTGTTATTTGTGTTCCTTTTGGTAATGATTTATTGATGATATATGTATCTGATATATGTTGCTTATGCATGTTCACATTTAACTTATTATAAATGACAGCAATAAGTAATGAGTAAATGGTGATTGATAACTAAGGAGTTTTTTGAAGGGGATGTTTTGAAAAAGATCCCTATATTGTTCACCCCCCCCCCTCTCAGTGTAGTCGGTGTGTCCAACAAATTCACCTCAGGTTTCAATGAGACATTCACCAAGCATGGCTCATATGGGGAGTCAAGAGAACCTTTCTTTAGAAGAGGAAACTTTTAGGAAATCTTTCTTTGATATGGCTGAAATGGTGAAAGTGTTATTTGATGAAAGGAATGCAAGATTGCAGGGTGAAATTTCTAATCCTCCAAAAGATGATGGAGACCATGATCAAAACACTCCAAAAGCGAATGGAGGGAATGGTGGCACTCCACCTCCTTCACCTCCATCTTCTTCTTCCTCTACTATTTCACAACCAACTCCTATTTCTCCAAAGGAACATGGTCAAACTATGGCACATACTCTTTTACTTAAGCTTGATATTAAATTTGAATTGCCTATGTACAATGGAGAGGTGAATGTAGAAAGGTTGGACAATTGGGTTCGTCAAATAGAGGTGTATTGTAGGATACAAAGGATACAAGATGATGAAACCAAAGTTCAGCTTGCCTCTCTTAGATTGGAAGGTGCAGCACTAATTTGGTGGGAATCCAAAACTCAAGAGGACATGAAGAAACATGGTAAATTTTTATCCTCTTGGAATGATTTTATTGTTTCAATTAGAAGGAATTTTTGTCCATTAGCATACATGCAGAAAGCTATAATCTATTGGAAAAATTTTAGACAAGCTAAGGGGGGAAATGTACAACGCTATACTCAAGAATTTAGGAAAAGAGATTTGGTTTTGGGTGTAGATTTGTCTTCACAAGATACTTTTCTCAAATACATTGGAGGATTGCATAGTTATTTCAGACACACCATACTTATGTTTAACCCTATAAATCTAGATGAAGTATGTGTGCAGGCTACTCATTTGGAAGCAAGAGGAAAGAATGTTCCTCAGGAGGGCAGCAAGAAACCTTTCTTTAATGGAGATAAAGGAAAGAGAAAGTTCAAGGGAAAAGGAAAGAAGAATGCTTCAGTGAGGAAAGATGGAGGAAAACTGACATGCAAGCATTTTTCTAAGGATTTCCATGATGAAGACCATTGTTAGAAACTTCATCCTGAGATGAGACCCAAAAATTTCAACAACAAAGGGAAGCCAAAGACTGTTGCAACTATCCAACATGATTTGGGTTCAGATTCTGGTGATGAGACAAATATTACAGCCATGGGATATAAAGGTAAGGAATCCATTTCTAGCACTAGTTCTTCAAATTCTGTCATCAATGAAACTCAACATGAAAAACAAAGAATAGAGCTTTTCCACATAAGGGTGATTTAAAAACATACCAAAATAGACACATGTTTTTATAGTGGTTCACAAGAAAACCTCATATATGAAGATACAGTAAAGAAGTTAAACTTGGAGACAACACCTCATCCAAAACCATACCCCTTAGGATGGATATGTGACAATGCAAAGTTGCATGTAACAAGAAGGTGTAAACTCAGATTTCCCATTACTGTAAACTGGGAAGTCCATATTTGTATGATAGGAGAGTTACATTTCATAGACATGAGAACAAATATCATTTGTTTAAAAATGGAATTGAGTACATTGTTAGAGAACATAAAAAGAATATGAACATGTCACTTGTAAATTCTGGACAAATGAAGAGATTAGTGAATGCTAGTAAGAATTTTTTTCTCTTGATGATAAAACCAAAAGAGAATGTTGAAAAGGAAGCATTCCAAGGATGTGACTCAAAACTAAAATCTGATTTATATGAGGTTGTTAATGCTCATGGTGAGATGTTTCAGAAACCAAAAATATTGCCTCCAAAAAGAGGAGTCCAACATGAGATTTCTTTGCAGCGGGATTGTCCTCTTCCAAACATTGGTATGTACAGGATTGTCCTCATAGCCTTGAATAAGATTACGGTAAAGAATCATTATCCTCTTCCTCATATTTATGATTTTCTTGATCAGTTAAAGGATGTCAAGTATTTTACTAAGTTGGATTTGAGAAGTGGATATCATCATATTAGGATTGTTGAGGGAGACACATGGATGAAAACTTTCAAAACCAAACAAGGTTTGTATGAGTGGATGGTATGCCATTTGGTCTTTGTAATGCTCCAGCTACATTCATGAAAGTTATGAATGATGTGTTCAGACATTTTCTTGATGATTTCATAATTGTTTACTTGGATGATATCTTGATTTTTAGCAAGTCGCGTGAAGAGCATTTCAAGCATGTCAAATAGGTACTAGATGTCTTACAGAAAGAGAAGTTGTTCTTGAAGATGTCTAAGTGTGAATTTGGCAAGACCTAACTTATTTACTTGGGGCATATTGTGGGAGGAGGAGAATTGAAGATAGATCCTTCCAAGTTCAAAGTCATTGTGGATTGGCCCAAGCCCAACAATGTAACAGAGGTGAGAAGATTTTTGGGAGAAGCCCAATATTGGAGGAATTTTATTGATAACTTCTCTTCTATTGCAGCTCCATTACATGCAATTACAAGTACTAAACAAATGTGTCAATGGGGAGGCAAGAAACAAAAGGCATTTGATGAATTGAAGGAAAAAAATAGTCCAACCCTAGTTCTTGCACTTCCTAATTTGA
This sequence comes from Picea engelmannii, assembly GCA_009831015.1. Taxonomy (NCBI): domain Eukaryota; kingdom Viridiplantae; phylum Streptophyta; class Pinopsida; order Pinales; family Pinaceae; genus Picea; species Picea engelmannii. The sequence continues at coordinate 514,613 of ML787945.1, read as the reverse complement.
GACATCCTTTTGAGATCCAAACAAATGAAAGCAATTATGCAATGGGAGCAGTCTTGTTACAGCATGGTAAGCCCATTTGTTTTCATTCAGAAATTTTTAATGGAGCAGTGATTAACTATGCTACCTATGATAAGGAATTGTATGCATTGGTACAAAGTGTGAAGAAGTGGAAACATTACTTGTTGGGAAAAGAAACTATAATTCACATAGATCATCAACCATTGCAATACTTACAATCACAAACCAAGCTACAACAAGCAAGGCACTTCAGATGGATGGGATTTCTTCAAAAATTTCACTTGGTTATCAAGTATAAGAAGGGCATTTTTAATAAAGTTGTTGATATTCTTTCTAGGACTATTGTTAGTGCTTCAGATATTCTTAAGCATAATTCTATCATACATGAGAGCTATGTTGAGCAGTATGCTTTAGATTCTGATTTTAAAGAAGTTTATGCAACTTTATGTCATTCTAACCAAGTTGAGGAATTGGACTATCATGTACCTAATAAGTTATTGTATCACCTTGGAAATCTTTGTATTCCACGGGGTGAGAGAGTCGACATCATAAGAGAAGCACATTCTTCTCTTATTGTTGGTCACTTTGGTGTAGACAAAACAGTGGAAAACTTGCAAAGGTATTGTTATTGGCCTAAGATGAATGAAATTTGTTGGAAGATTGGTTGTTGTCATTGATGTCAACCCTAGTCATGGGTTTTGGACCACAAGATTGATAAAGGTATTTGGACATGAAGGACAATGCACATGCATATACAACACCCATGAATGGATATTATACATCATGTTGTTTCCTATGGTATGTGACACGTCACATGGATCCTCATGGTTGAGGAGAAATGAATTTTTGAAGATGACAAAGTGAATTGAAGAAGGAAGTACATGTAGGCCCTGAAGATAATTAAAGAAAAGAATTACAAAATAAGAAAGTGTCAGGTCGGACCTAATGTTAAAATGAAGTGACATAAATGGTATAAATAAACATCATTATACATTCATTTTGATACAATTCGAATTTCATATGAAATAAAAAGTAAAAGAAGGTCGGATTTCAAGGGAGGATGGAGTCTTTTGGTGATGTGTTCTAAGGTATGTTATTTTCAAGTCATCTTACCATTTTTGCTATAAAAATTTTTCTAGAACGATTCAGATGGTGAAATCACTATGGTAATAAGAATACATATCAAGGTACCTTTGGTAAAAATTTCAGCTCTTGATTCGCTATAATTATGGAGATACACTCTGTGGAAGATAGGGTTTGTGACCAGTCCTGAAGCTAGTCAATAAGCAGGTGTTCCGAGTAAAAAAATTATAACTTCTTCATACATAATCCAAATGAAGTGGGACCACTTCCATTGGAAAGAGTACAGACTTTAGTTTCTTTTGTGTGAGTTTCAGAATCTAATGTTAAATATTGAGCATGAGGCATGTTGTACAAGTTGGGTCTTTGGAATAGACCA
>ML787945.1:487638-513086 GCA_009831015.1 Picea engelmannii | reverse complement strand
AGTCTCGGGAAGCATTATCAGGTTCTATGTGATGATTGGTTGATGGTGATGATTTAATGTAAAGTTTTATTATCTCTCATATATTCTTGGGTGGAAGGAAGGGGCAAGGATGGAGAGTTCAAATCTCTCTTGATATTGGAGGAGTGTATATTCCTCTTGGAGGTTTATCCCTCCCTCTACATTTGGAAGTTGTAGCTACCTTTGGAATTCATTACTTCCCTTGAACAAAAACTATTGATTATTTCTCATATATTGTGCATGGTGTATTGTGGTATATTGGTGTAACTCTTATACTATTGTTCATTGCTCATTGGATATAATTGAATGGTTTAAGTATAAGTTGAAAACGTTTTTTAAATTGTACTTGATACTGATTCACCCCCTCTTAATATCAACAAAATTGTTTCAAGATATGTAAGAGGATGTTCATTATGTGCTACAAGCAAGCCTAGCAACAGAAAGTTGGGTTTGTATACTCCACTTCCGGTACCTACTTGTTCTTTGGAAAGTATCTCTATGGATTTTGTAGGAGGTATACCTATCTCAAGAAAGAGACATGATTATATTTTTGTTGTGGTTGATCATTTCAGCAAAATGTGTATTTTGATGCCTTGTAAGAAACATGTTACAGCTGAACAAACGACACATATGTTCTTTCAAAATGTTTGGGTTCATTTTGGGTTTCCCAAGTCCATTATTTCTGATCGGGATTCTCGATTTGTTGGGAGTTTTTTTTCAAGTTTATGGGCACTCATGGATACCAAGTTGAAAAAGAGCATCGCTTTTCATCCACAAACAAATGGTCAGACAGAGGTGGTGAATAGAATGGTTGTACATCTTCTTCATGGATATTGCAGCAAGCATCCTAAGCTTTGGGATGAGCATTTACACTACATTCAACATGCTTATAACCGAGCAAAGATTCCTCAACTCAAACTTATCCATTTGAGGCTTGTTTCGGTTATTTACCAAAGTATCCCTTAGATTTTATCTTTGGGAAAGATGTGGCTATTTATGGTCATAGTGATGTTGACAAGGCCAAGAAGTTCATTGAACAAGTTCAGTTTGTGCATCAAACCATTCAAGAAAAGTTGGAAAAGAGCCAAGCCAAGTACAAAGAAAGACATGAAAAGCATCGTGTTGATCACAAGTTCCAAGTTGGAGATGAATTTTGGCTTTACATTAGCAAAGAGAGGCTTGAAGGAGAAGGTAAAAAATTGAAACCACTTAGATATGATCCTTTCAAGATACTTGAAAAGATTGGTAACAATGCCTTCCATTTGGATTTGCCTCCTTATATGCATATGTATGGTGTTGTTAATGTTGAGAACTTGAGATTGTTTGAGCCCCCTTTGATTGATGATCAAGCAGAGCATGTTCAGATTCCATCAATTAAAGATTTCTCGCCATATTTTCTTTCAGAATTGCATGAAGATACAATCCTTGACAGGAAGACAAGGTCTTCAAAATGAGGGGATGTTGATTATCTTCGTATTGGTCTCGAAGGAACCAATCCAAGAAAATCTAAGTGGATTGATATTGGAAGGGTGAGGGAACTGTACCCTCATCTTCAGATAGACTGAAAGTAGTCTTTTGGAGGTCCAAAAGCTTCCCAATGGAGAGGAGTAATCCAGGGGATCAAATTTTGCTCAAAAATCAAAGTTCTTGGAATTTCTTCAAAACGAACACGTGCGTAGGCCTCATCCTCATGATCCAAACACAACTTAAATGGGTTCAAACGGGTGTTTTATGAGTGAGACATCATGTTTTGTACATTTTGTTAAACATGCAAAATTTGGTTAACTATGCAATCCGTACAGTGCTGGCATGGAAATTGACCGTACAATTCGTACAATTGTATAGTGACGTGGTAGTGATGAGTTGGCATGTTGACTAGGCAGGCTATGTGGAAAACAGATGGGTGAATCAGTTTCTAACACCTTTCATATTTTTGGCATGTGATATGGTGACACGTGGCCCAGTCATGGGCTACCACGTGGCACCCCTCCAGTGTGTAAAATGGGGTGAAGTCCGCGGGGGTCAAACCCCTGACCTCCATATGGACACGTCAAATCCTTGGCAGGGCCCGGGCTACCATCTTGTCTGCGTATTGTTACTTAACCATATACGTTTTTAAATTTATTTGAATTTTCATTATGGTATGGGCCACGGAGAAAAGGGTTGAGGCTCATCCCTAGCCCTCGGCGCAAACATCGCATATGAATCTACCCATATGACCACTCACTAATGTTTGGTATGGGAACTCCGCATTACATAGCCTGGTCACATGAATTTTTTCCATACGACCACACCTTCGTGCAGAGGATCTAGCAGACGACGAGCACCAACAGTTAGTTCGTTGGCCGCATGGGGCCATACGACTGGGTTCTTCACTGAGGATTGGGGGTTGGCGCAAATAGTCCTATAATTTCGCCTGTTTTGCAGGATTGTTCTGTGTGTTGGGTTTTGGTATGGAAAACACATAGAGGTTGGGTTAGTCACACAGAGGGTGCAATTTGGCGAGTGGGTACAACAAGCTTGAAGGGGAAAACTTCCAGGAGGTGTAACTTCTTCATTTTTTGGCCAAACCATGTCCAGAAAGAGCCCATCTAAGGGTTTTTGGATGTTCTGAAGCCATTGGATCAATCAATTTTGTATTATGAGAATTGTAAAATCACTTTTTAAGCATAATGAAAATGATCCAAGGAAATCTAGACCAGGAGATGTAGACCAAGAGAGGGGTGAACTCATTTATTATTTGTTGTGTTATGCATTCATTTTTTATGGTTTTTATATGCCTAATATGATGCTCATGATTAAGTAAAAACTCATTAAACTTATGTGTTAGTAACTCGATCCAATTACCCAAACACATACCATTTTTACACTTGCAATTTAAAAGAAAACAAACCCATTTCAATTTCAAATCATCCAAGTGTTAGCACTCGGTAATTTCTTTTGGTTGTATCAAAGAAAGCCCCGAGGTAACTGTTTCAACCAACTTTAGATTGTATTATGACCTATACAACCAAAGAGGGCTCTCTCATATGTCTAATGACTGGTAATAACTCAAATATTTCATCAATAAATGCACAAGGTCAGATTTTGCAATAGAACAAGTTTATTTTTGTTTTAAAAGGGATGGTAGGACAAGAAAGAGAGAAAGTACCATTGGGAAATGGAGTTGATTTAAGAAAATGATAGAAACAAATGATTCAGTGACTAAACTCGAGAGGATAAAGGCTAAATGAGCAGCAGTCTTCAGTTAAAAATCGTTGTGTGTAGCGAGAGAAAAATACATGAGGCAAATCGGAGCACCGCTAGAGATGAATTTGGAGTTAACTTATAAGAAACACAGTTTGTCTAAATGGCGTGAATCTAGAGAACTATGTAGTGAATTCTAGATTTGAAATCACGTTCCGATTTAGACAGAAATTACATATGTGAATATAAAGAGCACAGGAAAGCACATATGCAAAGAAAGAATACAATACATCAAACTGCCACCGTTAGAATCTTTTCATCAAATATTCAAGGCTTTTGCATTAAGTTTCAATCAGATCAAAAAGCTACAATCAATAGTCACTGTCTACATTGTTTTTCCAACCAACCCATTTTACATGAAAATGATCCCCATATATAGAAAAATAATGTCACCATTGGCTGCTAGGGTCGAGATACTCTCTCCTAGAATCATGGATCTGATTTCTTTGAAAGAGAACAATAACTTCAATGGATTTACTAAAAATAGAAAACTGGACTTTGCCAAATCATAATCGTAACCGAAATATTCTTTACAATCATTGATCATGATCAAAATTTGACCATATGGTTGTGATAAGTCATCATGTGCATTTTTGGACACTCTGTCACCCCTGCACAGTAAGTCTGCTACGCAACAGTAACCTACAACAAAAACGCAACGGATTGCGCAGCAAACTAGGAAAATAGGCGTTAAATATGATATCATATCTCACTAATAAAAACTATTTTTTGAAATTGAGAGAAATTTTTGTATTTAAGCTCGTTATAAAGAAAAACCTCTCTCGGTTTCTTTAAATTCATCTCCAGCTGGCCGGAATACATGTCGCAAAAACATGTCTCGAATAGGAAATCATGAAAACTAAAAAATAGAGCTCAAATATTCCTTCGAATATCCCAAAATATGAAAAAAAATTCAAATCTGAGAGAGATTTTTATTATTTGGTTTGTCCTCAACAAAAACTTCTCAGGGATTTTCAAAATTCCTCTCTAGTTGGTTAGAAAGTGATCTTGAAGTTGACCACTAAACCAGTCATTTGCACAGCGCAACCTGTAGCCTGTGCGCAGGAAAATCCTTTGCGCAGAAAAATACTTTGCGTGACAGAATCCTCTACACAACTAAATCTATTGCATGATGAAATCCTCTGCGCGACAAAATCCTATGTGTGATAGCATCCACTATACGACGAAATCCATTGCGTGATGACATCCTCTGCATGACAAAATCCTATGCGTGACAGCATCCATTACGCGATGAAATCCACTACATGAATAAATTCACTGCACAATGACATCCTTTGTGCAACAAAATCCTATGCGTGACAGCATCCCATACGCGACAGCCCACTACGCGATGAAATACACTACGCGGCAAAATCCATTGTGCGACAAAATCCACTATGCGACAGAATCCTTTGCACGGTGAAGAGATCTGTGCAGCATGTAGCAAATTTTGTAGCGCGCGGTTGCAAATGGAAAAGGAAATAATAAATGATAAGCTTCCTTTTGAAACTGACCCTTGAAGATGTTAGATGATTCCAGGCATAAAAACAATATGGGTGCTAACAGGCATGACTTTGCAAATTGTTGACAAACCTCTAACCTTAGCTATGAAAATCATGTTGCTAACAGTTGGCTCCAATGGGGATGCTATCCTCCATGTGAGGTAGCAAAGAATAGTAGACCAAGCACCTATCCATTGGGCTACTCCCAAACTCAACTTTCCAACTGTAACTTGTAACCTGCATCCACTGAAAACCCAAAGTTGTATATGCCCCAAACTAAAATCTGAAACTAAGCTGAAAATGAAAACTACAGATTACTAAAAGAAATGTTCATAGTACCGAGCTTATTCACACTCCTACCTACCCTAACTGCTGAAAAATATGCCAATAAAGTGAAATCAAAATGCCAATGCAACCATGCAAGCACTTTATCCACTTTTTTCTTTATTTGCACATGCTTGCTCCAAAGCCTGTTTACTGATAAGTCATTCAAAAATTTATCTATAAATTCAAATCTCAAAAAATTAAAAACATTGGGACCGTTTGTTGCCTCCAACAAAACTGCAAATGGATCCTCCAGAACATACATAAAACAGCAATCATGTTTCACCCCTTCCACTACATCCTTGTTTTCATGTAATTCAACTTGTTGATTACCACAAAAAGGCTGAAAAATATGTTGAGACTGCTGGAAATAACAATAATCTGAACCAGAAGACAGTGTTGGCTGAAATGAAACCCCTAGTGGCAAGCAATCCATATCTAACATTGATGTTGATTGACCATAATATTTATTTCCAAGCTGGTAGTTGATCACAAGCTACAAATCTGAACTAAAATAGCCTTCCATGTAATCAACAACAGGGTCATTAAAAGTATGAGAAGGTTGTTGGTCCTCTTCACTGATAAAAAATTTCTCATGTAAAACAATGTCAATGTGAATGCAGTCAGACTTCGCTGCTTCTTCTGTTATCTCATGATTTAATTTCAACAATTCAAAGGAAGAAAAACATAATGGAAGACAATTTTCATTTGCAAGTCCACTGCTTTCTTCATATTCAACATCATTCCTGGAGGATTTCTTCTTTGAAACATTATAAACATTTTTCTTCAACAATTTAAAAGACGCAAAACACAATGGCAAAGTTCTTTCATCTAATTCAAAAATTTCTTCATTTTCTTCATTGCTTTCATATGCACATTTTTCAATTTATTTGGATTGTTGAACATACTCATTTTCATATTCATCTCCGACCAATGGCTACAATTTTGAACTGACAAGACCTTGTACATAACAAGTAATGGGGTCATCAAACACATGAGAGTATTGTTGCAATTTCTTGTCAATTTGTTCCAGTGAATCAGTGTGGTTTGGCATCAACACACATTCATTTTCTTCAATGATGATCTTAGAATTTTCTTTCAACAATTTAAATGAAGAAAAGCATAAAGGTAAAGAATTTCCTTCAGCTGATTCAATACTTTCTTCTTAGTAACTGTGATATGTAGGCTGATTGCTCTCATTACACTGCTGAAAAGGAACATTTTCTTATAGAGAACATGCAGTTGGTTGTTCTAGGAAGTCAACACCATATTCATCGTCATATTCATCATATATAGGCAAATCAGCAACATCTGCAATGTCATCTAACAAGAAAAAGATTGGGACATCAACATGCTCTTCAACAAGATGATTTGTAAATTCATTTTCTTGAATGTCTACAAATGAATACATAAAACAACCATCCCCGTGTTTATGATGAGATGGATCATAAGCTAAATTAGCACCTTCTTTTTCAATAAGTGGAATATAATCCTTTGAAAAGTCACCAACATTTAAAGCTTCAAGAGGACATATGATATTATTAACCCTCTTCTCAAGATTCAAATCAATTGTTTTTTTTTCATATTCATTGTCATGTTCTTTAGCATCCAACTCCTCATTTCGAATCTGTTTACATGCTTGAATATTGTGTTGAATCTCCTAAGCATCATTAAACATTCGATGTAAGGACTTAGATCTTCTTTCCATAAAAAGGAAAGACAAATATGGATGAAAGGATTTTTCATAATGGAGCATGGAAATAGCTTCAGTCGGTTGAATTCCGTTAGGTAGTTTATAATAAAGACTAGAAAACCTCCTATTGAAATTTGAGATGGTTTCATATTTCATTCTTCTCATGGAATAAAACTCTTAAAGGAGTATATCCCATGACTTTCTCTCACCCCAAAATCTACGGAAAGCTTCCCTCAATTCATCCCACGATCTAATCGACCGAGGCTGCAAATGTCTGAACCATGCTTTGGCATCTCCTTGTAAGGACTGAGAAAAGTCCCTCATAGACACATCATCATGTTTGATCTCAAAAAGTTATATAAAATGCTCAAATACCTGAATATGTTTTTCAGCTGAATTTCCATCAAGATCTCCATCGAACCGAGAAAGGTACTTATAATGTTTCAGAGGAAATTCATGAAGGATGGAAGGAAATTTAAGAGGACTGTATTTTTCTTGAATCTTGGAGGGTGTAGGATTAAGAACAGAAGGTACAAGCTCAACTTTGGTTTCATTAAGCTCACAAGAATGATCATGAACATCATATGGCTCAGAGGAAGGAGCTTGGTGAATATCAATTGTACAAGAAGGAGGTATACCTACAGTTTTCCATGTAGGATATACAAGGGTAGATCTATGGGATTCATTTGAATGCAGTAAGTGAAGAAATATTCTTTTGAAAAACTCAAGAAAGGACTAGAAGATATTGATAAAACAGAAAAGTACTTCTTGGACTAAACTTAGGCTTGAGTACCTGATTTTTTAATACTACCCTTCCATATCTCTGTCAACAGGTCTCATTCTCCAGTGGAGTCTTTGAATCGCATTTGAAGCTTGATTGGATTCGCCACGAAAACTTTAGCTCTGGATTCTTCTGCCAATAGAATCACCTTCAACTAATTCTCTGATGTGTGGAGTCACCAGAGTAGAAATATAGCCAATATATGCCTAAGTGTCTGCTACTCTCAAACCTCAAAACTCAACCATGTCGTTCTTTCCCAGGGAAAATTTTCAATTTCATTCCTGGCAACGGCGCCAAAATGTTAGCACTCGGTAATTTCTTTGGGTTATATCAAAGAAATCCCCGAGGTAATTGTTTCAACCAACTTTATATTGTATTCTGACCTATACAACTAGAGAGGGCTCTCTCATATGTCTAATGACTGGTGATAACTCAAATATTTCATCAACAAATGCATAGAGGTCAGATTCTGCAATAGGACAAGTTTATTTTTGTTTTAAAAGGGATGGTAGGACAAGCAAGAGAGAAAGTACCATTAGGAAATGGAGTCAATTTAAGAAAACGATAGAAACAAATGACTCAGTGACTGAACTCGAGAGGATAAAGGCTAAATGAGCAGCAGTCTTCAGTTAAAAACCATTGTGTGTGGCGAGAGAAAAATACATGAGACAACTCGGAGTACCATTGGAGATGAATTCAGAGTTAACTTAGAAGAAACATAGTTTGTCTAAATGGCATGAATCTAGAGCACTGGGCGGTGAATTCTAGATTCGAAATCACATTCCAAATTAGACAGAAATTATAGATGTGAATATAAATAGCATAGGAAATCACATACGCAAAGAAATAATACAATACATCAGACTGCCACCGTTAGAATATTTTCATCAAAGCTTCAGGACTTTTGCATTAAGTTTCAATCGGATCAAAAAGCTACAATCAATAGTCACTGCCTACATTGTTTTTCCAACCAACCCCTTTTACATGAAAATGATCCCCATATATAGAAAATTAATTTCACCCCTGGCTACTAGGGTCGAACTACTCTCTCCTAGAATCATGGATCTGATTTCTTTGAAAGAGAACAATAACTTCAATGGATTTACTAAAAATAGAAAACATGACTTTGCCAAATCATAATCGTAACCGAAATATTCTTTACAATCATTGATCATGATCAAAATTCGAACATATGGTTGTGATAAGTCATCATGTGCATTGTGATAAGTCATCATGTGCATTGATGGACACTCTATCACCCATGTACAACAAGTCTGCTATGCAACAGTAACCTACAACAAAAACGCAGCGGATTGCGCAGAAAACTAGGAAACTAGGTTTTAAATATGACATCCTATCTCACTAATAAAAACCTATTTTTCAAAAATGAGAGAGGTTTTTGTATTTAATATCGTTATAAATAAAAACCTCTCTCGTTTTCTTCAAATTCATCTCCATATGGCCGGAATATGTGTCTCAAAAACATGTCTCGGAGAGGAAATCATGAAAACTGAAAGATTCCTTTGAATATCCAAAAATATGGAACGTTTTTCAAATCTAAGAGAGGTTTTTATTATTTGGTTTGTCCTCGACAAAAACCTCTCGTGGATTTTCAAAATTCCTCTCCAGTTGGTCATAAAGTGATCTTGAAGTTGACCACTAAACCAGTCATTTGTGCAGCGCGACCTATAGCATGTGCGCAGGAAAATCCTCTGTGCAAAAGCATCCTCTGCACGACAAAATACTTTGCACAACAAAATCCTTTGCATGAAAAAATCATTTGCATGACGAAATCCACTGCACGATGACATCCACTGCCCAACAAAATTCCTATGCGGGATAGCATCCACTACGCGAAGAAATCCATTGTGCGATGACATCCTCTGTGCAACAAAATCCTATGCACGATGAAATCCACTGCGCGATAACATCCTCTGCATGAAAACATCCTATGAATGACAACATCCCATGTGCAACAGCCCACTACGCGATGAAATCCATTGTGCGATGAATTCCACTGCGTGACAGAATCCTTTGTGCGGTCAAGTGCTCTGCGCAGCGCGCAGTTGCAAAAGGAAATGGAAATAATAAATGATAAGATTCCTTTTAAAACTAACCCTTGGATATGTTATATGATTCCAGGCATAAAAATAATATGGGTGCTAACAGGCATGACTTTGCAAATTGTTGACAAACCTATAACCTTAGCTATGAAAATCATGGCGCTAACACCAATAATATTAAAGTGTATCATATAGATGTGAAATCATCTTTTCTGAATGGGGAACTTGAAGAATAAGTCTACATTGAACAACCAGAAGGATTTCAAATGTCAGAGAATGCATATTATGTGTGTAAATTAAAGAAGGCCTTGTATGGTCTAAAACAGGCTCCTAGAGCATGGTACTCTAGACTGGATAAATATCTATAGCAGGCAGGGTTCAGAAAAGGAAGTGCAGAAAACAACCTCTACATCAAGGTAACTCAATATAGTATTTTATTAATTGAAATTTATGTTGATGATATTATTTTTGGAAGTGTTGATGACAGGTTAAGCCAGAAATTTGCAAAGGATATGCAGAATGAATTTGAAATGTCATTACTCTGAGAACTATACTTCTTTCTGGGTCTTCAGATACGTCAAAGCAACCAAGGAATTTTTATTTCTCAAACTAAGTATATCAGAGAAATTCTAAAGAGGTTTGGAATGGAAGATTGCAAACCAGTTACCACTCCTATGCAAACCAATTGCAAGTTGAGAAAAGATGATAATTCAAAGTCTACAAACTAGAGGAAATACAGGTCAATGATTGGTAGCTTACTATATGTGACATCATCCAGACAAGATGTAATGTAGGTAGTTGGACAGGTGGCACAATTTCAATCAGCACCTAAGGAATCACATGTATTAGTAGTGAAGAGGATTTTCAGATATCTCAAAGGAACAGAAGATTTTGGATTATGGTATCCAAAAGGAAAGGATCTATCACTTATTGCCTACACAGATGCAGATTCGGCAGGTTACATTGATGATCGACAAAGCACCAGTGGAGCAGTGTTCTACTTGGGTTAGTGTTTAGTATCTTGTATAAGAAAGAAACAATCATCGGTATATCTATCTATGGTCAAACCAGAGTATATTGCAGCAGCAAGATGTTGTACTCAGGTTCTATGGATGAAACAAACATTTATAGATATATAGGTTGAGTATGATGAGCCCATTCCAACCTATTGTGATAATACAAGTGCCATTAGTATCTCAAAGAACCTGGTGATGCACTCCAAGATTAACCATATTCCAATAAAGTATCACTTTCTATGGTAATAGGTTGCAGAGAAGAACATCAGAGTTGAATATGTTGGAACAAAAGAACAAGTGGCAGACATCTTTACAAAATTGCTTCCAAGGGAAGCCTTTGAGTATCTTCGTCAGAGACTCGGAGTAATTTCTACTCCAAAATGAATGTTTTTGAATGCTTATCTTATATGTCTTATATTTACACGAGGAAGCACCATAAAGAGGACAGTTCAGGTTGGGAGATCAGTTTTAGGAAGAGTTCAGTCAGGGGGAGAAGCCTCGGATGGAAATATACATTTTCCATTGATGAAAAAGGGGGAGAGATTTATCATATGCAAAGGTAAATGCTTGGAGAAATAGCATAGAGGCATGGTTCCAAGGGGAGCATGAGTGATATGACTTTAGTATTGCATCAAAGTGTTCTCATCAATTCCAAAGGGGGATATTGTTGATTATTTGGGTTGGTTGTCATTGATGTAAACCCTTGAAGAAATTCAGGTAGCGAATTCTAGTAGCACAAAGGTTTGGGTAATGGACCCAAGTTTGTTTGATGTATAAAAATATGAGTTTTAATATATTTGAAGGTAATACCATTCTAGATGGATAGTACATTTCATGCCATTTTCAGTGGTATGTGAAATGTCACATAACTCCTCACGGTTAGATATTTATGGCCATGTGAAGTTGGAGAACCCTCATGAGTCATCTAGAAGCCCCAAAAGATCAAAGTAGTCAAAGTGGTTGTAAAGAAGAAACTATTTAAATAAAAAAGTGAAGTGATGAGTGTACTATAAGTCAAAGTGGATACAAAATAAATTATTTAAATAATAAATTTAATGGATAAATTACTAAGTGGACAAGTGGTTAGAAGTGGGTTAGCCCTAAAATAAGGAAAGTGGTTTAAAATGGTTAGAAGGTAACCCCTTGAGGAAGCTACATAAAAGTATAAATAAGAGGCAAGTGTCTCTCATTTTAATTACACTTGATCATATTGGATATCTACAAGTGACTGAGGTAACCAAAGGATATCTAAAGTTAATTTCAGAGGGAAGGTGAAGTAAAGAAGGCTGAAATTCAAGGGAGGATAAATTCTTTTGATGATGTTTTCTAAGGTATGTTATTTACATGTCATCTCACCATTTTTGCAATAATTTTTTTTATAGAATGATTCAGACCGCTAAATATGGAGGTTGTTTAGGAAACATATCCATGTAGCTATGATAAAAAAATTATCTCGTGGGTCGTTGTATTTTTGGAGCTACACTCTGTGGCAAATAGGGTTTGTGGCTAGTCCTGAAACTAGTCTAAAACAGGTGTTTCGGGTAAAAACATCATAACTTCTTCATTACATATCCAAATTTAGTAAGACTAAATGTATTGGTTAGAGTACAGTCTGTAGTATTCAATGTACCATTTTCAGATCCATACAACAAATGTTATGTGCGGGAAACGCTCTACAAGTTCGCTCTCTAGAATAAGCCAAAATTCAACAAGGTATGCCATTTTTTCTATAACTCCTTTTATGAGAGGTTCCAAGTAGTAAAACCTAGAGGAATTGCATAAAAAACATTGAAGAACATTGTGTACTATTTTCAAATCTTTATTCATTACAGGTACATAGTTATGATTATTTCAAGTTAGGTTTGTTGACTAATCCAAAATTAGTCATGTGAGACTAAAGTAAAGTTTGATGAAAATGCTAGTCTCTTATTGTTAAAGTTAAGGAAGGTTTGCAGGTATGTGATCATATACACCATGTCTATTACAGAGTTACAAATCAGATTTGGATGATGAAATTGATGAGAGATTTTGGTTGAGGTACATGTTGGGTACATGGTTGAGACAAGTAGTTGATGAGTTGGCACATACATGAGGTGTATAGTTGATGATGTTGGTACATCTTGATGAGTCATATTTTATGTGTATTTGATGCATGATTGGTACATATTTGGTGCATGGTTTATGCACTCGTTGATGGTTTATGCACTCGTTGATGGCATTTTTAGTTCAGAAAATTATTTATAGCAAAAACGGCATACCTTGTTGAATTTTGGCTTAATCTAGAGAGTGAACTTATAGAGCGTGCCCCGCACGGAATATTTGTTGTATGGATTGGAAAATTTTAAATAGAATACTACATACTGTACTCTAAAAACACATTTGGTCTTACTGAATGTGGATCTGTTATGAATAAGTTATGACATTTTTACCCGAAACACCTGTTTTAGACTAGTTTCAGGGCTAGCCACAAACCCTATTTTCCACGAAGTGTAACTCCAAAAATGCAACGACCCACAAGATGAAATTTGTACCACAACTACTTGGATATGTTTCCTCAATGGCCTCCCAATTTCATGGTCTGAATCATTCTAGAAAAAAAATTATTGCGAAAATGGTGATATGACCTGTAAATAACATACCCTAGAAATCATCATCAACAGAATTTATCCTCCCTTGAATTTTGGCATTCTTTACTTCACCTTCCCTCTGAAATTCGGCTTAGATATCCTTTGGTTACCTTAGTCACCTATATATATTCAGCATTCTCAAGTGTGATAGAAATGAGAGAGCCTTGCCTCTTATTTATACTCTCCGAGTATCTTCGTTAGAAGCATCTTCTAGGCCACTTTGTCCGCATAGCCATTTGTCCACATAGTCACTTATGTCCAACTTTTCCCAATTTGTCACTTTTCCATGTATCCAATAGCCACTTGACCACTTAACCCATTTTCCTCATTTTAGAGTTAACCTTCTTATAACCACTTTCCATAATTAGAAAATTCTCCATTTACTTTATTATTTAAATAATCCTCTTTGATTTTGTCACTTCACTTTATTATTTAAATAATCCTCTTTGACTTTGTCACTTGACTTTATTATTTAAACAATCCTATTTGAATTTGTCACTTCACTTTATTATTTAAATAATACTCTTTGAATTTGTCACTTCACTTTATTATTTAAATAATCCTCTTTGAATTTGTCACTTCACTTTATTATTTAAATAATTTCTTCTTTGCAAGCACTTTGACTTCTTTTACCTTTTGGGGCTTCAAGCCAACATATGAGGGTCCTCCAAATTCGTAAGGCCATAACTATCAAACCGTGAGGAGTTATGTGATGTCCCACATACCACCAGAAATGGCATGATATGTACTATCCATATAGAATATTATTACCTGCAAATATATCAAAACTCATACCATTATACATCAAACAATCTTGGGTCCATTACCCAAACCTGGGTTCTCCAACTTCACATGGCCATAACTCTCTAACTGTGAGGATTTATGTGATGTTCCACATACCACCAGAAATGAAATGAAATGTACTACCCATCTAGAATAGTCTTACCTTCAAATATATTAAAACCCATACCATTATACATCAAACAAACTTTTGTCCATCATCCAAACCTTTGTGCTACCAAACTTTCTCCAAGGGTTGACATCAATCACTAGGGGTTGACATCAATCTACAATATCACTCTCCAATGGTTGACATCAATGACAACCAACAATCCATACCAACTGTCCATCAACCTAAGCCAAATGTCTGACAATCTCCCCCTTTGGAATTGATGTCAACACCAACATTGATGGCAACACTTAGTCATGATTACATTCATTCTTATACTCCTCATCAATGTCTCTATCTATCCCCCTTTGAAATCAATGGCAAAAGGTATCTCCCTTTGGGGATGCTCCCCCTGACTAAACTCTCTTTGGGCTTCCCCCCTGTCTACATGCCTATGTGCTCTCTCTCCAAGCATTTCTATCCTGCATCTGATAAATCTCTCCCCCTTTGTCATCAATGGCAAAGGTATATTTCCATCCAGGGTTGCTCCCCCTAACTGAACTTTCCCTGGGGATACTCCCCATGATTGAACTCTTCTTGAAAATGATATCCCAACCTGAATTTTCCTATTTATGGTGTTTCCTCGTGTACATCTAAGACATATAAGATAAGAATTCAAAAGCATTCATTTTGGAGTAGAAATTACTCCTAGTCTCTAGTGAAGATACTCAAAGGCTTCTCGTGGAAGAGGTTTTATAAATATGTCTGCCACTTGTTCTTTTGTGCCCACATATTCAACTCTAATTTTCTTCTCTGCAACTTGTTCACATAGAAAGTGATACTTCATTGGAATGTGCTTCGTCTTGGAGTGCATCACCGGGTTATTTGAGATACTAATGGCACTTGTATTATCACAATAGATTAGAATGGGCTCATCATACTCAACATGTATATCTGTCAGAGTTTGTTTCATCCATAGAACCCATTTACAACATGTTGTTGCTACAATATACTCTGCCTCGGCTATTGATGATTGTTTCTTGCTTAACCATGATACTAAACACTCACCCAAGTAGAACGTTGCTCCACTTGTGCTTCGTCAGTAATCAATGCAACCTTCCCAATCTGCATCTGTGTAGGAAATAAGTGATAGATCCTTTCCTTTTAGATACCATAATCCAAGCTCTTTTGTTCCTTTGAGATATCTGAAAATCCTCTTCACTGCTAATACATGTGATTCCTTTGGTGTTGCTTGAAATCGTGTCACTTGTCCAACTACATGCATTACATATGGTCTGGATGATGTCACATATAGTAAGCTACCAATCATTGACTTGTAATTACTTTGGTCTATAGACTTTGAATCATCATCTTTGCTCAACTTGCAACTGGTTTGCATATGAGTGGTAACTAGTTTGCAATATTCCATTTCGAACCTCTTTCGCATTTCTCTGATATACTTAGTTTGAGAAAACAAAAATCCTTGG
Source organism: Picea engelmannii (assembly GCA_009831015.1). Lineage (NCBI taxonomy): Eukaryota > Viridiplantae > Streptophyta > Pinopsida > Pinales > Pinaceae > Picea > Picea engelmannii. The sequence continues at coordinate 497,440 of ML787945.1, read as the reverse complement.
TTGCTTTGACATATTTGAAGACCCAAAAAGAAGGATAGTTCTCCAAGTAATGACATTTCAAATTCATTTTGCATATCCTTTGCAAATTTATGGCTTAACCTGTCATTAGTACTTCCAAAACAATATCATCAACATAAATTTCAATTAATAAAATACTACCTTGAGTTACCTTGATATAGAGTTTGTTGTATGTGCTTCCTTTCCATAGTTCGTAGGGATTTTTCTCATTGTTGTTTCTGATAATTACTTTGTTTTGAATGTGAACGGTTGTATGCACTGCATGTGTCCAAAAAATATCTGTCAATTTGGAATCCATTAGCATTGTTCGAGCCATTTCCTGTGTAATTATCATCCATTATGATAATGTTCCTTTGTCTCTGAACCACTCTCTGAACCAATATATGAATCCATGCTCTCATCTACTTTCATATATCTGTCCAAACTTGCTAAGTATTCTTACAAATACATCTTTTTCCATACTGTCCAAGACTCTACTTAAGCAATTGTCCATATTGCTGACTCATTTATCACTATACTATCATGAAGTCTTGATTAATCTATCAAATTGTACTTCTGCTAACTGAATACTCCGGATCTCTCTTCTCAAACTCTGCAAGTTGCTCGAAGGATGGTTCTTTGGTTTGTCACAACTATCACATAGAATCCCCCTATATAATATTCATATTACCTGGGAGTCTCTAAGCCAGATGGCTCAGAACAATTCATGCTCTGATGTGTATTCATCATCATCTTCATTGGTAGATTCCATCTCTCCGAGCTCTAACTTCTTTCTTTCTATCTATGGATTCATCTTTCACTACAATACCCGAAAGTGCAATCTCTTGAACATGTTTCTTATTTACTTGTCCTTCTTTTCTTTCATTTATTTTTCAAACCTTTCTATACCTGAAATCCTTCATTTTCTCTGTAGATTTTTCTTCATCTCATTTTATTTCCAATCTTGCAATCTCTGGGACCTGGTCTTTGTTCACCTGTTCTTCCTATTTTCTTATCCATACTTTCTAATATCTGATATCAATGTTCTCTTTCACAGAAGTATTGATCATGCTTCTACAATCATGAGCTATGTGTCCATAGTTATGACATTTGTAACATTCAATGTTACGTGGGGACACAGGCATTTCTTGCTTGAACATTTATTTTATAATCCCTGCAATGTGCAACCTTATGTCCAAAGTTAGTACAATAAAAACAATGACCATAAAAGAAATTTGCATACCTTGGAGTGAATGATCCTCTTTGTGGTGTAGTCCTTCTGAATTTTTTCCTTGACTGATCATGATCATGATTGAAGCTTCTTTGTGCCTTGAAGATGTATCTTTATTAGTTTTCTTAGATTCTAGCTGACAATGATTCCTTCCCTTGAGTACTTCTGCATAACTCTTTCTATTTTCTTTATTCTTCTTTTCTAGCAACGTGGAGTGCTTATCTTCATTCTCTACAACTGATGTGGATGTTTCTATCTCTTTAACGTTCTTTTTGAGCTTGACGATTTTGACTCTTCGTGTGACAACTTATTCTTCAAGATTCTCAACCTCTTCTTCTTTCTTCATTATCTGAGACTTCATGACCTCTTTTGTTCTCTTTTCTTCCTCAAGTTGGATTTTCAATGTACTTATTTATTCTCCCAGTCTTCTCTCTTCTTGACCAAACTCTTCCTCAAGTTGGTTTAAGTCATTGGTTCTTTACTTGAGATGATCCATCAGTATATTTTCTCTCTTTTCTACTTCTTCCTTTTGTGATGTTTGTTAATGTTTAATCCATTATTATAGTTGTTTGCATTTCATTAGATAATAATAGCATAATCCAAGATCACTGAGAAATACACAATCACAAGAGACACATCGTTTATCTAGGGGAAGAAAACCTAGCAAAACTTCCTTAATATAGATAGGCAATACAATGCCAAGAGATCTCTTAAACTAATACAGAAAGTCCTCTCCCAGATATGCGCCACTCTCTCTCTCCTTCTTCTCCAGCAGCATATTTGAAACTTGTCTCTTAATGAGAAAGTGAGTTGTGTGTCTAAGTGAGGTGCTAGCCTCCTTATTTATATTAGACTGGCATGTGTGAAGTGTCTCTTCACTGGCAGGTCCGACTTCTCCCATTGGGTGGTTATAACCACCTTAATTACATTATGGGGCCTCTTTAATATCTGTTGGGGCCAACTTCTTATTCTGCCTATTATAATTAACATTTGACCAATCCGTAAAAGGGGATTTGGTCCTATTACAATAGCCGACAAGAACAATCCACAATGGGGATTGATCCGATGAATAATATATCAAATAATAATTAGAATACTCTTTGCAGTTACGTTATTTCAACACTCCCCCTTAACAAGAAGAGTATTCTTCAGCAGCATCATGCGAAAGAGAGAGGACAACATCATCAACAGCATCAAGTGGGTGAGAGGACAGCATCATCAATATCATCTTGGAACACTGACTGGCATATCTATAAATCATCAGAAGTTTTCCTCATCGGCAGCATCGTCATTCTCAAAGGAATGCCATCATCATATGCATCAATATGTATTAGTATAAAAATGGATACATCATCATCATCACAGCACAAGGCTGGTTCATCATAATACAAGACTGGATTTACGTCATAGCTGTCAAGCTGGAAGCTCAGTACTTGTCTCATCTCAATGTATTGCTTTATGTCACAGCACTCAGGTTGGAAGCAAGATACTAGACTAGCTTTACGTCACAGCTATCAAGCTGGAAGCACAGTACTAGTCTCATCTCATCGTCTTGCTTTACGTCATAGCACTCAAGCTAGAAGCAAGATACTCATCCTGCTTTACGTCACAACCATCAGTTCGGAAGTAGGATACTAGACTGGATTTACGTCACAGCTATCCAATCAGAATCTCAGTGCTAGTCTCATCATATCATCTTTATTTACGTCACAACCATCAGGTCGAAAGAAAGGTACACATCATGCTTTACGTCACAACCATCAGGTTGGAAGCTGGGAACTAAACTTGCTTTACATCGCAGATATATAGCCGGAAGCATAGTACTAGTCACACATCATCTTGCTTTACGTCACAACCATCAGGTCGGAAGCAGGGAACATCTCATCTTGCTTTACATCTGACAACTAGGTCAGAAGCAAGGAACATCTCATCTTGCTTTACGTCTGACAACTAGGTCAAAAGCAAGGAACATCTCATCTTGCTTTACGTCTGACAACTAGGTCAGAAGCAAGGAACACAACAACTACTCCCCCTTTCGAGGAAGGTCCTTTCAGACTATGCTAAGCTTATCTCAGAATTACTCAAACTTCACACGAGATAGGGTCTTGGTCAACACTTCAGCAACCTATTCATCCATGCTAATGTACTGGAGCTTTAAGGCTCCTCTCTGTACCATGTCACGGATGTAATGATAATGGATCTCTATGTGCTTCGACCTGTCATGGAATACATGATTCTCTGTCATTTTTATGCATCTATGGTTGTCACATAGAATCAAGGTTTCTCTCATCTCTAATTCAAATAGGTTGGTCAGCAACTTTCGAAGCCATATAGCTTCGCAGCTAGAAGAACATGCAGCAATGTATTCTTCTTCCACTGTGCTGAGAGAAATACTAGATTGCTTCCTACTCTACCACGAGATCATAGCCGATCCCAAACTGAAACAGCATCTTGAAGTGTTTTTCTTGTCAGAAACACTTCCTGCCCAATCTGCATCAATATATCCACTCAATGTGAAATCATGATCTCCATCATAGCTAAGACCATAATCTATTGTACCTTTAAGGTACCTCATCACATGTTTTGTAGCCACTAGGTGAACACGTCTGGGTTCTACCAGAAGCTAACTCAAGGTGTTCACGAAAAAACAAATGTCTGGTCTGGTGTTCGTCGGGTACATCAATGATCCAATAATCTATCTGTACAGTGTGGCATCAATCAATTCTGACAAAGTATCGACCAGCAGCTTCAGCTTCGCTCCCATGGGTGTATTCATGGGCTTGCATTCCAACATGTCAAATCTCTTCAAGATTTCGACCATGTACTTCCCTTGGTTAAGAAAGATCCTCTCAAGACTTTGCCATACCTCAAGACCTAAGAAATAATGCATTAGGCCAAGGTATTTCATTTCAAATTCCGAGGCAAGTCTCTTTTTACATTCAGTGATGAGCTTTTCTTCTCCAGTTAAGAATAAGTCATCCACATATAGAAATAAGATTACTGTCTCATTGTTCATGATTTTGAAGTAGAGGTTAGAGTCTTCTTTACTCTTGGTAAAGCCTAAGCTTGTCAAGAAACTGTCTATATGACCATACCAAGCTCTAGGAGCTTGCTTCAATCCGTATAAGGCTTTCTTCAATCTACAGACATGAGACTTCTTGTCTTCAACCTCAAATCCTTGAGGTTGCTATATATACACTTCCTCTTCGATGACACTGTTTAGGAAAGTTGTCTTCACGACAATCTGGTGCAGCTTCCACTTCATCTTAGCTGCAAGAGCTATGATGGTTCTGATCTAAGTGTATCTGGCCACAGGAGCGAACGTCTCTTCACAGTCAATGCCTTCCTTCTGGGAAAAGCCACGAGAGAAAAATATTGCTTTATACTTCTCAATAAATCCATCAGTAGCATGTTTTATTTTGAAGAGCCATCTGGAGGACACCACATCTTTATTCTTCGGTCTGGGAACTATTTCCCATACTTCATTATTCATTATGGATTGGTATTCCTCTGTCATGGCATCTTCCCATTCTTTCCTCTGAATGGATTCTTCAAAGCAGGTAGGCTCCTCTTCTAGGAGATCACACATCAAAGCCATATAACTGGAGAATGGATTTGGTCTTTTCACTTGTCTCATAGTTCCTTGGGGAACACCGTACTTCTCTCCATCTTAAATAAGCTCTCTAGCCCAAGCTGGCTTTCTTTTATGGAGGATCGTCATCTGAGGAGGTTCTTGCACTTCTACTATATCATGGTCTTCTAGAAGTTCCTCATCAGGGGAAGTTACGACTTCCCTCACTGGTTCTGTAGCTCTGGGAACCTCCCTCATTGCAGTACTAGGGATTACGGGTTCCTCTTCAAATACTTCTTCAAGTTGTCATAGTTTAGATTTCTTGAGTGTTGCATCTTCATCAAAGGTCACATCCCTGCTGATCTCAATGTGATGTTGACCTGGTATATATATTATGAAGTCCTTGGAGACCTCACAGTATCCCACAAATATTCCCTTCTTTCCTGAAGGGTCTAGATTGTTTCTCTTTTCTTTAGGTATATGAATAAACACTGGACAGCCAAATATTTTGAGATGGCTTACCTCTGGCTTCTTTCTGGTGAACATCTCTTCTGGTGTATTGAGCCCAAATTCACAATGGGACAGTCAGTTCTTCACATAAACAGTTGCCATTGCTACTTCTACCCATAAGGACATAGGAAGATCTTGATCATGGATCATAGTCTTCACAGCTTCCAGTATGGTTATGTTCTTTCGTTCAGCTACACCGTTTTGTTGGGGATTATAGGGAGTAGTGAGTTCCCTCTTGATCCCAACATCTTTGCAGAAGTTCACAAACTCTTTTGAGGTATATTATCCTCCATTATCTGACCTGAGTATCTTAATCTTCCTTTCAGAAATGTTCTCTATCAAGGCTTTGAATTCCTTGAACTTGCTGAACACTTCATCTTTAGTTTTCAAGAAATATATCCAGGTTTTACGAGAGTAATCATCAATGAATGATACATAATATACATACCCACTAATGGAGGATGATGGCATTGGGCCACATACATCTGAATGGATGAGTTCTAGGACTCATTTTGTCTTGATGTCCCTCTTCGGAAACGGATTCTTGATATTCTTCCCTTNTGCACATCCATTGCATACGCCTTTATGGTCACCTTTGAGTTCTGGTAAACCTGTGACTGCTTTGCATATGTATGGTAGTGCCTTGTAGTTGATGTGGGCTAACCTTCTATGCCAAAGTTCACATGAGTTTTTAATGGCATGGGTCATGGCAGCCTCTGAGTGACCCTTTAGTTTATACAAGCCATTTTCTTCACTTCCAATGATGATTGCTTCATTTAAGGTTTCTCCTTTAGCCCACATAAGAACTTCTCCATCTATAAAGGAAACTCTGAAGCCTTTCTTTTCTAAAGCTGAAATGGAGAGTAGGTTCTTCTTCAGGCCTGGTACATATAGTACATCCTTCATTTTTAGTGAATTCTTCAGTTTATGGTTTGATTCTCCCACTCCCTTGATGGGATATTGGTAATCATCTCCAAGTGTCACTTTCTGAGAAAACTTATTTTCTAAGATACAAGAGAGAATGTTTCTTTGTCCCTTCATGTGCTTGGATGCACCACTATCAATGAGCCAAGTGTTCTCTCCGGGTGTTACAGATCCTGAGAGGGCCGAGATCAAGATATGGTCTTTGATCTGCTCTCTTATCATCTTTGCAGGTGACTCTTCATATTCAACTACATGGGCATGGAGCCTCTTATGTTTTCTCTTGTATTCTTCTCCTCTGGCTGGACAAAACTTTGCAATCTGTCCCATCTTTTCACAATGATAGCATTGTACATATGAGTAGTCCCTTTCCTTTCGTTGTCCTTTCTTCTTAAATCTCCTTGGATGAGATTCTTTATGATTGAATTTGTTTGACTGTTGAGGATCTTTATGAGTCTCCTTTTGTAAGTAGGGTTTCTTCCTTCCTCCTTTGGTGTGAGTAGCTAGGGCTTGATCATCATCCCTTGCTAGTAACGCTTCCCGATTCACTACTCTTGTTTCTTCTTGGATGCATTCTTCCCATAGGCTATCAAACTTCAGCTTCTCCATTCTGGCACATATCGTTTGGATGAAAGCATCCCAAGGTCTTGTGAGACCATTTAGGGGCATGATTATGATTTTGTCTTCATCTATGGTATCTCCAATAGATTCTAGTTGTTCTTTGAATTCTGAGATTCTGGAGAAGTATTCCTGAATCATTTATCCTTTACGCATCCTTGTATTCTTCAATTGAGTTCTAAGATTCATCTTTTGGTTTATGTTCTTTCCTTCATATAGTCTAGTCAAGGCATCAAACATTTCTTTCAGAGTCTTCTTAGATGATACATAATGAATCAGGTGGTGTTTGATTAAATCTGCAATGATTCTTTTGGCCCTTATTGTGTCCTTTTGATGCTTTGCCTTTTCTGCAGCATCGGAGGGTTCTGGTAATTCTTCTTTGAGGAATATTGCTAGGTCATTCTCTTCAAGAATGAGTCCAATCCTATACTTCTAGGCATGGAAGTTTTCCACTCCTTCTATATTGTCAACAAGCTTAACGCTTGCAAACATCTTTACCTGGAGCTAGGAAAATGACCGAAAAATGAAAGTGCTCAAAATCAAAATCTGAACTTACCGGGAGGTGCGCTTGGCTGAGGAAAGTAGCCTGGTGTGTTTGGATCTGAGAAAATCCAACTTTTGCTCTTCCAAATTTGATATGTGGATTTCTGGAGTGGTGCTTCTGGTACCTCTGGTACTCTGGTACTTCTGGTACACTGGTTTTTTGGTACTTCTGGTACTTTGTGAAACTAGGGTTTCACTTTCCAGGAGATCCAGCCACTGAAAAGGTTCTCTGAGAGTGCCAAACTGATCCTTAGGGGAGGGTGCACTTTTCTATATGGTTTTGGGGATGAAAAGCTTCACCATCAAAAAGCCCTAATTTTCATGTACGGCAATAGAGACGTTTTTCACTTGTGAAATATGCTTCCTTCAGCTTGGCTCTGATACCATGTAAATTTTTAAGCCATTATTATAGTTGTTTGCATTTCATTAGATAACAATAGCATAATCCAAGATCACTGAGAAATACACAATCACAAGAGACACAGTGTTTATCCTGGGAAACCCTCTAGGGGAAGAAAACCTAGCAAAACTTCCTTAATACAGATAGCCAATACAATGCCAAGAGATCTCTTAAACTAATGAAAAAATTCCTCTCCCAAATATGCGCCACTCTCTCTCTCCTTCTTCTCCAGCAGCAGATCTGAAACTTGTCTCTCAATGAGAAAGTGAGTTGTGTGTCTAAGTGAGGCGCTATCCTCCTTATTTATATTAGACTAGCATGTGTGAAGTGTCTCTTCACTGGCAGGTCCAACTTCTCCCAATGGGTGGTTATAACCACCTTAATTACATTTTGGGGCCTCTTTAATATCTGTTGGGGCTGACTTCTTATTCTGCCTATTATAATTAACATTTGACCAATCCACAAAAGTGGATTTGGTCCTATTACAATAGCCGACAAGATCAATCCACAATGGGGATTGATCCGATGAATAATATATCAAATAATAATTAGAATACTCTTTGCAGTTACATTATTTCAACAATGTTATGTTGTCTTCTAAACATTTCTTTTGATATTCTAGAGTTTCTTCAATTCTTCTGGCCTCTTCTAGTTGAGCTCTTAAATTTTTTATGACTTGTTGATGTTTTTCGGAACCTTGAACACCTTCCTTTTTCTTCATCAATTCTTTCTTGGATGACTTGTTTTCTTCTCTTTCTTTCTTTAGATATTCAATTGCACTGATCATTTTTCTCTGTAATCAACTTTTGTTTCTTCATATTCTTTCTCTTCTGAATCTGTCTGACATGATCAGCATATTTATTCTTGTTCTGTATCTACATATTCTTTGGCATTTTCTGAATCTGCGATGGGTGAAGAATATATGTCATGTAACTTATCCCAAAGTTATTTGGCTGATGAACATTTACCAACCTTTTCTCTTACCAGATTGGGTAATATTTCCGAGATGAAATCCATTGCTATTTTTTTATTCTTCTTTAATTCCTTCTTGGCTGCAGTATTTTCCCTTTTTGAACTATCATATCCTATAACAACTGATAGCCAAATATAATGTCCTTGTGCCTGTAAAAATACTTATGTCCTTCTGCTCCACATCTCATACTTAAAACCATTCTGACCATTAAACATTTGTACTCCATTCTCAGAATAATCCATGATCTCCTACCAGTGGTTAAATTGTTTCCTGAAGGAACTGGCTCTAAAACCAATTGTTGGATTACTAAGAAAGGGGGTGAATCAATAATAGAGAAATTTAATCCTTTTTAACCATATAATGCAAGTGTTATATCAGTGTATCATTATCATCCAATAATTGTAGAGTAAATAAACAACAAAAAAATAAGCAATCATACATATACACAGTACACCAGTGTTTTTACATGGAAACCCAAAGCGGGAGAAAACCACAGAATGTTTTTTTCTTATATGTCTTGAAGAATTATATTCATTGGAAGCACCAACTTCCTTTGTTTTCAAGCTGCAAATGGAAGGAGGCTCCAATGCCCTAATTTCTCAGGTTACAACCCGAGGGAATCTCCAAATCCCAAATTCTCTGGCTACAACCAGAAGGAGTGTTACACATGAAATTTGCACACCTAGGTACCTCTCCCTAAGTGTCGTAAAGTGTCGTATAAGTGTCGCATACACCTTGACACCATGGAATAACCTATGTCACAATCCCTAGTCAATGTGGAGGAGGGATATATTACATGAAGGCAAAGAAATACTAAGTACACATGAATTGTTATTAATATTCATGGAAAAGAAATTGATTAAGTGTGAGAATCAAGTGCACATGAATTATTATCAATATTCATAAAAAAGAAAGTAATTAAGTGTGAGGATCCACCTCACATTTGGTTTCCTATTTTTTAGGGAAGGTGGAGGATCTCATGGATGGTTGAAATATTTCCTCCTTAAAATCCTTGAGAGATATTTCCTCCCCAAAATC
>ML787945.1:455439-487577 GCA_009831015.1 Picea engelmannii | reverse complement strand
AAGGAGAACTTGATGAAGCTGTTGCACTCACATCTATGGTTGTAAGTTTTCGTCATTGTTGTTCTTATGAATATAACATGATTGGTCTGTTTCTTTCAATTCTGTGTTTGATCTCACATGAATTCGTCTCTAATAGATAGATCTATTTCGAGCTAATCTCAGTAGAGTAGGAAGTTGTTTGTACTTTTGTTTGTCTACAAGGCTTATCGAGGAGCATAAGATTGGAGCTCAACTCGGACTGTGCAGGGACAAACACTGATAAAAGGTACTTCTTTTCTCCTTCCTCCTCACACATTAGTTTATCTAGATCTAAAAGGAATTCAGTGTCCACGATAAGCATCTTTTGGCTTAAGAGTTAAGAGTCTAGCTCTCAAGAGGAGATCTACCTGTCCGCAGGGAGATTTTCCTTCAACAGAAATTGGCGACTCCACTGGGGAAGGAATCCTATTGTATTTCCTTGGTTTTTCCCTACCCTTTTACCACCTTTCATATCACTTTTTATGTTTTTTTATGATCCATTAGCCTTCTCCCATCTTCACTTACATTTTCACCAATTTTTATGCATTCTGGGTGAATGTTTTGCAATTTTTTAGCTCTTTTTCTGGGCTTCTGGGAAGCCTAGCGCCCCCTTCCCTTGATATCAGAGTGCCAACGCTCCCTAAAGGCCTTAGACAGAGTGTTATAATTCTCTGTGTACCCTTTTGGTGGAGCACCAGCCTTCTTCTTGGGGTTTTTTTGCCTTTTTCTCATTAGTTTTTTGCTTTACCCTCATGTGAGTTATATCGAGAATGTTGATGCTTTACCCATGTCAGTCCATGTTCATTTGATCTACCAATTACATCTATGTGTCTATTTCATTTCATTGATGGGGGATACATCAAGGCCCTCCTTCGACGAGTCTATTCCTGTCAACTTCAACACATTATCCAGGAACTAGACTTAGAAACCAGTTAGTACTTTGGGACCTGCATACCTCAATGGCATGCCTCCTCACATTCGACAGTGGGTTTACATAATTGACATCTAATTGGATGATTCCATGGATGTTCAACTTCAACTCATCCATTCACATTCGTTGGAATGTACTAGGGTACCTTGGGTATCATTGACATCAATGGTGATCTCCCTCACGCGTGTTAATGGTTTACATCATTGACTGGTAATCAAGTGGTTTCTGCCATGTTCGAAATCAAGACATCTATTCACATGGTTAGATTCATACTACATCAGGATCGGTAAGAAGACCCTGGGTTGAGTGATCACTCTAATATGTACTTTTCCTAGGTTGTGACAGAGTTTCTCTTGAACAATGACACATATATTGTTGCATAGATCCACTTTGTATTGGTCGTGGCTATGTCTTGTCATCTCATATATCCACTGTGTATTCTTCATGTCTACGATCAGTTCAGGTCATGGGAGTATAGATCCACAGTGTATTTTCGGTGGCTATACCTTTTATCAATATAATTATGGATCTGCAGTGTATTTTATGGCAGCCATATCTTGCAAGTCTTGATCACCCAAGCATAGGTATGCATGCCTTGGGTTTGAAGCATGTCATAATATTTGTTGGATGTTTGTGTGCAGCTTCTATCAGGTTCTCTGAGTCCACACTCTTGCTTTAAAGATTTGTAAAGTGTTTCGGCCATCATTCTCTCTTCTGACCTCACACTTTAGGGGGCATTCTGTTACACATGAAATTTGCACACCTAGGTACCTCGCCCTAAGTGTCGTATAAGTGTCACATACACCTTGACACCATGGAATAACCTATGTCACAATCCCTAGTCAATGTGGAGGAGGGATATATTACATGAAGGCAAAGAAATACTAAGTACACATGAATTGTTATTAATATTCATGGAAAAGAAATTGATTAAGTGTGAGAATCAAGTGCACATGAATTATTATTAATATTCATGAAAAATAAAGTAATTAAGTGTGAGGATCCACCTCACATTTGGTTTCCTATTTTGTAGGGAAGGTGGAGGATCTCATGGATGGTTGAAATATTTCCTCCTTAAAATCCTTGAGAGATATTTCCTCCCCAAAATCCTTAAGAGATATTTTCTCCCCAAATATCTAGAGATCCCTTTCTTAGTGGATCTGATGAGAGATCTTCTCCATGGTGGTTAAACCTCCAAATCCTATATAATGAGGGGTTTCCATGGAGGAGGGGGAATGGATATTGAGAGTATACCAAACTTATGATCTCATGAGTGGTATGTCATTTGGAGCATCAACATTCTGTGTCTGGACTGTTTAAGAAAGGGTTTGGACAAGGAGAACTTGATGAAGCTACTGCACTCACATCTATGGTTGTAAGTTTTCTTCATTGTTGTTCTTATGAATATAACATGCTTGGCTTGTTTCTTTAAATTCTTTGTTTGATCTCACATGAATTCATCTCTAATAGATAGATCTATTTTGAGCTAATCTCGGTAGAGTAGGAAGTTGTTTTAACTTTTGTTTGTCTACAGGGCTTATCGAGGAGCATAAGATTGGAGCTCAACTCGGACCGTGCAAGGACAAACACCAGTAAAAGGTACTTCTTTTCTCCTTCCTTCTCACACATTAGTTTATCTACATCTAAAAGGAAGACAGTGTCCACGATAAGCATCTTTTGTCTTAAGAGTTAAGAGTCTAGCTCTCAAGAGGAGATCTACCTGTCTGCAGGGAGATTTTCTTTCAACAAGGAGGCTACAACCCCCTATGTTCTCTGGACACAACCGGAAGGTGGCTACAACCACCTGTCCTTGCCCCGTCCAACCACCCTAACTTAGAAGTAGAATGATGGAACCACTGTCACACTATCACTGTGAGATATACTGTTGTAAACATGTACCAATCAACCTGCACCAAACAACATGTACCAATAACCTGAACCATGAATCAACCATACATCAACCTGTACCTCAACCTGTACCATAAACAAGTGCATCAAGAATGCACCAACTTGTACCAACCAACCTGTAATAAACATGTACCATAAAAAAGTGCATCAACCATGCACCAACCTGTACCTCAACCTGTACCCTGAACAAGTGCATCAACCATGCACCAAACCTGTACAAATAACATGTCACAACAACATGCCCAAACTGTTAGAATGTGCTCATTTTACCATAGACAATATCACTATTGTCACCCAACCATAGGCCAAAGCCACCCTCTGAGCACCTTAACCTTGACAGAGAATCATTCTTGAAGAAAACCCTAGGCTAGATAGACAAACAAAGGGTGTTTAGACCCAGAAATGTCCCTTTTTCACTATATCTTTTCCTCATTCAACCTTATCATTTCTATGCTAAATGCCTAATATCATGTTTTCTAAGACCCTTTTTCCCAAGGTATGAATCATTGATCTTGCTTTATATTATTATTTACTTAACATGTTTGATTGGTAGCGTTTCTCATATTTTACCCATGAATGTTCAACTAATGATCAAAATGTGTAGAACAGCCAAGTCTTGAAGAAAGATCGTTGTTGTTACACCGGCTGTTACAGTTGTGTGCCAACTCTGGACGTTGTTACATGACTACAGCAACTACGCACTTTTTTTTGGAAGCTGTTACACCTACTGCAATAGATGTCCACTGATCCTAGAAGCTGGTATATCATTCAAATCTGAATCATGAAGACCGATCCTCAATGCTCTTACACGTTTTGGCTCACGTTGGTGATCATTATCATTTCCAGATTTTGTAATGATGATAGATCCTCTATATCATATGAACAGCTTGAGAATATCTGATTCTCAAGTCTGTTCTGAGTCTGTTTCAACTAAATGACTCTATATTTAAATAGCAAAGCTTTTGTAATCATTGGTACCGAAGATTAGCTGTGAACAGAGATTGAAGTGAAGCATATTGTATCTGAACATTTTTGCGAGTTAATAAAGAAGTGAATTGAGTTTCTTTAACCTACTGTAATCTTTTCAAGTGGATTCAGTGAGAAGGAAAGGGCCCACCTTCCTCATAGACTCACCTATGTTTTGAGTTTTAGATTCACTGCTTTGATTTGTGTGATTTATCTGTTTAGCATTCCTAGAATACATTTGTTGTTACAGTTTAGTCCCTTTCTGTTAAATGCGCATCAGTGTGTCTCATGAGAGTTAGAATTCAATTGTTGAATACTGTTGGAGAATTTCTTTGAGAGTTAATTCCTTTTCTGCACAAGATTAAAACTATGTTTTCAAGCAAAAGTAAATAGAAGTGTGAATCTCCCTTTCTGCAATTAAGTAGACTTCCTTTCGGCAATTAGCACAGAATTTCCTTCTGCAAAAGTGAAATAGAAAATTAGAATAGATTATATAATCTAGGATTCTTATACACTCATAAAATTAGATTTCAATTATGCAAGTGTAATTTTAATTCTGCAAGAATAGATTGGAACTCCAGTTGTGTCAACAACTTGTGTTAGTGTTTAGATTTTCAATTTTGTTTCTTTTAATTTACCTTACTGCAATTTGATTAGTGTTGCTTTCATAATCTAGCATATACTGTGCACAATTATCTTACAATAACAAAACTTCCCTGGGTTTGACAATTTATATTGAACACCTTAATTATCTATTTATTTAGACATTTAAAGTGCCCAACATTTTGGCGTCGTTGTCGAGGAAGATAATTAGAAATTCTTGTAAGCACATTAGTTTTCTTTTCTTAGGAATGAGTAGTCTGCATGAATCGAGGAACAAGAGGACGTATCCCCAAAAATACTAACCCTACAGGTACCAGAGGAAGTGGTGGAAGGAATCTTGCACTAGGAAGGCCAACCTTTGTTGATGATATTATAGCCAGAGAAGATTCTTCTTCGGGATCTATCTTTCGCCCTTCAAATCCTCCAAGAAGACATATTCCTCAGTCATCAGAACCACCCCATTTTGAAACATTGTTTTCATTAGGGGCTGAAGCTGAATATTTGTCACCAACAAGTCAACACATAACACTGGAGAATATTGAAGATCAAGGAAGTGTAGCTCGGAACAAGGAAAATCCAGAAGAAGTTGTTTATCAGATCAACGGACAGATAGTCACTAAAGAGGAGTGGGACGCTTTCCATATTGAGTGGAGAGAAAGAGCACATATGGAAAATCAAGGAGATAATGAAGAAGATTTTTATCGTGAGAATCCACCGAACAATGAAGATCAGGCAAATGATGAAAATACTATCTCTACCCTGGTCTTTCCTATTTCTGATATTCCCACATGGGGGATGGCTCCTATGAAGAACATACCTCTCTCAGCCCTACCAACTTTCCATGGATTATCTACTGAGGATCTAGATGAGTTTCTATTTGAATTTGATATTCTGTGTAGAATCTATGACTACACTACCATTGCGCAGAATCTTAAATTGTTTCCAGCTACCTTGAAGGGTAACGCATTAAGATGGTTCATGAGCCTTGGAGGAGAGAATATTTTAACATGGGGACAAATGAGGCAGCTTTTCCTGAACAAATACCAAGACTACTTTCGAATGAGGGAAAGAAGAGAGGAATTGTTCAAGATGTCTCAAAAGGAGGACGAGACCCTTGAAGATTTTGTGGAGCGACTCCAGTATAATCTACAAAGGTCTAGACATCTGAATGTGAGTAAGGACATTCTAAAAACTATTTTTCTAAAAGGAGTTAGAGATGATTGTTTAGATATAATGAATATGCTTGGCAAGGGAGATATATCTAAGGAATCCTATGAAGACATTGTAAATCTTTGTAAGAGATTCTCTCGAGGATCTACAAGGAATAAATCAGCTACCAGGGATGCCACTTTTTCAAGAGTACAGAAATCAGCCAATGGAGGGGCAACAAGAGCATAAATAGGTAATTTGTTAGAAGATTTCAAAATAGAAATGATTAAATCTTTTGCTTCACAAATTGATACTCTGCAAATCAAACAAAAACAAGCAGAATCATATCGGGCATTGTCCATTTTATTTCTGAAATGCAGAGACAAACATCCACCAAGGGAGTTCCCACTGAACAGTGTCTAGGTATGTCTTATTTGTGAATTAGATCATGCCACTGAAAAATGTACCTCCTTACCAGGTGTAAAAGCATCAATGAAGGCAACTAATGAGGAAGCAGAGGTTGTCTATCTAATAACACAGAGAAGACAATGGCAGCCAAGAGGTCAAGGTACAAACCCTCAATTCTCTCCTGCAGCACTTAATTATTGGAATAATGTGAACAATCAGCTTCAATATGGTCAGATGAATGCACCCCCTCCAAATCATATGCCACCTCCTTATCAGGATACCAATGCATGGGTACCTACACCCCAACAACAGAATCATCCTGGGCAATGGAACCCATATTGGAAAGGCCCTCAACAACAACCTACTTATCAAAACCCTCACCAACAGAACCCATATCAACAACAGTTCCAACCCCAGTACTGGCAGCAACAGCTACAGTTACCTCCTAATTCCCCATGCAACAATACTCCCTTACGACCTCAGATGCATGTGCAACCTAACCCAAATCCAAATAATAAGGTCATTCAGAATATTGATATACACAATGGGCCAGCTCTGTCTATTACCCTTATGCCTTGTAATGAGATAAAATTGAGATCATGGAGAATAGTCGAGCCAATAATTGAAGATGCTCTGTCTTCATAATCAAACAAGGAATCAGGGGAAAAACCATCTGTTGATATAGAGGAAACTGACGAATGCATTATAGAATTAGCAGACCCTACATTCCCTGAAAGATTAGAAATGACCAAAATTGTGGAATTACCATCCTTTAATCTCTTAGGAGAATTGAAAATTTTGTATGTTAACATTCCACTATTGCAAGTGATTAGAGATGTCCCTATTTATGTGAAGACTCTGAGAGACCTCTGTATCAAAAATCCTGGAAGGAAACCTAGGGACCCCCTCACAATACACATAGTGGGAGGATTGTTTAAACTTATGTTAGGAAAAACCCCACCTATTAAATATGGCGACCCAGGAAAACCTACAATCACTGTCAAAATCAGACAGACATTTATTCTCAATGTGTTAGTTGATTTAGGGGAAGAAATTAATATTATGCCAATTGAAATGACACAATTTCTTCAACTCAGAATGAAAGTCTGACCTACTCCTACTGTTTTAGAATTAGTTTTTCGCTCTATTATCAAACCAGAAGGAGTAATCGATGATCTAGCTATTTCAGTTGATTCATGGGAGTATCCTGTAGATTTTTTCGTATTACAACCTAAAACCCATTTGGGGGGGCACCCTCTAATTATAGGGATACCATGGTTAGCTACAACTGATGCCTTCATTAGTTGTAGATCCGGTTCAATGACCATCTCTGATGGTTATGATACCAAGAAATTTACCCTTTATCCTCATGCTACACCCAGTGTGGAACCCGAAAATTCTTTATGGATGGACATTGAGGATGAAAACACTCTACATGTGTTAACCATAGGAAAATCCCTGAGTTTCAAAGATGATACAAAGGATGAGCTAATTAATAGCTTTATCAGTGACCCGTTTTCTATTACACCAAACACGTACCACCAATTGAGTTGAATCTTCGAACCTACTACCCAGGAAGGAGTGATCCCATAGATGTTCTCTGAAACTATTGTAAATCAAGTTAATTCAATTGTAACAGCAGATGTTGAAACAGTTAAATTCCTAAATTCAGTTCTAAGAGCATCGTTGTAGAAATCAAACCTGGAAAAACCCTGAACATCAATCCCGATTTATCTTCTGCTGAAACTCGTCATTTGATAAAGTTATTGATTGAACATAAAGAAGAATTTGCCTGGGATTAAATGGATATGAAAGGAATTTCCTCTGAAATATGCACCCACCATATATACATTAAAGAAGACTGTTGACCCATTTGCCAACCCCAAAGGAGAATGAACCCTAATCTTAAAGAGATTGTTAAGGAAGAACTCCAGAAACTTCTAAATGACGGATTCATCTACCCTATATCAAACAGCGAGTGGGTTTCACCGTTGGTTATTTTTTATAAAAAGAATGGTAAATGGAGAGTGTGTGTGGACTATAGATCCTTGAATAAGGCCACGCAAAAGGATCATTTCCCTCTGTTATTCATTGATCAGGTTATAGACAACCTATCTGGGAAAAAAAAATTCTCTTTCCTAGATGGATTTAGTGGCTATAACCAGATAACCATTGCTCCACAGGACCAAGATAAGACCACCTTTACCAGCCCTTGGGGTACATTTTCCTACAAGGTTCTCCCATTTGGTTTGTGTAATGCACCAGCCACTTTTCAGAGAGCTGTAATTGGTATTTTCTCTTATATGGTGAATGACTATATGGAAATACTCATGGATGAATTTACACCTTATGGTACTGATTTCGACGAAGCTTTATCTAATCTAGAAAAAGTACTCAAAAGATGCATACATTCTCATCTTTCTCTTAGTACAGAAAAGTGTCATATGATGATGAGTGAAGGTGTGGTGCTGGGACACTTCATTTCTTATGCAGGAATTCAAGTAGACCCATCCAAAATCCAGGTAATTTTGGACATTCAACTCCATCAACTCAAAAGGAGGTAAGAAGCTTTTTATGGCATGCTGGATATTACAGGAGATTCATTAAAAAAAATTCCAAACTTGCCTCTCCTTTATTTTTTTTATTAACAAAATATGTTGACTTTAGTTCGACTGACAAATGATAATTGTCTTTTGCATATCTAAAACAAAAATTGTCCACATCTCCCATTTTGAGAGGGCCCAATTGGGCTCTGCCATTTCACATTTCTTCAGATGCCTCTGATACTGCAATTGGTGCAGTGCTAGGGAAACAGGAGCACAAACATCCCTATGTTATCTACTATATCAGCAAAAACTTGGCTCCTGCTGAGTTAAATTATACAGTTACAGAAAGAGAATTCTTGGCAGTAGTTTATGTGATCAATAAATTCAGGCATTACCTCACTAGTTATTCTACTTTTATTCATACTGATCATTTAGTAATTAAATATTTAATGAATAAACCTATTACTAATGCCCGAGTAACAAGATGGTTGTTACTACTACAAGAATTTGACATCACCATAGTTGATAGAGCAGGAAAAGAAAATGTGGTTGTTGATTTTCTCTCAAGATTGAATATAAATGATGATAATTCACCTGTAGATGATTCCTTTCCAGATGAACATTTGTTTGTAGTATCTGCTCACTCACCTTGGTATGCAGACATTGCTAATTATTTGGTTGCAGGGAGGGTACCTCCACATCTATCTCCCTGAGAAACAAGGAAGATAATTCAAAAGAGTGCTTGGTATAGTTGGATAGGGGGATACCTTTTCTACACAATCCTAGATCAAGAAATCAGAATATGTGTGAGAGATGATGAAGTTTATGATGTTCTTAAATCTTTCCATGATGGCCCTTGTGGGGGTCATTTTGTTGATAAAAGGACTGGGCATAAAATTTTGAGGATGGGTTATTTCTGGCCCACAATATTTCAAGATGCAAGGAAGTATGTCCAAGCTTGTGGCAGTTGCCAGCGAATGGGTCAGCGAAATCATAGGGATGAGATGCCTCTCTAGCCTCAAGTGGTTTTGGAGCCTTTCGAGATATGGGCCATGGATTTTGTAGGGCCCATTAACCCACATTCTAATCAAAAAGTCTATATATTGGTCTGCACAGATTACATGACCAAGTGGGTAGAGGCAAAAGCACTCATCAGAGCCTCGGAAGAAGCTGTCTTAGCATTTTTGTTTGAAGATATCTTTGTTAGGTTTGGAGTTCCCAGATAATTAGTAACTGATGGGGGACCACCTTTCACATCACATAATTTTGAATCCCTACTCAGTAAATATCATGTTTTGCATAGAACAGCTTCTCCATACCATCCCCAAGGTAATGGGCAGGTGGAAAGTACAAACAAAGTAATAGAAGCTATTCTTACTAAAATAGTGAGGGAACATCATCAGGATTGGTCTGATAGATTGCATGAAGCTCTATGGGCTTATCGAACCACTTGGAGGAACACAACTGGTTTTTCTCCTTATGAACTGGTATATGGGAAGAGCCATGTTTTTCCCATTGAATTCGAGATCAAAACCCTAAGAACTGCATCAGCAGTCAATCTAGACTTGACTGTAGCATAGAAGGCCAGACTGCAACAACTAAACGAGCTAGATGAGAAGTGTTTCGACGCTATTCATCAAACCACAGTAATTCAACAACAAAGAACCAAGTGGCATGACTGAGTCATCAAGAATAAATTATTCAAAAAGGGATATTGGGCTCCATTGTATGATTCGCGCTTTAAATAATTTCAGGGTAAGTTGCGTACAAGATGGTTGGGACCTTACGAGGTAGACACCGTTTTTCCCAATGGGACAGTTAGGTTAATCACTATTGATGGATCCAATACACAGTTACTTGCAAATGGTCATCGCTTGCGCCTGTATCAGCGTCCACTTTCCAAAGCCGAATTTAAATCCAGATGTACAGTTCATACAGATTATCACTTTTTACAAGGAAAGGAGCTTTCTCCTTCCCTTTCTAAACCTTACAAATTTTCTCTTTTCAATAAAACCTTGTATATAAATAAACTCTGCAAATTTGAATTTTTTTGTTTCTGCTTAAATTTTTTTATGTTTTTCTAATAAATTCAGCCAAAGGGTATCAGGCAGTTACTTGTGTGCAAATAGATCGATGAACAACACGGTAGATTACAGCGGAAGGAGCCAAAGGATTGGTTTTTGAAGTTTGAAAAACTTTCTAAAAATTAAGGGATTTTGTGTTTGGTCAGGTTACATGTTGTTACACCATGGTCACTTTACATGTTGTTCCACCTTTTTCTCGACAATTTGGCCGATTTACATGATACTACACCTAAGTCCACCAGTTCGGCCAAAAATACATCCTGATACACCTACCGTTGTTATTCCTTTTCGCTATTTTGCATATTGCTTCACCCATTTTTCGCATTTCTATGATTTTTCCATGCTGAAACACTGTTGTTTTGTCACTTCCATTTCTATATTTTCCACTCTCTCTATCAAAAAAGGACGATTCATCATTACTTGAGTCCACATCCACAGATTTCCAATTGGTCAACCACAGAAAGGACTCCACCTATGCTCCACCTATCATATCATCATTTCTCACGTTCCAGAGCCATCTCTCATCATTACAGCTATTCCACGTGGATCAAATGGCAGTTGGATAGTGCAGTTACTCCGACAGATCAGTTCATGCGGTAAGTTATGAGGTACGTTACTAATCCTACATGTCGAAAGTGATGTAGATATGGAAGCAAGCTTTAATGCTTACCTTCCGGTTGTCCTAAAATCGTTAAACCAAGAGCCAATCAGATTAGTTGGGGGGAACGAAAATCTACGTTGACCTAACAGTAAAATCCATGTTTATATTCACCTCTGCCACCTTTCGACCACACTTATTTTCGTTGAGACACTGCATTCTTTATGCAATCCACATTCGACCTTGTTGTGTCTCTAGTTTAGGTGCCAGTTTCTCCTCCTAAGTGACTGTTACACTCTAAAGCAACGTCATGGGAGGATCAGCTGTGAGGTATGAACCGGAAAAACTGGATGCATTGCTGCTACATCCAGATGTTTACCAAATATTTCTGCAAGCTGGCTGGATTTCTTATTTTAAGAAGCTGCAGGGGTTTAATGAAGCAGAGGTATTGGAGTTCAGTCAGAATCTCACATAAGGGTATTCAATGGTGCACGCAGTGAGGATTCCAGTGACAGAAGAAAGAATGGTTGTTGTGACAGGGTTTTCAACCACAGGAGAAAGATGGTTTAACAGAAAAGCACACCTTCCTGATGCACATAAGTGTTTTCTCTTGGATAATGAGAAAGTACAGACCAAGGGCCGAGGTGCAAATGTAAGTTCCTTAACAAAACCATGGGGGAAAGTATCAGAATTTGTAAAAAGGTATATTACATGTGAAGGAAGATACCAAGTAGTTTATTTTTCTGATTTTATACTATTGTCACATTTGAGACATCAGAAGCTATTAAACATCCCTTATTACCTTCTTCATTCCTTACATAATATGGCTCACTTTGTCAAGAGATCGAAGCATCCCATGAATTGTCTTTCCAATCATAGACTGATAGTGTTTTTGATTCGTAATGGAATGGGAAATTCTAATGTCCCATTACCTGAAGTGGAAGAATAGCAAAATTGTATGCTTGTCGTTATGGCCAACCCCGAGCAGCCAATTCTTGAGCCCTCGACTACACCAGCAATTAAATCCCCCACTGTAACTGCCCGTAAGTCGACTCCAAGAGGCCAATGAAAAACCAGAAGAAACTCTAACACCACTCCAAAAATCATCGACAGAGTTGAACCAAAATGGCTTAACCCTATGCCTACGGTTGTGCTTGAGCCAGCAATTGACAACACCATCCCTAGACCAAATCATGAGCCTCATCCCTCAGTTGCAACAGATGTTGTTGAAGAACTCCCTCCTACTTCTAAAGCTCAAAAGAGGAAACTCCCTACTTCTATCTTTGCATTTCCTAGGAAGAGAACTAGGTCAATGAGGTCTCCTGCAATAGCAGTTACAGCCCCGCTGTAACAACCAGAACGTCAACTTCATCTCCTGTTGAACCAGCAACAACTCAAAACCCTCCTATTGCTGCAACAGTCTTTGAAGCCCCTACTGTCACTTCCAGTGAATTGTCTCAGAAAATACAACACCAAACTAGAAGCAAATCTCAGAGAGGCATCGACAGAGTTGCACTAGAAGCAGCTCAAAACCCTCCTATTGTTGCAACAGTTGTTCAATCCCCTACTGTCACTGCCACTGAATTGTCTCAGAAAAGAAAACGTCAAGCTAGAAGAAAATCTCAGAGAGGCATCGACAGAGTGGCACCAGAAGCTGCCACAGAGTGTCCTGATTTTGTTGATACTCAGACCCTACCAGATTTTATGGAGGTACGTATTTTGGGTTTTACCTTGCGCAAGGAATTTCAAGAAACTATTTTCTCATTGCAGGCCGAATGTACATGAATTACAACAGAATCATTGGCTCCACTTGATGATTCTGTGTGTCACTCGTCGAGTGATGATGTACATATTATAGCAGACCCCAACATCCCAGAACCTTCTCCTTGTGTGGTTTTTGAAGAACACCCTCCCTCTCCTTGCCTGGTTGTTGAAGAGTGCCCTCCTTCTCCTAAATCAAAGAAAATTAAATCCCATGTTTTCATCTCTACATTACCTAGGAGGAGAACTAGGTTAGCAAGGTCTACTGAAGAAATAGTCGGATGGAAGAATATAGAACAGGCATTACTTATTCTTCGGCCATTATCCTCGGTTGTTAAAGAAGTAGTTGTTACACAAGAACCAGCTACCCAGGAAGAGACTGTCCCACAAGAACCAGCATCTTCCCATAACTTAGTTATTACACAAGAACCAGTTGTCCAAGAAGAGATTGTCCCACAAGAACCAGTCATGTCAGAATCAATTGTTACACAAGAACCAGCTCTCATCAGTGTATCTTCCACACAAGAACCAGTTACACAAAACAATGAGGATGTGCCACTTACTCAATTGTTTGCTCAAATTGAGAAGAAGATAAGGGATACAGAAAATTGTAGGATTATTGAACTAAGGAAGGAAACTGAAAGCCTCAAAGCAGAGTTGGACTCCCTAAAGAAGGAATTGCAGGTTGCCCGACAGAAAAACCTAGAGGGGATAACTTTGGACATATTAGCACTGACAAAAGTTTTTATGGACCAAAATAAAGAGTTGATGTGCTATGAATGTGGTAATATTTATTTTCAGGCAGGGTATAAAATAGTGAAAGTACCAGTCACTGGTCATGCTGAAGAACCAGCCAATCTCTCAGTCAAGACAGAATATGACCTTATTGTTCCACAAGAACCAGTAAGGCAGAGGAGATCTCAACGAAATAGAGTAGTTGTTAGTTTACCAACAACTTTTATACAAGAACCTCTGTTACACACTCAAACTGATTATTTTCTTGAATACAAAGTAGCACAGAAAGATTTTTGAAACAGCGGATGTTGGGGGAGTCACTTCCCTGACTCAGATTTAGAGTAAGGCTTGAATGTGGGTTGCATGAGGACATGTAATGTCTTCAGTTGGGGGGCATTTTAGGACCCAGAAATGTCCCTTTTTCACTATATCTTTTCCTCATTCAACCTTATCATTTCTATGCTAAATGCCTAATATCATGTTTGCTAAGACCCTTTTTCCCAAGGTATGAATCATTGATATTGCTTTTATATTCTTATTTACTTAACATGTTTGATTGGTAGCGTTTCTCATATTTTACCCATGAATGTTCAACTAATGATCAAAATGTGTAGAACAGCCAAGTCTTGAAGAAAGATCATTGTTGTTACACTGGCTATTACAGTTGTGCACCAACTCTGCATGTTGTTACACAACTACAGCAATTGCACACCTTTTTTTGGAAGTTGTTGCACCTGTTGCAACAGATGTCCATCGATCCTAGAAGCTAGTATATCATTCAAATCCAAATCATGAAAACCGATCCTCAATGTTGCTACACGTTTTGGCTCACGCTGGTGATCAGAATCATTTCCAGATTTTGTAATGATGATAGATCCTCTATATCATACGAACAGCTTGAGAATCTCTTATTCTCAAGGCTATTCTAAGTTTGTTTCAACTGAATGACTCTGTCTTTAAATAGCAGAGCTTTTGTAATCATTGGTATCAAATATTAGCTATGAACAGAGATTGAAGTGAAGCATATTGTATCTGAACATTTTTGCGAGTTAATAAAGAAGTGAATTGAGTTTCTTTAACCTATTGTAATCTTTTTGAGTGGATTCAGTGAGAAGGAAAGGGCCCACCTTCCTCACAGACTCCCCTATGTTTTGAGTTTTAGATTCACTGCTTTGATTTGTGTGATTTATCTGTTTAGCATTCCTAGAATACATTTGTTGTTACAGTTCAGTCACTTTCTGTTAAATGTGCATCAGTGTGTCTCGTGAGAGTTAAAATCAATTGTTGAATACTACTGGAGAATTGCTTTGAGATTTAATTCCTTTTTGGCACTAGATTAAAACTCTGTTTTCAAGAAAAAGTAAATAGAAGTGTGAATTTCCCTTTCTGCAATTAAGTAGACCTCCTTTCGGCAATTAGCACAGAATTTCCTTCTGCAAAAGTAAAATAGAAAATTAGAATAGATTAGATAATACAGGATTCTTATACACTCATCAAATTAGATTTCAATTATGCAAGTGTGATTTTAATTCTACGACAGTAGATTAGAACTCCAACTATGTCAGCAACTTGTGTTAGTGTTTAGCTTTTTAATTTTTTTTATTTTAATTTACCTTACTGCAATTTGATTAGTGTTGCTTTCATAATCTAGCATAGACTGTGCCCAATTATCTTACAATAACAAAACTTCCCTGGGTTTGACAATTTATATTGAATACCTTAATTATCTATTTATTTAGACAATTAAAGTTCCCAACAAAGGGTAGCGCACCTTTCTCCAAGGATAGCGCACCAAACAAGAGCTGATGAGATAGTCCAAACCATAACCAAGAGATAGTCCAAGCCAAAACAAAATCTGCTAACTGCAGTAGCTGCAATGACATCTCTCCTCCAGACTTGTGCACAAACTGGCTAACTGCAGTGCACACAAGTGAGCTATGCAGTTCTGAGAATACTACCCAGAATGAAGACTGGCCTCCTGTATTTATACTAAATCTGGCAGACTGCCTAGGCCGACTTCTCATTATGGATACTAGTTATTTAGTATATATTATTTCCTTTAGCCAACTTTTTCTCTTGGAGACTAATAACCTAATACAAGTCATTCCCTTGAGCCGACTTGTCTTCTAGGGTTATTAACCAATCAATTAGGGTTTCATCTTGCTTCCCATAATATTCTATTCTCATCAAGTTTACACGTGGAGGTAAATACCTTCTGTAGCTACCATAATATCAACACTCCCTCCTAGCTAGGGAGGTATTACAAGTAATGGTCTTGAGCACAAACATACCATTTACACGGTAGCATCAACATAGTCATATAGACTATCTTATGATTAGTTCATTAGAACCATCATCAATATCAATGTCATCAACTACATCATATCTCGAAACCATACTCCATCTGATTAATTAGACATGACGCTGGATAAGTCACTCACTCCATGGAGTGACACAAGAACCATTCTTCTAATTCGGACATATGTCCTAGAAGGATAAATGTCCTGGACCATTTTTCCGTCTAGGAAATCTCTGTCCATTGATCATCCATATAGTTGATAATCATTTCCAACATTGTTGATAGTCTTGAAGGCAATCAGAACAATATCATTCAATAGAACACAACTGTGTCTATCCATAGTAGTACACAACTACAATCCAGTGGTATACTACCACACCAAGTAGCACACAGATAATCGATCTGTGACGTATAGTCACAATCAATGGAACACATCCACCATAGTAGCATACATCTACTGTCTAGAGACATACAGTCTCCATAACAATCTTCTGATATCAACCTGCACAGAAAACATTGTTATGATATAAACTGAATCATCTGGGCCATTCTTCCACTCACATCTGTGAGATCTGGAAGAGCATTTTCCCCCAGAATGAAAAACATCAATGATGAGCTATCTGGACTATTCTTCTCAAGCATGGAAGAATAATTGTCCCGATTTCTGAGCCTGGACCATTCCCTATCCTGGGCCATTCCTCCGAAACTAAACAAAGTGCAACCTGGAGCGAATGAGTCTGCCCTAGGGAATGCATGTTCATGATTGTTGAACCTGGACCATTCACCTATTTGGGCCATTCCTCTGGCACTAAACAAAGTGAAACCTAGAGAGAATGAATCTGCCCTAGGGAATGACTGTTCGGACCATTTCCAAAGGAAATTCATGTCCTGTACCAACCTCTAAAACGAACCATTCTTTGAAACTGCTCACAACTATGAGCTTCGAAAGAATGATTGTCCGGAAAGGTAGACCAGTCTTCTTGAGTAACCCTCAAGAAGAGACATTGTCCTATACCATTCCCCATGTTAACCACAATGGTAAATCAATTTCTATGGTACATCAGCAATCCATCGAACCATTTTCATTACGAAAATGACCGTTCAATCTGGACCATTTTCTTGAACTGGAAATGCATGTCTGTCAGAAACCAGTTTCCGAACTGGAAATGAACTGCTCATCCTGGACCAATTTTCGAACTAAAAATGATTGTCCATAAATCAATAACACATCAGTGCTCCCTCCAAACCTGTGAGTCATCTCTTCCCTTTTCAATAAGGAAGTCATCTCCATGAGCTCCAGTTGTTTCTTGAGTACGCAAACTCTTTCACTTTGGACAAAGGCTTTACCAAAGTATATGCTTATCTTCCCATCTATGGAGATACATATTGGAGAGCCACTTCTCTTTTCTAGAATTCATCACGGGTAATGTAAGGCTTGATCTCAAATGTACTTCGGTCTTTCTGGAACACTGGTTTTCTCTGAAGGTTTCATATAGCTCTAATCAATATAGTATATCATTATTGGATTCATCTTTTGTTTCCTGCTAGCTCATAACATCGTGGCAATTGTCAAACTAAAACATATCCAAGTGGTACTTCTTCTGTCATCATGAGAATTTGTCATGGATTAAAAATCCATCATCTTGAGCTTCTGAGTAACCATTCTGATACAGTATCTCTATTATAGAATGTTTTTCACCGTGCTTCTAATGTGCATTGGAGGTTCTCCACCAAGTTGTCTTCTTCCATCTGCATACAAGGGTCTCCTTCTGGTATACCTAAAATCCTTGAGGTTGCTTTTCATACGCTCTTTGTTCAATCATTCTGGAGAACAGTCTTTTGCATTCACCTTATGTCAATCCCATGGATATTGTGGATGATATAATGGCTCATGTAGAGGTATGTATGGTTTACTGGAACAAATAGTCACCATAGTCTTCTCCCTCCATCTAGGAAAACCTCTAGTTATGGATCTCGCAATGCTTTCATTCATAAGTCTTCCATACATTGTTCTTCATCACAACTTTTAGTTCCCCTTCTTGATTACTTTCAGTGAGTTCAAATCATACTATTAGTCTTGTGATTCTTGATACAATGACTGACTATTCTGGCTTTTCTTTCTTTCTTGGAATCTTCATGTTCTTCCTCATGTTTCTCTTTAGCTCTTGGGTCCATGGAGTTTTTTATAGATTCTATGACCTGAAGATTCCACTTCTTTCTTTTATCATAGGATCATG
This sequence comes from Picea engelmannii, assembly GCA_009831015.1. Classification (NCBI taxonomy): domain Eukaryota; kingdom Viridiplantae; phylum Streptophyta; class Pinopsida; order Pinales; family Pinaceae; genus Picea; species Picea engelmannii. Next base: position 469,334 of record ML787945.1, on the reverse strand, counting down.
GATGTGGATAAAAAGCCATATTTTAAGGCTTCTTTTCGAAGAGGACTTGTTCTAAAGTTAAACTGAACACGTACTTCTTTTTATGGCTGCTACCATGGATATATACACTTAATCATCTTCAATGGATCATAGGATTAGCTCCCTCCTAATCCTTGCTTCATGTATGAGTGCATGTTTTTATTTTGGAAGTATATAATCGGCTCCCTCCATCTAACATAATCCATGCTTCCGTCTACATCCTTATTGCCTTATGCAAGGTGTCATAAGTCTTTCTCCAATTTCTTCTTGATTGTTGATTTCGGATTATCTTGCAATTGTTACTTACGTAATAACTTCATCCTTTCATGTGTATTGTCTAACTTGTATTCATAATGATAGGAATCCTTATCTTTTTGTTCTTCCATAGGTATAGTTCTTCTTGGAACATATTATATTCTAAGAGATATATATACAAGATATGTACAGAGACTATGCAAACAAGATATGTACAAGAACTATGAAGAATATTGTTACCTTGTCTTTAGAGGAAGAAATCTTCTTTATCCTTCTTGGTCTTCTTTGAGGGTTTCCTTTCTTCAGCAACTGATGCTTTGTGTGTCTCCTTCCTTTTCTTTAGCTCAGGACAATGATTCTTGTAGCGACCATATTTTTGACATTTGAAGCATTGTATTTCTAACATATCCTTCTTTTGATTTGGCTTCTTTTCAAACTTCCTTTTGTTCCTGGAATTCTTGAATCTTGTTGTGAAGGCTTGATCATCGTATTTCTTTTGAGGTTTATCTTTTGCACTGATCCTTGATTCTTCTTGAGCACAACAAGTCCAAAGTTCTTCAAATGTAGGATACTCCTTCCTTGTGTTCATGCTTGCGGAAAATGCATCCTATGTATTGGGAAGACCATTGAGTACTATGTTTACCAATTCCTTCTCTGAAATGATCTCTTCAATCACTTGTAGTTGATCTCTTAACTGAGAGATTCTCACAAAGTGTGATGTTATGATGTCATCACCATTCATCTTCATGTCATGGAGCTCATTCTTCGGACTCATTACTTGTCCAATGTTTCTGACTGAGAAGAGGTTTGTTAGGGCATCGTACATCTTCTTTGATGAGTCAAAATGGGAGATGTAGGGTATCAAGTGGTATTTTATAGAGTCCACTATGATACTCATGGCATTGATGTCACTGTCTTTGAACTTTTCCATAACAACAATGTTCTGCAGTTCTTTCTCTTTTCCTTCTTCAAACTCTAGTTCCAAGATCTTTCCTTTCACGATATTCAGCACTTTATTCTTGGCAAGGATGAGTTCAATCCTTGTCTTCCACACTCTGAAGTTAGAAGCCCCATATAACTTGTTTTCTAACTTCATAGAGTATGTCATGGTTGCCTTGACTTGTTCAACCCTAGATTTGACCAAAAACTCAAACTTGACGTCTTGGCTTGCTGAGAGTACCAGGATATGTGCTAGGCTAGGGTGCACTGGTCTATCTGGAAATTAGGTCAATCCCTTCACTTAAGGTGCCTCAACGAGAGGGTTAGGATTTCTGCAACTACACCTGCTAGTAACCCTAGCGGCAGTGATTTAGTAATTGTTCCTGCTAGAAACCCTAGCGGCAGTTATTCAACCAGCTTAGTATCCTTATGGCTATGCTCCCTTCTAGTGGTTAGACTGAATGAAGAAGGTGTGAGCCCATAACCTGTTAGAATTGGCTCATTTTACCATAGACAATATCACTATTTTCACCCAACTATAGTCCGAAGCCACCCTCCGAGCACCTTAACCTTAAAAATAATCATTCTGGTAGAAAACCCTAGGCTAGATATCCAAACAAAGGGTAGCGCACCTTTCTCCAAGGATAGCGCACCAAACAAGAGATGATGAGATATTCCAAACCATAACCAAGAGATAGTCCAAGCCAAAACGAAATCTGCTAACTGCAGCAGCTGCAACGACATCTCTCCTCCAGACTTGCGCACAAACTAACTAACTGCAGTGCACACAAGTGAGCTCTGCAGTTCTGAGAATACTGCCTAGAATGAAGACTGGCCTCCTGTATTTATACTAAATCTGGCAGACTCACTGGGCTGACTTCTCATTCTGGGTACTAATTATTTAGTATATATTATTTCCTTTAGCCAACTTCTTCTCTTGGAGACTAATAACCTAATACAAGCCATTCCCTTGAGCCGACTTGTCTTCTAGGGTTATTAACCAATCAATTAGGGTTTCTTCTTGCTTCCCAGAATATTCTATTCTAGTCAGGTTTACATGTGGAGGTAAATACCTCTCGCAACTACCATAATATCAACACAAACAACCTATCACAACAACCTGTCTCATCAATATTATCAACCAAATTATATATACTCACCAAGATCAATCACCAAGACAACTCTCAAAGATGTGCATCAACCAACCATAACACAACAACTCATAATCATCACCAAGATCAATATGTTCTTCTAATAATATACCAATACAAGTATGCTACATCATCCATAAACTATATTGTGTCAACAATACTACTAACAAGTGTCTCCAACCATGTACCAAGTATGTACCAATCATGTATCAACTACTCATCAACTATGACTCGTCAATATGTACCACCATCATCAACTATACACCTCATGTATGTGACAACTCATCAACTACTTGTCTCAACCATGTACCCAACATGTACCTCAACCAAAATCCCTCATCAATTTCATCATCTAAATATGCTTTGTAACTCTGTAATAGACCCGGCGTATATGATCACATACCTGAATACCTTCCTTAACTTTAACAATAAGAGACTAGCATTTTCATCAAACTTTACTTTAGTCTCACATGACTAGTTTTGGATTAGTCGACAACCCTAACTTGAAATAATCATAACTATGTACTTGTAGTGAATAAAGATATGAAAATAGTATACAATGTTCTTTATTGTGTTTTATGTAATTATTCCAGGTTCCATTTCTTGGAACCTCTCAGAAAAGGAGTTATAGCAAAAATGGCATACCTTGTTGAATTTTGGCTTATTCTAGAGAGCGAACTTGTAGAGCATGCTCCGCACGGAATATTTGTTGTATGGATCTGAAAATTTTACACATAATATTATAGATTTTACTCTAACCAACACATTTTTTCTTACTGAATTTGGATCTGTTATGAAGAAGTTATGACGTTTTTACCCGAAACACCTATTTTAGACTAGTTCAGGACTAGCCAAAAACCCTATTTTCCACAGAGTGTAACTCCAAAAATACAACGATCCACAAGCTGAAATTTGTACCACGGCTACTTGGATATGTTTCCTCAATGGCCTCCCAATTTCACGATCTGAATCATTCTAGAAAAAATGTTATTACGAAAATGGTGAGATGACCTGTAAATAACATACCTTAGAAAGCATCATCAACAGAATTTATCCTCCCTTGAATTTCACCCTTCTTTACTTCACCTTCCCTTTGAAATTCAGCTTAGACATACTTTGGTTACCTCATTCACCTGTAGATATTCAATATGCTCAAGTGTGATAGAAATGAGAGAGCCTTTCCTCTTATTTATACTCTCCAAGTAGCTTCCTTAGAAGCATCTTCTAGGCTACTTTGTCCACATAGTCACCTATGTCCAACTTTGCCCAATTTTACACTTGTCGATATATCCAATAGCCACTTGACCACTTGACCCATTTTCTTCATTTTAGGGTTAACCTTCTTATAACCACTTTCCATAATTAGAAATTTCTCCATTTACTTTATTATTTAAATAATCCTCTTTGATTTTGTCACTTCACTTTATTATTTAAATAATCCTCTTTGACTTTGTCACTTCACTTTATTATTTAAATAATCATCTTAGACTTTGTCTCTTCACTTTATTATTTAAATAATCCTCTTTGAATTTGTCACTTCACTTTATTATTTAAATAATTTCTTCTTTGCAAGCACTTTCACTTCTTTGACCTTTTGGAGCTTCAAGCCAACATATGTGGGTCCTCCAAATTCGTAAGGCCATAACTCTCAAACCGTGAGGAGTTATGTGACGTTCCACATACCACCATAAATGGCATGACATGTATTATCCATTTATAATAGTATTACCTACAAATATTTCAAAACCCATACCATTATACATCAAACAAACTTGGGTCCATTACCCAAACCTGGGTTCTCCAACTTCACATGGCCATAACTCTCTAACTGTGAGGAGTTGTGTGATGTTCTACATACCACTGAAAATGTCATGACATGTACTACCCATATAAAATAGAATTACCTTCAAATGTATTAAAACTCATAACATTATACATCAAACAAACTTGGGTCCATTACCCAAACCTTTGTGCTACCGGAATTCACTACCAGACTTTCTCCAAGGGTTGACATCAATCTACAATATCACTATCCAATGGTTGAAATCGATGAAAACAAACAATACATACCAATTGTCCATCAACCTAAGCCAATTGTGTGAAAACTCTACCATCTTCTTCGATTTGAATGTTGTTTCATTGTCAGTGATAATTTTCCTGGCACATCCAAATATTGAAAGAATGTTAGTTTCCAAAAACTTAATGATCACAACATCAGTGGCTTGCCTTGTGGGTAGAGCTTCAATCCACTTGGTGAAATAATTAGTGGTTGTGACAATCCATTTGTGTTGGCCTGATGATGGTGGATGGATTTCTCCAATGAAATCGAAACCCCATTGTTGAAAAGGAGTTTCAACCGAAATTGGTTTCAAGAGCAAAGGCAGAATTTTCCTTTTTCCTTCAAAGATTTCACAGCCATAACAGGAGGTCACTTTCTTGTGGGCATCTACAAATAAGGTTGGCCAGTAGAAACTAGCTCTCAGAATTTTGTTAGTAGTGGTCTTCCAGTTCAAGTGTCCACCACGATATCCTTCATGAAATTCCTGCAAATTTTTATCAGCCTCATATTTCAACAAACAATTTAGTAGAATCCCTCCAACATCTTTCTAATACAAATTTCCATTTAAATTGCAATACTTCATAGCTTTGAGTTTAAGAAATCTAGCTTTAGTTTTGGTTAAACCAGGAGGAGCTTGTAAATGATGTAAAACAAAAATAAGGTCTACATACCAGGGAAAGGTTGAGAAAACCTCTTTAACTTGGGGATTCGCCTGCTCTTCTTGTTCATCCACTGCAACTAGAAAATTAATATCCAAAGCATGAAAATTGGAATCAGCCATCAATTTAGACAATCATTGACCCTTGATGAGCTTAGTTGGCTTGACCTCAATATCATATTCAAGGATAACAACAATCCATTTACCCCTTTTTCCATTAGGAATGTCTTGGGTCAGAATATCTTTTACCACAGAATTTGGGACATAATCACTAATGTGTGAGTGGAGAATATATATTCTGAAATCTTTGATTGCTTTCACCAAAGAAAAAGCTTGCTTTTCCATGTTGTTATAATTCAATACAGCATCTCTCGAGGATTTACTAAAGAAAGCAATAGGTTTTTCATGGCCTTCATTGTTCTTCTGCAAAAGAACTGTTGCAATAGTATGCTCAGAGGCAAAAGAGAATAGGAGGAAATATTTTGTATAATCAGGGTTGATAAGCATAGGGGATTGTGTTAAGGCTTGTTTCACCTGATCAAAGGAATGGTTTGCTTCTATGGTCCATTTTATTTTTGTTTCTTTTTTCAACATATTTGTTATATTTATGAGAAGTTCTGCCAAGTTAGGGATAAATATTCTTAGAAAGTTTATTTTTCTAATGAAAGACTGTAATTCTTTTATGTTTCTGGGATGATCTATTTTTTGAATGGCTTCAATTCTGTCGAGATCAATTTTAATTCCTTCCTTTGATATGATATGTCCAAGAATTTTACCTTCTTCTAGACCAAACAATCTTTTCTTTGGATTAAGTGAAATTCCAAATCTCCTGCATTTTTCAAAAACTCTTCCAAGGTGTAGTAAGTGTTCTTCATCTGATTTTGAAAAAACAATGATATCATCCAGGTATATAACAATGAATCTTCTAAGTTCATCCACAAAAGAAATATCCATTGTCTCTGAAATGTAGCCCTAACATTCATTAAACCAAAAGGAATTTTCACATACATGAAAGTGCCCCAAGGTGTAGTAAATGTTGTTTTCTCTTGATCCTCAGGGTGGACTAAAACTTGTTTGTAACCAGAAAAACCATCTAACAGAGAAATTCTACTGGACCCAACTACCTTCTGCAAAATATGGTCCATTTTGGGCAAGGGATAGTTGTCTTTGAGAGAGACTTTATTAAGGTTTATGAAATCAATACACAGTCTAATTTCTCCACTCTTCTTGCTGGTTGGAACTAAATTGGACACCCATTTATAAAATCTTAATGGGACAATGATTTTAGCATCATACATATTTTTTATTTCCTTTTCAATTAGAGGCATCAACTTTGGGTTAATTCTCCTAAGTTTTTGTTTGAAAGGATTTTGATCTTCTTTTATGGGAATTTTATGTTGTATAATGCTAGTATCATAAGATTTTAGATCTTCAAAGCTCCATGCAAAAACATCTATAAATTCTTTGAACAATTCTATATATTTATATTTTTGAGCAGGAGGTAAAGATTTTGACAGTTTAATCATCTTTGGTTCTTTTTCAGTTCCTATGTTACAGTCTTCAACTTCCTTTCCAGTAGGTTGAATTTTAAGTTTTTAAGCCACATCATCAAAATCAAACAACTCTTCCAAAGGGACTAATCCTCTAAGCAAAATATTATCTTTCAATTGCAAAATGTCGAGTTCTTCTTGTTTTTTATTTATTTCTTCTAAACCTATATTATTTACATTTTTTTTTCATCATCACTATCAAAATCTATATTGGCACATTCAAACTCATTCTTTGATTGCAAAAAAATTTCATTTTGTTCATCATTTCCAAAAACTTGCCAATACCTGGTGTTGTCTGGGACAGCAGGTCTGCACTTCACTTCAATGATTAGGATGAAATGGTATATTATAAGTAGTTGTTGAGGTAGCCAGACCATCAGCGAGAATGTTTTGGTCTCTGGGAATGGATTACAAATCATATTCAGTAAAGCACTGCAGGAAATCTAGAACAACAATTATGTAGGCTCTCAATCTTGGGTGTTTAGCAGAGTATTCACCTTTGATCTATTTTATTATGAGTTCAAAATCACCCCTAATTGAAATTCTCGTAGCACCAAGTTTTTTTAACAATTGTAAACCTAAAATTAAGGCTTCATATTCAGCTATATTGTTGGTACACTGAAAATTTAACTTATAGGAATGACTTTTTGTATGTCTTATTTTTTAATTTGAAACCCACACACCAGCTCTTGATCCTTCCTTACTAAAAACACCATCAAAGTCTAAACTCCACAGAGGTTTTTTTGGGTCATCAGATTGTAACATCATTGTTTTGTCTTCTTCAGGGGTTGTTTTGTTTTCCTCCAAGTTATAAACATCATCCTCCAGATTTTCAATTTTTCTTTCCATGTCTCCATCATTGTATAAAATAAAAGAATGAAGGTCTGAATGAACAGAAAATAAGGGATAATTATGTGGTTTATCCTGACTACTGGCCATGTATTTCATCAATGTCTCCCTATATAATCTCCTCTATTGACCAAATAATGGGATGGTGGCATAAGACATGTCCAGTTGTAGGGTACCCTGTAACTTGGCTCCTCATGAGCGAGACAGTAACATGCCATATTTAGGATGTATGTCTGCAACAACTATGTCCATTACCATGCTCTTGGCTGGGATTTGTGATAAATTAACACACAAATATTTGATAAGACATATGCATTTTACCTTGCTTGAATCAAAATAATATAAATCCTTGTAAGATCTAGTGATATCAAGTCCTAATTTCTCCATAACGTTCTTAGGCATAAGGTTGTGAGAAGCACCAGAGTCTAGCATAGCATTGTGCAAAGTTTTGTCGTGAATGTTTAAACTAACATAAAAAGGAGTTACAGCACCACTTTCAGATTTTCCATCAACTTTAGGCCCAAATAATAACTCTAGTTGATCATCATCAACGTTTATTGTGCTTGTACCCATACCTGCCTCTATGTTCAAAGCTTTTATCACGTGTTACCTGTAAGCATTCTTATTCATTAACGTTGTTAGAGGAATAGGTATCTTTAGTTTTTCCAATTTACTTTCCAGGTTGAATGAGGCTTGAGTTTTATTTTGATTAGGGAGATATGATTTCTCAACGACATTCTCCTGTGAAGTATCTTTGGGTTGCTTGGTGGACAGAACATCAGTTTGAGTTGTTTTTTATACAGAATCAGATGTTCTTTTGGTTGGGACTTCTGAGTTTTTCTTTGGGGGGCAGGAACTTTCTTGGCAGGTGTATCTGATGTCTTTCTAAAGTCAGAAGCTTTCTTGGTTGGATTATCATTGGACTTCTTACTTCTCAGGTTATACTTTCTATGAACTTCCATAATTGCATTTTCAAAATCTTGTTGTTATGATTCTTCCTCATCAACTTCAGTTTGTGAAATAAGGAAAAGATCATGTTATTCTTGGGTAAGAAAAATAGAATCATTATCATTTATTCCCATTAGATTAATGTGAACATCATCAAGTCCCTCAATTTTTTCTTCCCCTTCATCAACATAATTTTCTTGGAAATGAGGTCTAATCTGTTGATTTGGGCCTCTTTGTTCTCTTTGTTCTTTAGGTTCTCTTTTTCTTATTTGGGGTGGATTTCTCCTAAAATTAGGATTTCTAGATTTGGGGACCAGATTGATTTTCTCTTGGTGGATTCCTATCAATGATATCTAGTCTTTCCATCATATTTTCCATGGTTCTGACTAAGGAGTCTATTTTAGAATTAGCATAAGAGGTAGATGGTTCTTCCTTGATAGTTACTCTCCTCTATGTTCTCTGTCTAGCTCTCTTAGCTAATAGTCTCTACACTCACAACACATCTTTGCATTTCTTCCAAAGTTGTAGGGTTTCTCTCTCTCAATTGATAAGACATGTCAGCATCAAAACCATCAGGGAATTTTTTCAAAGATAATCCTTGAGGAGGTTTAATGTTCGTTGTAATTTCATTATAAATATTGTTAAATCTAGTGCAATAAGCTTGTACACTTTCCCCTTGGTTTCTTTTAATACCTTCATATTCAGATAATATTTGAAGTGGATTTTTCTTGACTTCCCATCTATTGAGAAAATATTGATGAAAGGAAGTAATTTCATTAAGGCTAGTAGTTGGTAAGGATTTGAACCATTTCCTAACTTCTCCATTTACACGTTGGGAAAACAACCTCATTTTGACATCTTCCTCATCTACTACTTGCAAGTCAAAGAAGTCATTCATGTTGTCAACATGTTGTTGTGTAGTCATATTTCTAGTGCCATCAAACTGATGAATCCTAGTTTGATAATCTTGGGGCATATTGTGTAAGGGAGCAGCCAAAACAAGGGGAGCATATCTTGCTTCCATGATTGGTGGAGGAGGATGGATAGCAGGAAATCTTGTGATAGACTGGATCGTAACCTGTAAAATTGCTAGAGAAGTGGTGGAAGATGTGGAAGAAGCAGGGCTGGAAGATATAGGATGAGCTAATTGAGGATTGATAGAAGATGCAGAGATGGTCAGGGAAGAAATTTCAACAGACTGTTGAATGTAGGCTTTGTGCAAAGCTTGATAAAAGTCTAATGCTAGATATTGTAACTTCTCAAAGTTTTGTAGGATTTGTTGATCAAGATCTGATCTAGGAGAATGTCTTTCAGGTGAACTAGGTTGGAGGATATCTTGATCTAAAACAGTTTCATCCACAAAGCTATCAGATTTGGTTCTGAATAGGTTATGCTCAAATGGTAGATCAAATTGGATGTCTTGGATTGTGAAAAACTTCTTTGGAAGAGAGATTGCCCTAGGAGGAGGACTACTACTCCCTTGACTTTTTGTTGTACTTCTTTTTCTAATCAATTTTTCAGGGTTATCTACTACTTTTACAAGTTATGGATCAGGATGAGATCTGGTGTGAATTATTTTTGGAGCTAGAACTTAAAATTTTAAAACCTAATTAACTATTTACAAATTTTTACAACCTCTGAACATTTATCTCTTGAAATTTAGATCTTTGATTGTCCAGAAATAAAGTTTTCTTACTTAGGGAAGACAATTCATAAAGTTGGAAAAAAATTTCAATCCCCAGTATGGTCACCACTATGTTATCACTCTGTAATTTCCAGAGGTTGTAGAAGAAAAGACAGAGGTAACTACAAAACCACTTTGGAAGCTAGGATCTAGCCCTGCCAGCTTCAGAGAGAGATGTCTCTATAAGATTTAGATTTGTTTGAGTTTTAAAATGTTAGGCTAGTTATGATAGTTCGAGTTTTTATTTGTTTGTTTGAAATAATTGGCTGAAAGAATGCTTAAATTTCCATTGGGCTATGGGGTCTATATTTAAAAATGAGGATTAGTTTCAGATTTTTATGACGTTATTGTTACACATCGAAATTACTCACTTTGCCGCAAGTGTCGTCATTACAAGCGTCGCAAGTGTCGCATTTTTCTCACAAGGTCGCAAGTGTCGCATGTTGCTCACAAGTGTCGCAAGTGTCAGAGAAGCATACTATCATGATGCCTATGTCGTGCCCATAACAACATGAGAAAGACACTTGAAACACCTCAAACATTTGATTTGGAAGAGGAGAAATGAGTCAGTAGGCTTACAAACCTTTTGCCATCTAAAAGCACCTCAAAAACTGAGCTTTTGAAGGAGAGCGCTCCCCTATACCTCTATCTCGGAGCGTCGGTGATCCCCCTTACACTGTCAGGGAGCGTTATAAAGATCCCCTGGCCCTTTTGAGGGAGCGCTATAGATTTTGAGAGTGTTGGCACCCCCCTAAAGCCTACTAGGGAGCGCTACAACGCTCTGATGGTCCTTTTGAAGGAGCGCTACCTATTCTGGGCAGTAGTTAAGCTGTTGAGATGAATGGGGGAAGCATCTTTTCATTCTTGGAAGGCAGTTGGATTCGAATCCCTAGTCCAGCCATGATCTTAGGTCAGATCCTTAACTGAAGGAGGCAAATCCTCAACTTCCCCAAGGATATCTCAAGAAGTTAAAGCCTCTCCAAGGCTATATAAGAAAGCTTTCTAATGGTGAAAGGGGACTGGAAAAAGGAGAATCACACCAAACTTATGATCTCATAAGTGGTGCTGGAACAGAGATGTTTTGGAAGCAAGAGACCTATGATCTCATAGGGAGCAATCGGTGAATCTATCATCATTTAGATCATGGATATTTTGAGCAAGGGGTAGACAAGGAGGACTTGGCAGAGCTACTGCAATTCATCTATGGCTGTAAGAAACGTTTTGTCCTCATTAATATAATTTGCTTGGCCTGTTTCTTTCTAGTTTGTGTCTGATCTTACATGAACTTATCGTTGATAGATAGATCTGTTTTCAAGCTAATAGCAATAGAGTAGGAAGCGGTCGTACTTTGTTTGTCTACAGGACTCAGTGAGGAGCGAAAGATTGGAGCTCGACTCGGAGCGTGCAGGGACAAACGTCGATAAAGAGGTACCTCTATTCTCCTTCCTCCTCATGCATTAGTTTGTATAGATTTGAAAGGAAGTCAGTGTCCATGTTAAGAACTTTTTGTCTTAGAGTTAAGGGTCTAGCTCTTTGAGGCAATCTACCTGTCCGCATGGAGATTTTCCTACAACAGTTATCTCCACAGGGCAGGGTAGTAAGATCGTTGGATCTATTTGAATTAAATGAAATGAAAAAAAAGGGGAAAGTCCACTAAGCAGGGGAGCAGCTAAGAATTCCTTCACTCAGTTTCAAATGAACAACATGAATATCATTAAAAAACAAGATACATAGTATAATGAAATAAATAATGTTCTTTATACTTTCTTTTAATGATTAGAATTCAAAAAAACATGCAATGATCATAGAGAATGAAAAAACATTTGAAAAAGAAGGATAGCACATCACCAACAATCTGACACAAGAATCCTATGAATAAGCCTCCTTTATTACTGGTCAGTCCTTTGAGAAATTACACAATAACTCTTGGGTGCAAAAATCAACCCATAATACTTCGAGGAGAGAAGTATTTATAAAACTATTTACATCAGATCCTATCATAAATGACTAGGATATTATGGAGGAATATCTAACTAACTAGATCTCTAAAATACTAAATATAGGGATTTGTTTATTTGCTCGGATCCCTTGTGTTGATTTGGTAGAAGAAGTTGGTGAGTCATCCCTTTGACTTTGGCTCGCTACTCCATGTTGACTAGAACACCAAAATTAGCTCTACTCAAGTAATGCACATAGATCTTCTCACCTCTTTTTACCTCGGATGGAAATCTTGAGTAATTTCCTGCATATCTCATCCATTTATGTATACCTGGAAAAGGTAGGTTTAGTGATGAAGATATGCTTAATCTCATGTTGAATACTCAAGTCTAACTGTAGTGTTTCCAGGAAAGCTTTACCAGTAATGCTTCCCTATATCCCTGCAAAATTTGAGTTGTCCTTTGCCACTGTGTTCATTTTCTGCTTGTAATCAGACAGAGTGATCAATTTGTCATTAAGTACTAAAAATCCAGGAAGCCCTTTCTTGTGTAGCACCTCAAACTTACTAAAGAATCTTTGTGCACCTATGTCCATCACTTGAGATTTTTCTTCTATCTGCAACATCAATCCTTTCTTGGTCAAGACCTTCTTGATCTCAAAGATGGTATTTGTTATGTCCTCAATTTCTAGTTCTTCTAACTCCTGCTTGTTTTTGGAGTTTAGACATATGATGAATTCAGTGGCCTCTATGGGGTTTTATCCTAATTCTTCTTTGATGATCTCAATTGCTCCTCTGGATTTCTGTACTAACTCATGTTTTTCAAAGATGATCTGTATGGATGGCCAGATTTCTGGCATTGACTTGTTGATATCTACCCAAAAATTTCCATAGCTTGGGCTAAGATTTTTTCCATAGCAGTCTCTTTCTCTAATTGGTGTAATTTTTGACTAATCCTTTGATATTTATGCATCTATGCTTGGTGACTATCCCATAACATTGATGATATAGGTGGATATCGGTGGCCACCCACCTTTTCCAACTGGCTCAAAATAGCTTTCTGGCAATTTTGGCAATTTACTATTTTTAGCAGGTTTTAACTTCCGGGGCCATTTTGAGGGCCTAAATGAATGTTTTTCGAGATCGAGGTTCTCAATGATAGCCAAAGGAATCATTTATCCCCCAAAATTAATCTCCTCGATGATACCTTTCCAACGAGCTATCATACACCTAAAACGGATATCGTTTGCAAAAGTTATGACCCCGGGAAGTTGATGTACTAACTTACCCAAACGGGGCCCACATGACTTTTGGCACTTCATCTCCTAGGGTTAGGTTTTTGGCATTCTTGTTTATTGTAAAAATTCCTTCAGAGCCTCATTGTAATCATATTCTTGCGAATGTGAGTAGCCGTCACATCTCTTCTCAGAGATAAGCTGCCACCATTCTAGCGAGTCTTTCACTATGTATTTTTATAGTCTCTGTACATTTCTTTCATTAATAGAAATCATGTATTACTATATATATGTGTTTATGGTTGCATCTCTGATACATTTCTATTATATTATTGGATATACGCGATATCTCTGTGCATTTCCTTATTATATCTCCTCTCATTTCCTGCCGAAAATAATCTGGATCAATTGACTTCAACTCTTGCAAGTTATTTACGTCCTCCTACAGTTTTCTGATCTCTTCCCCTTGGATGGACATGTCTTCCATGGATTTTATTGTTGATTAAGGTTGGTTGTCATTGATGTCAACCCTTGAAGAAAGCCCCGTAGCACAAAGGTTTGGGTAATGGACCCAATATTGTTTGATGTAAATATGACTCATTATTGTTTTTTC
>ML787945.1:336949-412963 GCA_009831015.1 Picea engelmannii | reverse complement strand
TATAGCACATGTTGGAATTGAGTTGATTTCTGCAGTCATACCTGTCTGTTGTGGTTTACCCTTGGCCATAGAGAGTTTTTCCCTTGTAACAGAATTGGCGACTCCACTGGGGATAGATCTTCCTTCTAAGGGTTGAAGTATTTATCTTCTTACATTGCTCTTTTTCCTTTATGTTTCTTGTCGTATCACAGTTGGACAGAGTATGTTCACTCTGGGTTTGAGTTTTTCAGCCTTTTACCCTTACCTAGCCTTGTTTTAAAAGATATACGCCTTTTTTTCCCTGACAGCCATGTGTACATGCTTGTTATCCCACTGCAAGAGGTGTATATACGCCCTTTTCTCTTGAACAATCATGTATACCACTTCCCCTTGCTTTCTTGCTTGGTTTAGTAACTGTTGGGTAGGTTTTGAGGATCACTGAGCCTTCTTAGGTCTCTGTGGTGCATGTTGAGATTATCTGGGATGATAGGAAACCTGTTTGGAGTTGAATTTTTGGGCGGCATCTTGACTTAGGTTTCTCATAGGTTACTTGCAGGGGTTATTCTACTTATATCCTGCGTCAGATAGAAGTCGGACAACACGCAACCTTTATGGAAGATTACCTCTCCGGGGGGATCTGACCGACTAGTTGTTAAGCCTGCGAGGGCCTTTATAACTAATTCTATTACCTCCAAAATTTAGCAGGGAGTCTCAGGTTCCTCCTGGATGAGGCATACCTTCTTTAGCGAGGGAGGCCACTCAACCACTTTAGCCCGTTTGCATGCATATTGGTCGTTTGACTTTTTGGTATTCTCTTTGATTAGTAGTTGGCCTTAGGATATCTTTTTATTTTTTGAGAGTCATAAGTTGTTATGGAATCGGACCAGCTTCCTCGCAGGTCCCGTCGATTGTTACAGTTACCACCAGTTTTCGAGCTATTGCCTTCTAAAAGGCGTAGAGTTATCGGGAGTGGTACACACACATCCACTTTTTAGACTTGTGATCCCACAAAGATGAGTACTGAGTCTAGTCTTCAGAACACTGGGAGTTCATCAACTCCCAATCCCACTAAAGTTAATTTCACTCCTTCGACACCTGCAGCCACTACAATTGCAGTGTCGGAGGCCTACACCAGTACTATGGCTCAGCCCATAGTCTCTTGCCTATAACCCTTTTGGGGGTTTTGGCCACTCGCTGAGTTACAATGTTCATACCATCCCCATGGCTACTAGTCCATTTTCTTATGGTATGCCAAGTTTCACTTCGCAGTTTTCGATTTCCATCCCGGTTGTTGGCCATAATGCTAGCCTTAGACCTGGGGGCACTACACCTCCTTACACTCCCTTTCTGTTTGGTAGCTCTCATGTTCCCCAAGTGAATTCTAATGTAGGAAGTGTCCCCTTCCTTAACCCCTGGTCTAATCCTGCTATGGTTGGATGGAACAACCAAGATGGCGGACAAGTTCCTCCCTATATCCATATCCCCTCAGTATCGAATTCGACCAATAATTTTGGCATAATGAATCCACTTCAATCCTATGGATTCCCACCCAGAGGAGGTCAGTCTTATGTCTTGGGCACCCCCCAACCTGGATCTAATCCAGTTGGAGGTTGTTTTAACAACCCTCAATTTGGAGCCAATCCAACTGGGGGAAATTTTCATAACCCTTATCAGAACATTCCTGCTAGAATGATTCCCAATCCATCTTTCACGAATCCACCCGGAGGAGGGTCTTTTAATTCCGGAAAAGGTTATGGTCCTTACCAGAATCCTGGATGGAACACAGCTCCTAATACTCAATCTTTTGCAGGAGGATGGGGTCAGGTGTCACAACCCTGTATTCCCTTTCTGGCCACGCTTAATCTGTCAGATTTGTCTAAACTAATGAACAACCTGGTGAGTCATGATCCCACATGGCCCCCTGTCCCCACCAAGATTCCATCAGACATTCGAAAGTTTGAGGGTAAGAATGGCGAGGACCCTGGTGATCACGTCACTACTTTTCACCTCTGGTGCTCATCGAATTCTTTGAATCACAATTATATTAGATTATGATTGTTTCAACGCACTCTTATCGGGATTGTGTCACAATGTTATATTGAGCTACCTAGGGGGACATATGGGTCTTTTCAACAGTTAGTGCTAGCCTTTCTTAACCATTTTCAACTACCCGTTCGTTATTATGTTGGCCTTGAAATTTTTTCAACTTTACGCCAGGGTACCGGCACTCATATTTCGGACCATATCTAGGAATGGCGTAGGCGAAAACGGTTAGTTAAGACTCCCATACCCCCGGCCTTTCTTTTAGAATAGTTTTTAAAGTCTTTGCACGCTCCTATTTCAAAGGACGTTGCTACTTCAGGGGTCTTCAGTGAGGAATAGGCCATTTTTAGAGCCCAACAATTCAATTTGATCTATGCTCAGTCTGGGATGTTGTACCACCTTCTTCCCAATGCACCGCAGTCGACTCATGATCCTAGACAGAGTCATGGGCCCCATGTTGATGGCATTGTGAGGTCCACCAATGTAAAGTCCACATACTCGGCAACGAAGTCTGCCAGAGGACCAGCTTCATCTGGATCCTCCAAACCCACCCAATCGGTGGATGTACATTCTGTGCAGTGGTCGAAAAACCCAAATGGTGACCAGCAACCAGATGGGAATAAACAGAAAGGTAGAAATAATTATAGAGGTGGGAAGAATAAACCCAAGGATAAGGATAATAATGGAAAATAGAACGATAATGTTGGAGAGGGCAAGAAAGAAAAGTGTAAGGTTTAGTTTCCTTGTAAACTTTGTACTGATGATCACCTTACACACTTATGCCCCAAACTTGCGGAGGCTGCGAGGCTTTTAAACTCTCCACCCGCTGTGCTAACGAATCCTTTTCCCTAGAACTAGAAATTTGATCAAAATCTGGACCAGGGGATCAAATTTTGCCCAAATTTCAAAGTGCTCGGAATGCGACAAAAATAGTGCCATTGCGTCCGTCTCATCTTCCGGATTCCGGCGGTATATTTACTTTCTCAAACGGAGTCCGTATGGAGAAGATATCGCGATCTGTTCGCCAAGGCAAACAGGCAAAAAATTTAATGTTGACTGTACCAGTCCGTACAGTCCGTACAAGACACGTGGCAGGGATGTACGACCGTACACTGACATGGCAGAGGTGATGTGGCAATCCGTTATTGGCAGATGTGGGTGAATTATTTGTTGACACGTGGCATGATTTTGGTGAATGGTAAGGTGCCACGTGGCCCAATCATGGGCTGCCACGTGGCACCCCTTTATTGGTCTTTGGTTTGTTAATTAAAAATTTTATGGAGGCCGTGGGGTTCGACCCCTGGACCTCCCCACCGCATAAGCCTTCACAACCTCCGCTCGGTCGTTACACCACCATATATTTCTTATTAAATATGTATGTTTGAATATATTTAAATTCACATTATTTTATATATGGCAGAGGGGGGTCGGGTCGGGGCTTAGCCCCGGCCCATGGTTTTATGTATGTTGCAATGTGACCCTATCCTTCATTTGAATTGCGCGCGGGTATAACACAGCCCCCGGTCACATATATTCACATATGACCACCATGTGAATTGCGCGCGAAGTTTGGGTTTTGTTTGTTGGCCCATGGTTGTATTGGCATGGCATACGACCGTGCCTATTGGTGTATAGCACGCGGGGTTTTCAAATAATTTTAGCCCGTGGTTCTTTACACTATTCCATGTGACCATGTGTGGAGCGCGGGGAATGGTAAAACGGTTCTAACCACTTTTTTTTATCAAAGCGCGAGGTCACATGACCCTTATACGCCCAGGAGCTAGGCGGTTAGGGGCTAGAGGCGCCCTAACCATTCTACGGTTTGCACCGTTGGCGCGGTTGCGCCCAGTGCCAGGTTTTAACATGCATTTTGGAGCGTGTTCTTGGTTCATGCACACAGAGGTGCGTTTTGGCGAACCGGTTTCAGAAAGCTTGAAGGAGGAAAATGGAGGAGGCCTAACTTCTTCATCTTTTGGCCGATTGAGGTGTCGTAAAAGCCCAGCTAGGGGTTTTTGGACGTGATGGATCCATTGGTACTGTTTTCAAGGCCATTTGAGGACTTATTCTGCAATTTTTTCACCATTGAGGTTTCAGCAAGCTCCAGGGAGCTTGAAGCCCTCATTGATCGAGGACATGGTTTGGTGAGCCTATGTTTGTTTTCTGTGATTGAATAATCATTTTTGGCTAATTGATATGCTCTGAACACATTGGGATAGGTTTCAGAGGATTTTGAGGACTTTTAAAGGTGTTGTTTCCAAAGAGAAGCTCAGGGAATCTTATGGCCACATGTGGAAGAGGTCATGCCCGGATGAGCCATGATCCGTTTTCAGAGTTCTATTAGTCATTTTTGGGGTTTTTATGTGTTTTGATCTCAATGGTACAGTATTTTTTTCCATTGGAGTTGAGCAGCAGCTTGTAAAAGAACTTTTGACAAAATAATCCCAGAGAGCCAAGTCCATTGATGGAGGCTCAAGGAGATGTAGCCCGTAGGGGGGTGAACTCCTTTATCATCTTGTTCTTGCTGTGAGTTTGATGGTTTATTTGTTGCAAGTTGTGTTGTTGTGTATTTGTTTAAAGTACATATTTAACCATCTAAAGGAACAATTCCTCACACATAATCATTTACAAGAAGATACATGAACTTAACACATAAGTTTATTTTGCATATTTTAACACATGAAGCAAGGTCCTGTAAAGTTTATTTTTATGAAGTAGAGGGTGCTTGCATAGCATAACAAGTCAGCCTTCTATTTTCAGATCACACTTAGCCTCAAGTTCTTCAAACACCGGAAATGCGCCTGGTGGGAGTCAAAACCCACCACCGCAAGATGGCGACCGTGTTTGTATCAATATGGTTGACACAAAAATCGATATAGCCACTCGCTCTCGAGATTACGGCTCTTCAAAAGCTAGTACCAGCCTAGAAGCTCCTCCTCCCCCCCCAAAGATGAATTTACAGATCGAGAAACCAGAGCCACCACCTCGTATTCTGAAAGGAGTATTCAAGCGCTCTACCCATAACCCTAATGCTAGAGTCGCCCAGAACTACTCTATTGTTGAGGATCTGGGCCAAACACCTTACACGATGTCTTCTTTGGAGGTACTCTAGACATGTCCATCACAGAGGAATGCCTTACTCTCTTCCTTAGGAGGTCTAGAACCTAGTGGCTCAAATATCATCAAGTTTGATGTCACGGATGTGAAGCCTCGCTTACCCTACCATGTGGCTTTCCAAATCCACGTGGAGTATTCTAAATATACCATCAAATGAACGGTCTTTGATGAAGGTGTTGCCACTTGCATGATGTCCTTAGTCTGTTGGAAAGCTATCGGTTCTCCAACCCTTTCAAAGTCATCGACCATGTTGACCACATTTGACGGTCATTCCTTCTACCCTCATGGTATTCTCCCCACCTTTCCAGTCTAGTTAGGTGGGAGGACGGTAGAGGTGGAAGTAGAGGTAGTTGATGCACCTCTCGATTATAACCTGTTACTAGGTCACAATTGGACTTATTCTATGGTCATCCTCGTATCGTTCATTTTCCGCACGCTTTGTTTTCCTCATAAGGGGGATATTGTGACGATCGACCAGTTATCTTTTGCGTACTCTAGCCCAAACTCATCGGTTGGACCGTCGATCCCTGTGGTCGACAATTCTCAGCCGGCAACTGAGAATATCAGTGTCGGAATGTATTCTTCCCTCATGGGTACTTTTGACTTCTCGGCACTGAGTCACCACATTTACGCCATGTCCAGTACGCCCGCTTCAGTAGAGAAGTCCATCCCTTTCCGCACTTCTTATTCTAGTGACCCTTGGACCCTACCTTCTTCGACTTCGTCGATTGAAGGTCAGTTGCATGCTGGCATGGCTATGCCACTATTGGCAGTAGAGATTGCATATCAATCTATCCTTGACTCTTCTGTCGATCCTGATCTTGTTCCCTCGTAGACGGTCGAGGAGGATCCAGTTCTTAGGCCCGTGTGGGCCACTTTGTTATCTTGTTCACATGATTTCTTGGATGAGACTTTGCCTTCAGATGAAGCCATCCTTGAATCCATGAATGTTTCCGAGAGACCTTGGGATGATATGCATCATCGATTGTATTTTCTCCCAAGTCTTGAAAGAATTGAGCAAGATGATTTTAGATCTACCCTGAGTGAGATAGTCGGTCACATCGTAGTTCCACTTGATACACATGGCATTTACGCCGAAGGGAATATGGTGAGTATTTCTCCTACCGTCCAGATCGATATCTCTCGTACCCCTAGCAAGATCGAGAATGTAAATATAGGTGCAGATTGTTTTCCAGAAGAGATTCTGATCTACACCAACCTCTTCAAAGAATTTTGAGACGTATTCGCTTGGTCATATGAAGAGATCCCAGGGATCGATCCCCGTATTGTCGAACATGAGATTAGGACTTACCCGGATGCTAAACCCATTCGACAACGTCTTAGAGCTGTTAATCCTAGGAAGGCCCCTGCTATTAAGGCAGAGGTAGAGAAGCTACTTAATGTCGGATTTATCTACCCGGTTCCCTTGACCAAATGGGTATCCAACCCTGCTCCCGTGAATACAAAGCAAGGAACCATCCGCGTGTGTATGGACTTTCACGACCTGAACAAGGCATGTCCTAAAGATAACTTCCCCATGTATTTCATTGATTATATTCTCGATGAGTGTGTGGGAAGAGAAATATTTTCTTTTATGGACAGATTTTTAGGCTATAACCAAATCCAGATCAAACCCAAAGACCAACATAAGATGGCATTCATATGTGCTTGGGGCAGGTTTGCATACCGGAAAATGCCTTTCAGCCTGAAAAATGTCGGAGCAACCTTCCAACGAGCCATGACTTTCTCTCTTCATGATCTCAAACACATAGTCGAAGCTTACCTCGATGATCTTGCTGCTCACTCTCGTAAGAGAGTGGATCATGCTACGCACCTTCGACTGGTTTTTGAAAGATGTCGCTACTATAGAATCCGACTCAATCCTCATAAATGCATCTTTTGCATTAGATCTAGTCATCTCTTAGGATTCTTAGTCTCTGAGACAGGTATCATGGTCGATCCACTTAAGGTTGAGGCAATTCTTCAGTTGCCTTCCCTGCGCACGATTAGACAGCTTCAAGGTTTACAGGGGAAAGCTAAATTTTTGCATCGGTTTATTGTGAATTATGCCAATATCACTAAGGGTTTCATGTGCCTATTAAAGAAAGGCACCCCATTTATCTGGGATGAGAGAGCCCACCAGTCTTTTGACTCTTTAAAGAAAGCCTTTGTGTCGACCCCTCTGCTGAAATATCCAGATTACAATAGAGATTACTTGTTGTATATCGTCACATCTGAAGAGACCATTGGTATGGTTCTAGTTCAGGAGGATGATGAGCTCCGTGAGCATGTCATCTACTATCTCAGTCGAAATTTAGTCGGTCCTGAACGTAATTACTCCCATGTTGAAAATCTAGCTTTGGTTGTCATCCATGCAGTCCAACATTTACGACACTATATATTGCTTTACAAAACTATTGTGGTTGTCAATGTTAATCCATTTCAATATGTCCTCACTAGACATATCATAGGCAGAAAATATAATAAATGGATTGTCATCTTACAAGAATTTGATCTTGACTTTGCTTCGACCAAGTCCAAGAAATCACTAGTTTTTGCAGAGTTAATATCTGATTTCCCACGATTAGACGAATATGTTATGCATGTCAATTCGTTCGCATATGAACACATTTTCCCCGTCTCGTCATCCAACCCCTGGTATGGAGATATTGTTTTATATCTTCAAACCTTGAAGTTTGCTCAGCATCTCTCGCGAGATGATCGATGGCGTGTTAGATACCAAGACAAAAAGTATACAATCGTCGGCAACACTTTGTATCATCAAGGAATAGATAGTATCTTACATCATTGCTTAACTCACGAGGAAGTCGAGTTAATCCTTAATGATTGCCACAAAGGGGCTTGTGGTGGTCATCAATATCGGCTTGCGATAGCCCAAAAAATCTTGCGAGCCGATTACTTTTGGCCCACCATCTTTAAAAATTGTATTGAAGTGGTTAAGAAGTGTCACCCCTGCCAGGTGTTCACTCAAAAAATGTGCTCACACCCAGCCCCTCTTCACCCAGTCATTATCGTCGGTCCCTTCACCAAGTGGGGAGTAGATTTCATTGATTGCAACCCAACTTTAGTTGGGGGGAATCAACACATTATCGTGGCTTTCGACTACTTCACCAAGGGGGGACGAAGCCATGCCTACAATGAAATCCGATGGGAAGACTGCAGCTTTTTTCGTATTCAACCAAATTATTTCCCGGTTCGGTATCCCAAGTGAGATTTTCACTGATCATGGCAGTCATTTTCAAAATTAAATGATGATAGAACTAGCGTCTAAGCTAGGGTTTAAACATGATCACTCGTCTCGTTATTACCCCCAGGCAAATAGGCAAGTATAGGTCGTCAATAAGTCTCTCAAGACCATCTTGCAAAAAACTGTCAATCAGAGCAATTCCAACTGGCACATCATGTTATATCCCGCACTTTGGGTATACCGAACCTCGGTTAAGACTGCCACCGATTTTTCTCCTTTTCAGTTAGTACACGGTGTGGAGTCGATACTTCTCATTGAATGTGAAATCCCTTCTCTCAAATTGGCAGTTGAGCTCCTACCTGACACTTCGGATTTAGAGGGACGCCTTGTACACATAGAGAGTATTGACGAGCAGCGTCAGGATGCCTTTACGGCTATCGAAGAAAACAAGAAACGTGCCAAGGTTCAGTACGATAAGTTTGTCTATCCCCGATTGTATGTTGAGGGTGACTTGGTCCTCTTGTATGAACAAGCCAAAGAACCGCTAGGGGCAGGCAAGTTTAAACCCATGTGGCACGATCCTTATATCGTGCGACGTGTTCTAGAAAAAGGAGCCTACGAGTTGGAAGATTATGAAGGGAATAAATTGGCTTAGCCCAAAAATGGGCTCTACTTTAAAAGGTATTACGCTTGATCCCTGGGCTTGGGTGAAACCCTTTGTATACTAATGTAAATTTAGTGCATATACACCTTTTCCCCTTTTTTGTCTTTGGCTTGCTTATCGAGTTTTCCCTTTTGTTGGTAGATGTCAACGGAGTCTTTGGTCTACGTAGGATTTGCAGACGGAGCCAGGTATCATACAAGAAACTTAGCTTCTGCCGCTTGAGTGATTTACTCACCCGAGGGTCTGCTGGTGTCTTCAGGTGGCGTATGCCTAAGGCCATCCATGAATAATGTGGCCGAATACAGCATCGTCATAGAATTATTGCGCGATGCTATCTCACATGGTATTCTCTCGATAGAGGTGTGCCTGGATTCTCAGTTAGCCGTATGTCAGTTGAACGGTCATTACCATGTGCGTGATCCGACGTTACTCCATCGATTCCTACAGGTACGTCTTTTAGAACGACAATTTGATTTTATTACATACTTTCACATTCCTAGAAGTTCTAATCATGTATCTGATGTCTATGCTAATTATGTTTTGAATTGGCATTTGTCACATTAATAATGCAAAGAAAACCATTAAATCAATGTACACATTGTAAGATATAAGTACATCCGAAGATCCCTCTTTATATATTTCCAAAAAATATGGTGTTTTATATTACAAAATTGGGGCTAAAACCCTCAAAAATACATATACAGCTAATATACATGTCCCATGACATCTACGCCTGTGGCACCGGATGAGTCTCATGATAGAAAACCATGGCATTGGCGAGACTCCAGAAGAGTCATACCCATGCTCTAGGTATAGCAACAACCTGCCTCTGCATGGCTTCAGGTAGATCCTCCACCTGAACCATAGGAATCCTCTGTGTCAAACGCGACAGGTTGCCCTGCACGTTCTGAAGGACTCTCTCTGCCTCTCCTCCCACTACCTCATCTCCCTGGTGCCTCCGTCTATGTCGTAGGAATCCCTCTAACCATTGAGGACCCATGTTTGCAACCACACAAGTATCGAGTTAATATTTAAAAACACCATCCAAAAAATATTTTTGTTCTTTTAAATACAAAAATACAAAAAATGAAAGATATAAAAATATTATTTACCTATGGCACCATAGGTGGCTCCAGGTGGAAGCGGCATATCAATATCACCTCTAAAATCAATTCCCGCATAGGGATAGTCATCCATAGCTATGATTTGTCTCCTCCACCAGAAGAAAAAATCATCGTTGTAGGGTGTCGCCACCCTACCTCCCCCCTGTCATCTCATGACCTCAATCCATCGCGCCATAGCTGGATCACGTGGCCCTCTAGGAATGATCTCCACTCTAGGTCCCAGGCTTGGGATCCACTTGAAAAAGAAGCTACAAAGGATAGAGGCAAACCCAAAGTTTCTCTTTGCCCCCTACTTGCACTCTGTCAGTTGACCTTTCATATTGGTCAGCAGTGAGATACACCAATCATACACGGTAGGTCTCACACACTCCAATGCGTAAAACATAATCGGTCTTGATGCTTGATGTAGTGAGGCTAACCCTATGATCCTGGTAAGCACGAGCACAATAATCTTCAGACTGAGGTTACCTATAGCCCACATAGGGATTTGACTTCCCACCATGGGAGTCCCTGCAACACAGTGGGCCTCGATATATTCTTCGACCTTCATCCCACTCCCGGCCCTGCGTGACTTGAGGTCCACGACCTCTCCTCGGCATGAAAGTCCTGTCAAGAAGTAGATGTCCTCTACTTCGATCCTTAATGGTTTTCCATCAAGGATAAAGCTCTCGCTATCTGAATCCCAATAGCCCACCATCATTTCCAATAACCTCACTTGGGCCCTCATTCCTTTGAAGCCCCAAAACTTGTATATACCACATCTTTTTAATGCCGCTTGGGCCACCAAATCCCCATCCACTGTTGCATCTACCTCCTCATGCTCTCTCTCCCTCCACTCCAACACCATCCTGCAAAAACCAAATCAATTTTTGAGTTAGAAACTTATTTTTTTCCATTTTGCGCAAGTATACGTGGGTTATCCAAGAACAGTCATGGGTAGGGCCTGATATATGCTCCTTTTAGTTCACACAAGGGCGTATATCTGGTCGTATACGCGACATATTAGTAGAAACTCGCGTATACCGAAAAACTCAATTTGCGCCCTTAAAAACTAAAAAAATGGAGCCTAGTTCAAAATTGTAAACCATTGAATTTGAAGAGGATGGGATGAAGAGTTACCTGGTCCAGACGGTTTGCGATTCTGTTGCCTATTTCTCCCACGATCATCATTTGAATTCTGGAGGTATGTTAGTCCAAATTGCACTATTTTGGGTGAAAATGAAAATGACATAGTAAATTTTGATTTTATTACTATTTATAAAACATTTTTACCCATTTGATATAGTTTTATGCTATTATTTTTTTTAATGGACTAATTCAAAATGGTTTTAAGCTGGTTTTTGTAGTTTCGACTCAATTTTCTTACAGATTTCAACATCATGGTTGGTCGTTCGTCTCCTCAGGAAGGTATATTCATAACCTAGCATATAGGATAGGTATTCACTACATCGTGCAGTTTTTCATTATCCTTCAATTACCACTTTTTACGCCTTAGGTACAAACCCATTTATTGCGACGCATTAACCTCCATTTGTTATCATAGCATCATTAATAAATAGTAGAGACTTACCAAACATGGGTACCCTATTTATAACCTCTTTTTCATTTGGTGCCCATGCCAAGATTTTTTGTTAGGACCGGGAGTCCATTAGAATTTGATACATGACTTTACAATGAGCCTCTTTCTCATTCATGCACATGCGGCCTTATTACCCGCGGACTCCCAAAAAATGAGTCTTAGTTAAGCTCTTTTCCGACTCGTTATTAAAAATTGAAAATATCATCGAGTGATTTGTCCCTTTCACACTCGTTAAAATTGGATTTGAAAGATCGTGAGTCTTAGTTAAGCTCTTTTCCGACTCGCTATCAAAAATGGAAAAGATCGCCGAGTGAACTTGTCTTTTTCACACTTGTAAATTGGATTTGAAAAGATGTCTATTTGGCACAAGTGTACCCCTTTTTCACACCAAGTAGACTAAAATATATAAAAAAGGACATTTTTTGGCGTTAAATTGTGATTGCATCTCATGCCCTTCCTTGCAGTATTGAGCCTTTAGCCGGTTCTCGCTTTGCATTATAAACCATGGCCCAAGCAGTTTGCATCCTCAACCAAGCAGAGCCTTATTTATATCCTTCGCAATTTGACACCATATACCCTGGAAGGAACATCACCTCGAGTGTCCATCTCCCGCGTGCATTTCCTTGCATTGAGCATAGGTACGTTCCACTGCTGGAACTAGTTTTTCTTACTTGCGACACTTGTTCCCTCCTCTATATCATAGCATTCACTTGTTATGAAAAAACAAAAAAAGATGGGTGAGAAGGGAGTACTATATTGTAATTGGCAGCAGTCGTGTCGCCTTTGAACAGAGCACAAAGCTATTGAGTCCTTGCGTCATCATAATTTTGGGTTTAGCATGGCCTTAGGAAGCTGATCTCGTTACAGAATTTTCTCTACCGATTGGTTAATCTTCCAGTCACTATAGAGAACATTATGGATGCCTCCTGCATATAGTTGTCACATCATTAAGTCTATGATGCCAAAGTCCACTGTGTGTCTCATGATCTTGTTCAATGGAATTCTATCAACCTGTGTTGGCCACTCCTCAAAAATCTTGACTTTGCATGTCGGCCATACCCTCAGTTTGTCTCAGAATCACATGATACTTTAGTCTTATGATGCACCCTGGCCCTACTCTCATCATTGGTAGGTCACCTTGAACCCAGCAATCGACATTTCATCATGGGTCATTGACTGGGTGGTTTCCCTTGTGTTCGACGGCAAGACATCTATTCACACTTTGGGATTCATGCAGTGTCTTGGATGCCATTAGCCTTATTGGTGGTTTCCTCGCCTTTGTCGGCATTTTTCATCATTGGCTGCTATTCAGAGGGTCTTTTTCGTGTACCGCTTTCATTTGGCACACACGAAAGACGCACAGGGTCGTTGGTTCGTGAACATGTTCTTCGTCTGATATCCACCAAATCATGAAGCTCCTACTTTGTTCCTTGTGATGACTGATGAGAGATGCCTTAATGCTCTCCTTTTAGCGGGTCTCTTTCAATCGACTTCATCTCATGTATTCTAGATATGAGACCTAGAGTTTTATGAGTACCTTGAGGCTTGCATTCATTAGTGGCAAGCTCTCTCACCATTGACAGATGGGAATACATCAATGTCTCTTGATCAATGGATCTCTCAAGTGTTCGACACCAGCTCCTTTATTCACATTTGTAGAGATGTACTCAGTGCCTTGATACCTACTTTCATCATTGGTAGGTTGTCTCGTGTTTGTTAATGGTATACCTTAATGATCGCTAATCAAATGATGTCTCATCGTGTTCGACCTCAACTCATATATTCACATGATGTAGACTTGCAACATTGGTGGATTGTATTGAAGACTTGAAGACATCACTTTGTGGATGCAGCTTTCCTGAGCGGTTGCTTCCATTTCATTGGACCAGTACCTATTTGACTTCAGCGATCATGGGAGATTAGATTGTACTCCATGGTATACATATATCTTCAGATTGATTTTGAGACTGGTTTCACTGGGCCTTGTTCGTGACTATGATAGCTATTGGCATGTAACCGCATTTATACTTGCTTACTCATGGCCATGAACACTTGTTGGTATATTTTCCACATGGATCTGCATTGTATTCTTGGCATCCATGTATGCAAATTCAATACATAATGTAATGAGAAATTGAGTTCGTCCAGTTGGTTCTCTACCACTCCACTTCTGGGTTATTTATAATGTATTTCGGCCATCACAAATACTCCTCTGATCTCACACAATAGGGGGCATATGTTATAGCAAGATTTGCCTCACCATTGTTATCTTGCACAGAGGGCCTTTTTCCATTTCCCTATGTAGACTTATCAACCCCATTTTTGATAAATCTAGAGCCAAAAATATATATTTTTCCACATATACGCTCCCTAACTGCTTTGCAAGATGTGTATACGCTTGCTTCTCCACTACAACTCACATATATCGGGATTTGTTCCAGAAAATACAAAATGAGGTCAGGTTTCCATGTCACGACAGAAGATCTCTGATCTTGGGCCTTCCATATACTGGAAACGTTCCTACTCGACCCTTCAGTTGCATTCTAGAGGTTATAAGAGCACAATTTCAAGCTATGGAAAAAGAGGAGAAGGCATTCAACTTTGAGAGCAAATTTACTCTGGAGAAATTACTTCATATTGAGTCTGCATCCCTTTGTCCCTCAAGTCTGAACATGGTGTTCATCCCCCAAGCTCTTTCCTTATTGTCGAGAGGACCTCATTACCTCTTTGTTATGAGCTTTCCTTTGGTGGAGGATTGAAGTGGTGGAGACCTAGTTGGAAGGAACTTGGTTTCTTGGTTACGAACCATGCCGACACGGAAGTCTGTAATGTTGATACTTATGTTGATCAATTATTAATAGAAATAATCCTTTCCCGTCCTATCGATATCTTGCAAATATATGATTATTATCCATGGGCATGTTTGTAATGTTTATTAATGGATTGTGCTATCTGATGTGCTAACTCATTTTATATATTGTCACTATATACTTGCATCGCTTGTTTGTTGAGAACTTCTTGCAGGTGTAAAGATTTGGGTCAAAGTGCTCAACAGTGGAACGACATCAAATGATTGGATCGAGGTAGGCTTCTTCCTCGTATTGCACATTAGTTTATATAGCACATGTTGGAATTGAGTTGATTTCTACAGTCATACCTGTCTGTTGTGGTTTACCCTTGGCCATAGAGATTTTTTCCCTTGTAACATAAAGAAGACATCTCATCATTAGATGAAGATGAAGTCAGTGACAGTGAGACAGGAAGAGTGTTCTATTCATGGCAGTAGAAGACTCTGATAAAGAAGACTCCAAAGAAGAATATGAAGAAGCCGAAGAAGAATATGAAGAATTCGAATAAGAAATTGAAAAGGCAGAAGTTGACTACCGAGAAGAATTGATGTGTGACATAGAAGTTATCAGAAGAGAAAAGAAGAAAAACAAGAAACTACAAGCGAAACTAGAAAAGAAAGAAGATACTCAAGAACTAGAACAAATGATCACAAATTTGAAGGTTCAAATAGAAGAAGATAAAATAATTGAAGAAACACTCAAAGAACAGCTAGAAGAAAAGGACAAGAACATTGGAAATTTAGAAGCAGAGATTGTCACATTAAGAAAGGATATTCAAAAGAAAAATATGCAGAATAGCTCAAAAGTTTTGGATGACATTATCAGCAGTCAAAAATCTCATCTTGAAAAGTCCATATTTGGATACAATCAGACAAAAAAGGGATCAAGCTCCAAAACAACAGAGCAAGAAACATATCCAAAAAGCCATTCAAAAACAATCAAAGGGGATAGGAAGATATACAAGGAACATTACAGGGGCACTCCTCCACTGAGAAGATTCAGATTTCAAAATCAACAATAGACAGATAGGCCTCAAGAAGAAGAAGGATTCATAAGAGCACCTCCTTTAAGAATATCTTCAACTCCTAGGTATCAAACTATATTTTTTGGTTTATGTTATGCATGTAATAATTTTGGACATAAAGCTGTGAATTGCAAAGCTAACAATAGGATCATAAACAACTTTGAAAGTCATACACAAAAGGGTTATCCAAGAAGGCCTAGTGAAACACAGAGAAGAAGTTACTACAGGTTTGAATCTTTGAGCACTGAAGTGGAATGTTACAAATGTAACAACTTTGGACACATGGCCAAAGATTGCAGAATGATAGTCCCTCCTAGAGAACCACAACAGAATAAAAACAATCACAGACAGGAACCTCATAGAAGGACATGGATAAGAAAGCATAATCAGTATAGCAATGAAGAATGCACACTTTCTCTACAAGCTAAGCAGAAGAAACGTGGTTGGTATGTTGAAAGTGGCTATTCAAAACACATGACAGGTGATAGAGAGAGGTTTCTTACATTAAGAAAGGAAAGAGATGGATCTATCTCCTTTAGAAATGATGATTCAACTAAAATCATTGGAAAAGGCACTGTCAGAATTGGGAACAAGAATACAAAGGTAGAAAATGTTCTACTAGTAGAAGATATGAAACATAATCTTCTAAGTGTGAGTCAAATGTGTGACCAAGGTCATAAAGTTACTTTCGATTCACAAAAGTGCAAGATAAGAAAAGAAGGTTCAGGAAAATTGATTGCTATAGCTGCAAGAACTTCAAGCAACATATATGTGTTAAGTGAAATTGGAAATAAAAAATGTTGTTTAGGAAAGGAAGAAGAAAGTTGGCTATGGCACAGAATAATGGGTCACATATATTTTGATAACCTTGTCAAAGTCAGCAAAAGAGAAACAGTGAGAGAAATTCCCTGGATCAAGAAACCAACCAACACTTTATGCAAGCATTATCAACAAGGAAAGTAAACAAATACCAAGTTCAAATCAAAGAAATATTCAACGACAAGACCACTAGAAATTGTGCACACTGATCTAGTTGGACCAACTACAACAAAGGGTTTAAAAGGTGAGAAATACTTTATGTTATTAGTTGATGATTATACAAGAATGACTACAGTTTGCTTTCTCAAGAATAAGTCAGAAGATTTTGAAAACTTTAAGATCTACAAGGAAATGGTTGAAAATGAAATGGATTCAAAAATCAAATGCTTGAGATATGATATTGGAGGAGAGTTCAGTTCAAAGGAATTTATGAACTACTGCAGTAGTCATCGAATAAAAAGGCAATTCTTCGTTGCTAGGACACCTCAACATAGTGGAGTTGTTGAAAGAAACAACAGGACAGTACAGGAAATGGCTCGAACAATGCTAATGGATTCCAAATTGACAAATATATTTTGGACAAAGGCAGTGCATACAACAATTCACATTCAAAACAGAGTAATGCTCAGAAACAACACTGACAAAACTCCCTATGAGCTATGGAAATGAAGGCCAGAAAATGTGAAGCACTTCATAGTTTTTGGAAGAAAATGCTACATCAAAAGAGAAGATGGAAGAATGGGAAAGTTTGACTCTCATGTGGACAAAGGAGTACTTGTTGGTTACTTAAGTACAAGGAAGCATACAAGTGTTACAATATGAGATTGAACAAAGTTGTGGAAAGCATCAATGTAACAATTGATTAAATAGGTAGACCAGAATCAAAGGAAGAAGAAAATGAATCAATGGAACAGCCTTTCGAAGAAGAAGCAGAAGATGAAAAAGAAGTAGAAGAGGAAGATGAAGAGAATCTGACAGAAACAGAAGATCAAGTTAAGCAAGTGTCTCCAAAGACACCTAGCAGGCGAGTACAGGAGAATCATCCTTCATATCATATTATTGGAAACAAAGATGTAGGAGTTGAGACTAGAAGAAGAATCTATTCACAAGAACAAACACACCTAGCACTCTTATCTATAATTGAACCAAATTGTTTTGAAGAAGCCAGCAAGGATGAATTTTGGAATAAGGCCATGGATGAAGAATTGGATCAAATAGTGAAAAATGACACTTGGGAATTAGTTCCAAGACCAAAGAATAAGAATGTGATCGGCACAAAATGGGTTTTCAGGAATAAATTGAATGAAGATGGACAGGTTACAAGGAAAAAAGCTAGATTGGTATGTAAAGGATATGCACAGATTGAAGGAATCAACTTTCAAGAGACATTTTCCCCAGTTGCCAGAATGGAAGAAATCTGTTTGCTTTTAGCTTATGCATGCTCCAAAAATATTAAAGTGTATTAGATGGACGTAAAATCAGCTTTTCTGCATGGGGAACTTGAAGAAGAAGTCTATATTGAACTACCAGAAGGATTTCAGTTGTCAGAGAAAGCAAATTATGTGTCTAAATTAAAGAAGGCCTTGTATGGTCTAAAATAGGCTCCTAGAGCATGGTACTCTGGACTGGATAAGTATCTACAGCAGGCAAGGTTCAGAAAAGGAAGTGCAGACAGCAACATCTACATCAAGGTAAGTCAAGGTAATATTTTTTTAATTGAAGTTTATGTTGATGATATTATTTTTGGTAGTGATGATGATAGGTTAAGCCAGAAATTTGCAAAGGGTATGAAGAATGAATTTGAAATGTCATTTCTTGGAGAACTATCCTTCTTTCTAACACTTCAGATACATCAAAGCAACCAAGGAATTTTTATTTCTCAAACCAAGTATATCAGAGAAATGCTAAAGATGTTCGGAATGGAAGATTGCAAACCAGTTGCAAGTTGAGCAAATATGATGATTCAAAGTCTACAGATCAGAGGCAATACAGGTCAATGATTGGCAGCCTACTATATGTGATAGCATCCAGACTAGATGTAATGCAGGCAGTTGGACAGGTGGCATGATTTCAAGCAGCACCAAAGGAATCACATGTATTTGCAATGAAGAGGATTTTCAGATATCTCAAAGGAATGTAAGAGTTTGGATTATGGTATCCAAAAGGAAAGGATCTATCACTTATTGCCTACACAGATGCAGATTGGACAGGTTGTATTGATGATCGACGAAGCACTAGTGGAGAAACGTTCTTACTTGGGTGAGTGTTTAGTATCATGGATAAGCAAGAAACAATCATCAGTATCTTTATCTACAGCCGAGTCAGAGTATATTGTAGCAGCATCATGTTGTACACAGGTTCTTTGGATGAAACAAATGCTGACATATATACAGGTTGAGTATGATGAGCCCATTCCAATCTATTGTGATAATACAAGCGCCATCAGTATCTCAAAGAACTTGGTGATGCACTCCAAGACGAAGCACATTCCAATCAAGTATCACTTTCTACAGGAGAAGGTTGTAGAAAAGAACATCAGAGTTGAGCATGTGGGCACAAAAGAACAAGTGGAAAACATCTTTACAAAAGCACTTCCACGGAAAGCTTTTGAGTATCTTCGCTAGAGACTCTGAATTATTTATACTCCAAAATGAAAGATTTTGAATGCTTATCTTATATGTCTTAGATGTACATGAGGAAGAACCATAAAGAGGACAATCTAGTCAGGGGGAGCAGCCCCGGATGGAAATATACCTTTTCCATTGATGACAAAGGGGGAGAGATTCATCAAATGCAAAGGACAGAGGCATGGTTCCAGGGGGAGCAATGGTCACACAGATGTAGAGGATAGAGGCATGTTTCGAGGGGGAGCATGAGTGATATGACTTCGGTATTGCATGACATAATTTCAGTTTTGCATCAGATTGTTGCCATCAATGCCAAAGGGGGATATTTTTTATTAAGGTTGGTTGTCATTGATGTCAGCCCTTGAAGAAAGCTCGGTAGCACAAAGGTTTGGGTAATGGACCCAAGTTTGTTTGATGTAAAGATGAATCATTATTGTCTTTTCATGGTTGATAATAAGTACAAATGGATGAACTCCAAAGTGGTCCCCTTATGATGAAATCCCTCACGGGAAGACGCTTTGTGGATTGAGTTATCCTAGAAGTATGGTTAGAGAACCCACGCTTATTTGTGGAATAATGAGATGAAGGTCAATGAATTTGTTAGTGAAACTATCCTATATGGATATTACTTGTCATGTCATTTCCAGTGGTATGTGGAACATCACATAATTCCTCACAGTTTGAGAGTTATGGCCTTATGAAGTTGGAGGACCCTCATATGTCATCTAGAAGCCCCAAAAGGTCAAAGTAGTCAAAGTGGTTTAAGAGATTTTAGAAGTTAAATAATAAAGATAAGTGATGAGTGTACTACAATTCAAAGTGAATACAAAATAAATTATTTAAATAATAAATTTAATGGAGAAATTAGAAGTGGGTTGACCCTAAAATAAGGAAAGTGGGCAAAGTGACCTAGAAGATGTTTTTAAGGAAGCTACTTGGAGAGTATAAATAAGAGGCAAGGCTCTCTCATTTAAGATCACACTTGAGAATATTGAATATCTATAGGTGTCTGAGGTAACCAAAGGATATATAATCCGAATTTCAAAGGAAAGGTGAAGAAAAGAAGGCTGGAATTCAAGGGAGGATAAATTGTTTTGATGATGTTTTCTAAGGTATGTTATTTACAGGTCATCTCACCATTTTCGCAATAATGTGTTTTATAGAATGATTCAGACCATGAAATTGCTATTCCATTGAGGAAACATATCCAAGTATCTCTGGTAAAAAATTCATCTTGTAGGTTTTTGTATTTTTGGAGTTACACTCCGTGGAAAATAGGGTTTGTGGGTAGTCCTGAAACTAGTCTAAAACAGGTGTTTCGGGTAAAAACGTCATAACTTCTTCATAACAGATCCAAATTTAGTAAGACAAAATGTATTGGTTAGATTACAATCTTTAGTATTCTATGTAACATTTTCATATTCATTCAACAAATATTCCGTGTGTAGAATGCTCTACAAGGTCGCTCTCTAGAATAAGCCAGAATTCAGCAAGGTTTGCCATTTTTGCTATAAATCCTTTTCTAAGAGGTTAAAGTAGTGACACCTGGAGGAATTGCACAAAACAAACTGAAGAACATTGTGTATCATTTTCATATATTTTTTCATTACATGTACATAGTTATGATTATTTCAAGTTAGGGTTGTTGGCTAATCCAAAACTAGTCATGTGAGACTAAAGAAAAGTTTGATGAAAATGCTAGTCTCTTGTTGTTAAAGTTAAGGAAGGTTTACAGGTATGTGATCATATTCACCAGGTCTATTATAGAGTTACAAATCATATTTGGATGATGAAATTGATGAGGTCTTTTGGTTGAGGTACAAGTTGGGTACATGGTTGAGACAAGTAGTTGATGAGTTGGCACATACATGAGATGTATAGTTGATGATGTTGGTACATGTTGATGAGTCATAGTTGATGAGTAGTTGACACATGATTGGTACATACTTGGTACATGGTTGGATGCACTGTTTTATGGTACAGGTTTATTACAGGTTTTTTTGGTACAGGTTGGTGCTTGGTTGATGCATTTGTTTATGGTATAGGTTGAGGTACAGGTTGATGCATGGTTGATGCATGGTTCAGGTTTATTGGTACAAGTTTACATCAGTATATCTCACAGTGATAGTGTGACAGTGGTTCCATCATTCTACTTCTCCTTCGGGGTGGTTGGATGGGGCAAAGACATGTGGTTGTAGCCACCTTCCGGTTGTAGCCGAAGAACATAGGGGGTTGTAGCCTCCTTCTGTTTGTAGCCAGAGAATTGGGGAGTTGGAGCTTCCCTCAGGTTGTAGCTTAAGAAACTAGGGGCTTGGATCCTCCTTCCAGTTGCAGCTAGAAAACTAAGGAATTTGGTGCTTCCAATGAATTTAATTCTTCAAGACATATAAGAAAAAGCATTATGTGGTTTTCTCCCGCTTTGGGTTTCCACGTAAAACACTGGTGTAATGTGTATGTGTATGATTGTTCATTTGTTCATTACTCATTATTGGATGATAATTATACATTAATATAACACTTGGATTATTTGGTTAAAAAGGATTATAATTGATCTATTACTGATTCACCCCCCCCCCCCTGTCAGTAATCCAACAAGAACTTCTTCTCATATTCTGCCATAGTCATGCTTCCCAGCCTGAGTTCAAAGAAATTCTACATTTTCTTGTCATAGAAATGCTCTGAGAGGTACTCCTTCTAGAAATACTTTTTGAACTTCTTCCAAGTGATCCTATTCTTGTTAATATGTTCAACTTGATTCAGTTGATCCCACCACATAGCAGCTTTCCCATGTAAATGGTAGGTGGTAATTCTAGCTTCTAGGTTTGATGAATAGTTATGCAATTGGAAATATCTTCTGAGTCCAAGCAACCATGCTTTAGCATCATATTTCTTTTCTCTTTCACCATCAAAGTATGGTGGCCTAATTTTCCTCATATCTCCTTGCAAACTATCCAATTCATGCATTTTTCTTTGGTGCCTAACGGGAGACACCTCTGGACTGCTTATGGCATATTCAGATGCATAAGACCTTCTTGCTGAGTAAGGAGGTGAGTGATGTATATGAGCTCTACTAGCACTCCTGGAATAACCGGCTCTTCCACGATCATCTCTTCTTTCATGATACATGCCTTCTTCCTCTTGCTTTGAGCCATTCTTTGTTTGTCTCTGCAATTGATTTAAGCTCTGCAACACTCGGGAATTTATCTAAATTTTCTCTCTCCTCAACCTCTCATTGTCTTCCTTGTATCTCTACACTTCTATTTTCATGCTTCTCATAATTTCTATCAATGTTTCTTACTCCC
Organism: Picea engelmannii; assembly: GCA_009831015.1. Lineage (NCBI taxonomy): Eukaryota > Viridiplantae > Streptophyta > Pinopsida > Pinales > Pinaceae > Picea > Picea engelmannii. The sequence continues at coordinate 390,631 of ML787945.1, read as the reverse complement.
CTCGGCCCTTGTGTCCGTTGGATTCTGTCTTTGCATTACCAACTCAGATATTCTGACCTTTGGCCTCTTTATCATGGTTGGAGGCTCCCTTGTTTTCTTCCATTTCTCGAATACACATTCTTAGTTGATATGTTTAAACCCCTTAATTCTGCAAAATGTGAAAGTGACCATTTTGTCAGAGTTAAGCATATGACAAACAAAATTTTCCAAACAATGTTACAGGTCCTTTCAATTCATGAAGAATATATATATATATATATATATATATATATATATATATATATATATATATATATATATATATATATATATATATATATATATATCAGTTTGCATCATATAGCGCTTCCATGTTATCCTTGGGCCGATACAGGATTCAATTATGCATAGGCACTTCCTTCGAACCCCTTCCTCATGTCACCACAGCTCCAAACCACGGGCTTAGCCCTTCCTTAGTGCTTTTCTATCTTTGAAAACAAAAATTTGGCAACTAGCCGATTTTACTTCGACCAAAGTCTCATAGGACCAAGGGCCATGACCAAGCACTTAGCGGGAGGTGCTTATCCCAATATTCAGGATATTGAGGCTCCAGATCTTCGGGCTTCAAGGGTTTCACCTTCATCGCACTTCATATTTCTCGAATGTCGAACTGGAGAATCTCTCAAAAGGACCCTTCTTCGAAGCTTTGCGCTTCATAGGTTCTAACAACAACATACTCCCTCATTTTCAGGTGTCGAATCTCCGAACTTTCGGAGTCGCATCAACAACTATGCACCAGGGGTGATACGTGGAAAAATTACGAAGATGACACGTGGCCCATTCTACAGGTGACACATGTCAAGTCATAATTGGCACAAAAGGTCTGTGAATATCACTAAACAAGATGACAAGTGGCATGCATGAGGTGGGTCCACATCACCCTCAGTGACATCAGCATGTCATGTCACTCTGGTGCTCTGTGACTTCGACTACTTCGAGCTTTGGAAGTTTCTTCTACCATACACGTCAAAACTCCCGAATGTCAAACTTGTAGACTCACGGTCAGTCGCTCTCTAGAGCTTCAGGACTTTAGGCTTCAAGGGACTTCACCACATAACATTACAAATCTCTCGAACCGATGAACTTTTGAATTGTGCTTCTTCGTAGTTTCAGGACTCCGGCACTTCGAGGCTTCAGGCTTCGAAGGATTTTTCAACTCCATCCAACAATTCCTCTGAAATTTGAACTTCCAAACAATCGCTAATATGTGGACATGTGTCCCTTAACCACGAACGGTCTGGATTGACTCTAGGCTTCAGGACTTCAAAGAAAACTTCTCCAAGTGACATAAGGACTAAAACTCCTGAATGTCGAATACTTGATAATTTGTATACACTCGTCCCAGACAATGGACGGTCATGATTTGCTCCAGAGTTTGGGACTTTGGGAGATTTTCTTCCTAGCAACTTAAGGACTTGCTTCTCCTGAAGTGTCGAACCTCTGAACTTCCATGAGATCTATGGCTCATGCTCACATGTGCATAGATCTGGTGATTGGGAACTGATCTTCTCCACTGTGGCTCACCTCCTGATCTGTTCCTGATCTAACAGCCTAGATCTATCCAGTTATCTACGACGTAGATTCACTCCAGGACTTCGGAGCTTCGAGGATTTTACCTCCTTTTCGTTAAATACTCAACATTTTCCGAAGCAACGAAGTCTGAAGGACTTCGGTGCTTAACGACCCCGTAACTTCTCCAGATCCGATGGTTATGAAGGATATGTCTTCTCCCAAATAGATCCAATGGTCCAAATCTAAACTTGATCCCACGGTGGCAATCATTCCCGAATTCAAAAGGGATGGTCACGATCCTTCAATCCCTTACTAAGGATCTCTGACGCTCTGGCTTATGCGCGATCTCTATAGCGCCATTCCTCCTGAGCTTCACAACTTCAAGGTCCTAAATCGATCTCAACCATGAGATATTGTCTAAAATATTTGGCCCATTATGGCTCGGTGTCTCAACCTGTAGCTCTAATACCAATCTGTAACGTACCTAGCCACCCACAGGCTGAGCACGCTAACTTCCAGTCCCTTCTCTGGACTAATTCGACCCCTGTCCTAAATCTAAATAACAAGGATGCATGAAAGATTCAAATTCATTTATCAATATTGATTATACACATAAAAGAAATGAAGCATACAACATGCACCGCAATAACCAGCAAACATGCATACTCTAAATATTGAATTCAACGATAAATAAATGCACAACAGAATAAATCTGATCCGGATTATTTTCGGCACGAAATGAGAGTGGAGATATAATAAAGAAATGCACAGAGATATTGTAGATATTCAATAATATAACAGAAATGTATCATATATGCAACCATAAACACATATATACAGTAATACACGATTTCTATTGATCAAAGAAATGTACAGAGACTGTAAAAATACAGAGAGAAAGACTCGCTAGAATGGTGGCAGCTTATCTCTGAGAAGAGATGTGACGGCTACTCGCATTCGCAAGAAGATCATTACAATGAGGCTTTGAAGGCCTTTTTACAATAAACGGGAATGCCAAAATTCCTAGACATCCAAAAACCTAACCCTAGGAGATGAAGCACCAAAAGTCATGTGAGCCTCGTTTGGGTAAGTGAGTACATCAACTTCCCGGGGTCGTAACTTTTGCATACGATCTCCATTTTAGGCATGTGATAGCTTGTTGGAAAGATATCATCGAGGAGATTAATTTTGGGGGTTCAATAATTCCATTAGCTATCATTGAGAACCTCTATCTCGAAAAACCTTCATTTGGGCCCTCAAAATGGCCCCGGAAGTTAAAACCTGCTAAAAATAGTAAATTGCCAAAATTGCCAGAAAACTATTTTGAGCCATTTGAAAAAGGTGGGTGGCCACCAATATCCACCTAGATCAATCCTCCCTCCTTAGAAAGCAATGGTCTCCATTGCGTTGAGTTCCCAGGGGAGAGGGAAAAGCGTTTGTTGAATCTGCATCTTGATGAGCTGCTTGTCTTGCTGGAGATGTCACGCTGCTTAGTTTGTGGAAATCTATCACGAACCTGTTGAGGTTGAGGCTGTTCAACAAGTCGAGATACATGAGAGGACAATGTGCAGAAGGAATATTTGCACTTTGTTGCAGCCTTATCGACCTGCTTCTATTGGATAGAAGGTGCTTGGGGCAAGACTTTAGTGGTTGCAGTGTCCTTTTGTTCTCCTTTTGAACAGATTGTGAAGAAGCTGAATTTTGCAGTATGAGATACTACCTTGCGACACTTTTTAGGTGACACAGTAGTCAGAACTACCTCTGGTATTCTGTAGAGATGACCCCCCAAAGTAACAATGACACTACGGGGTCGAGACTCATAAACAGCATGGCGCTTCCACATATATGGCTGGCCTAAGAGAACATCACAAACATCCAGTGGAGCAACATCACATAATACCTCGTCCTTGAAGGGCTGGATGTCGTATGACAATCGACATTGTTGGCTGACACAGAGATCTCGTCCTTGGCGAAGCCACCCGATGTTGTATGGCTACGGGTGTGGTGTTGTCGACAATCCCAACTATTTGACAACCTCTGCTAAGATGAGGTTCTTCTAGCTTCCATAATCAACAATAAAATGCAGCGGGGTCCCTTCACCCACATCTGTGAATGAAAAAGGTGTTCCCCCTCTTCGGTCTCTGTTGGTTCTTCTGGTTGAATTGTTGTGGTTGCAACAATAGCAGTGGGGTCTGCGTCAATGATCTGTCCTTTACCAATATTTTCATAATCGGATTCTGAATCAGGGTTCGGCTCCTTGTCTTTGATCTCGGCCACCAATGACTATTTTGAGCGACATTCATCGGTGTTGTGCCAGGGGCTTTTGTGGAAATTGCACCATTTTCCGGTGTCCTTCTTTGTCTTCCCGTGACCCTTCTTTTCCTATGTCTTGGACTGGTTTTCAGGAGACTGTTTGTTAGGGCCGTCTTTGTCATACTTCGGCTGTTGCGGATTTGCAGACCTGAACTCCCGTTTGTTCTGGTGCTTAAATTTCTGCTCGATTTTAACAGCATATCGATAAGCAGCACCGAGTGATGAGATGTCCAGAAAATCCATTTCAGTCTGGATGTATCTGTGTAGAGCCCCACGGTATTTCATAACCAAATGTCGCTCGAAGTCTTTGATACCCAGCTTGGTGTGCAAGGTATGGAAGGTATTGGTGAACTCTAGAACTTATTGGCCCCTCTCTTGCCGCAATGTGGTCCATCTCATGTACTGGTCCTCATAGTTTCCAACAGGGTAATACTGTTCATTTACCGCATCCACAAAAAAATCCCAAGTGGGATCAGACCCGTATATTCCAGACTCCTCTATGGAACTTTTCTCCCAGTAAGTTTCCCACCAATGTTTGACATGAGGGAGAGCTTTAAGGAGTGCGAAGGTGATCTTTTATCTGTCGGAAAAATTGTGAACAGAGAAATAACCTTCTAGCAGAGTTAACCATTTTTCTAGGGCTTTTGCATCTATATGTCCTTCAAATACAGAAATATCAAAATTAACTTGTACCTTGAAAGGCAAGGTGCCTCCAAAGTGGTTGCTTGATGAAGATGCGCTAGATGCTATCGGTAGGCATTGAAGGATGTGGGAAAAATTCTCCATCATTTCGTCCCTCTGTTGCGTGAGAGCTTGCTCAAGCAACAAATTGATAGGATCGTCTGCTCCGTCGTTTTTCTTTTCTTCCGCCATTGAGGGTTTCTTGGGTGTGCCAGAGTGATTTTATTCAAGAGAGACAAGCTTGAGACCCAACTTGCTATACTCGAACCTCGTCGGGGACATGCACTGAAAAAAAAATGATCAAGAGCAGCCTGCTCTGATACCACTGATCCGGATTATTTTCGGCACGAAATGAGAGCAAAGATATAATAAAGAAATGCACAGAGATATTGCATATATTCAATAATATAACAGAAATGTATCAGAGATGCAACCATAAACATAGATATACAGTAATACACGATTTCTATTGATCAAAGAAATGTACAGAGACTGTAAAAATACAAAGTGAAAGACTCGCTAGAATGGTGGCAACTTATCTCTGAGAAGAGATGTGACGGCTACTCGCATTCGCAAGAAGATCATTACAATGAGGCTCTGAAGGAATTTTTACAATAAATGGGAATGCAAAAAGTCCTAGATATCCAAAAACCTAACCCTAGGAGATGAAGTGCCAAAAGTCATGTGGGCCCCGTTTGGGTAAGTGAGTACATCAACTTCCCGGGGTCGTAACTTTTGCATACGATCTTCGTTTTAGGCGTGTGATAGCTCGTTGGAAAGGTCGAGGAGATTCATTTTGGGGGTTCAAGTATGCCTTTGTCTATCATTGAGAACCTCGATCTCGAAAAACCTTCATTTGGGCCCTCAAAATCTCCCCGGAAGTTAAAACCTGCTAAAAATAGTAAATTGCCAAAATTGCCAGAAAATTGTTTTGAGCCATTTGAAAAAGGTGGGTGGCCACCAATATCCACCTAGATCAAAATCATACACAGATAAATAGTACTATAAAAGAGAGCACTTATCTTTAATAAAAGAAACCATCGATTGGTTGCAGACCAAGGACGTTCCACCCAACCGTAGACATTGATGTTCCAAGCCTGAATAGCAATTTCACCCCCAAACCATGGTTATGAATCCAAAAGGACGGTTCTAGAGTGTTACTTGGCTTCCCAAACTAGTCAGCACTCAAGCTCTCACAAGATTCCTATCACCCACATCAATCCAAGTACCCATCTCTCTTCTACCCAGTCTGCAACACCCAAGAGAATGGACCCTCTCCCTTCTCTACCACACAGTCCCTCAGGATGTCCTTCTCCTTCCAGGGATCCAGTTTAGCTGGTCGAGAATATCTATGTTGGGACTCTCAAGACTCATAGTTGTGAGCAAAGCGGGACACAGGCCAAAGCATCTCAGACATCCAGGCCTCAAATCATGGTTGGAATACACCACCAGTCTCTACAGCCAATAATACCATGGCTACTCTTCAACACTTTGTCTTCCTTTCCTGAGCCAAGACACAGATGCAGAAAGATGAGAGGGTGAAAGAATGAATGGAGTGAAATATCCACAAGAGGGGTGAGCAATGAGCAAGTGAGTGAATGAGTGAATGAGAAATGAGTGAAGTTACCAACAACAGAACAAGAATGAGAATGGGAGTGAAAGAGAGAACCCCCCCAACAGACCAGGGACGGGTTTAAGTAATTCTTGGGAAATAAGAACCTCATGGCCTTCCCACAAGAAGCTCATGCAACTGATTTCCCACATTAAACAAAATGGGTAATTAAAAAAATGAAATAAACACTTAGCCCCTCAAGCCCACTCTCTTGTGGAATCATAGCCCCCTATAACTCTAGTCCTTGTCCGTCTAGCAGCCAGCGATGTATTTATTATTAATAATGATCAAAACATTACATTTCTTAGGCACACTGGCCTCTTTTAATTGTTTGGTCACTCTTTCCTCTCAGCCATTAACAAATACATTATTTAAAATGGGGCTCAAAACTCGGGGTGTTACATGGGCTCTTGACTGGTTCCCACATTATAGTCTTGTATGCTATCATATTTTGGTAAAACAACAGGCTTTGTGGGGACATCATTCTTGTCAAATAATTGCTCTATGGGGACTAAGCCTCTAAGGATGAAATTATTTTTCAATTGAATAACTTTTTGAGAGGCCATGTAGTTATTGAAAAGGGTATCATAGTGTGCATTATTAATAGCTTCCTCATCTTCTTTCATATCCTCTTCTATATGAGTATAAGAAAATTCATCTCTTAACTCCAAAAACCTTCTAAGTTGGTGGTCATCTTCAAACACCTACCAGTGCTTTATATTATTTGGGATAGAGGTTTTATACCTCATTTCTACTTCATACTTTATTTGAGGGATATTGGGTGCTTTAAAATTTCTAGTGGCGATGGTTAGTGAATCTGCTTGTTGGTTTAATTCTCTAGAGACAACGGTAATGTTGAAATCCAAAAAGAAATTGTCGATCAAATCCCAAATCAAGTTTCTATAGGCTCTCATCGTAGGGATTTTTTTCTGATACAAATTCCTTACTTGTTGCACTACTATCTCAGAGTCCCCAAACACTGCCATTCGTGTTATATTCATTTTTCTAACAACCTCCAAGCCCAAAGTCAAGGATTCATATTCTGCCACATTATTGGTAGCTTAGAACTCCAACTTATAAGATAACAAAATTTTCTACTTAGTTGGATATATCATCACTATCCCTTCTCCTAAACCATCCTTTGAAAAAGATCCATAAAAATGTAATTTCCACACACCTTCAGGATTCAAATCATCATGAGTAGGTATACTTTTTGTTTCAGCTACCCCATCTATGGACAAGATGCAATATCCCAAATCAGACTCAGATGCATAGATGGGATGATTCACTAGATTACTCTAATCACTTACCACATATGGAAACTTTGTTTCTCTGTAAATTCTTCTCTGCTCACCCCCAAAAGTTGTGATTGTGTCATATGTCATATCCATGTGCATAGTGCCTCCTAATTTTCTTGCCCGTAATCTAGATAACAACATGCCATAATTACTAGGTACATCAGCTACCACTACAACCATCATGATACTCTTCATAGGGAGTTGTGCTAATGTAACCACCAAGTCCTTAATCATTCCCTCGCATTTAACCTTCATTGAGTCAAATGAATATAAATCATGATATGGTCTAGTTATCTCAAGTCCCAAATGTTTTATGACAGATTTAAGTATAAGGTTATGGGAGGCTCCAGAATATAGCATACAATTGTGTAGAATTTTGTCATGGATATTCAGAGTGATATAAAAAGGAGCTAAAAAATATTCTTTACTATTGATATGAGGTATGAATGTAATGGTTGGAAACTCATCATGAATATTTAAGGTATCAGGTTGATTCCAAACAGGATGATTAGGCAAACCATCCACTAATAGGAGAAATTTATCATTTGTGTACTAAGATTTTGAGTTTAAAGAGAATGGATGATTGTATAGAAAGAGGAAAGCATGGGTGAGGTATCCAGCTAATGATCTCACCAGGATTGGGTGCAGAATTACATACTCAACATCAAAGAATTTAGTATTTTCCACATTTGATGCATTCTAATTCAAATCACATGCATGTCAATATATAATTGTCTAATACATCCTTATAATAGAATGTTTGTAAACATATGAATAATTTCAACAATAAATGAAACAATATTGGTCAAGAGACTAAAATCAATCTGATTTATTAAGACTCCATACACATTTACAACACATATGGGCCAAAAGTTATTTCTAAATATTTTATTAATAATTAGAATGCATTACAGAGATGGAAGTTAGATCAATTACAATGGAGAAGAAAGAAAGATGGAGATTATAGACTAATAAAACATAGCATAGTTGAATCCATATCAGCCTCATGGTTTCCCTTTCATAATATATATATCTGATGTAGCTGGATTTATCTCTCAACTTTGAGGTTCATAAACTCTTCCTCTCTATGTCTCCTGGTGATGAGCCAATGAGATTGATGAATTATTTATGGAATGTTTAATATACTTGAGGAAAAAGGATTTTCAAAATTATTTTTAATCATGACCCATATTAAGGAGGCGCTAACGTGTACCACTTGTCTGACCTTGTTTCGGTGTCTGTACTTGCAAATACTTGCACACATTTTTCCATGCATTACACATAGGGTACTCCAATTGTTTGAGTTTTCTTCTTATCTCTTCCAAATATGTGTACCTTTCTTAATACGGTTGAGGGAGACCCTTCAATATTAATATAAGGGTACATAACAACACAAAATCCCCTACCAACATATCATATACCTCTTGTCCCTTCAAAAGTCCTTCTATATTATTGAACCTTCTATAATCATTTCTCTTGTTGTCCAACATCTTTTGATATTCATGATCTGGAAAGAGATCTCTAACACCATCCCATAAATTAGGCAACCCAAAACTATTTACCTCTTAGAAAATCTTCTTGAATGAAGATATTTCTCCAGCTAATTTATGAACCTTACGCTCTATATTCTGCATGAGCTACCTTTTAGTTATAACTCTTTTGGAATCCATTACCAAACTGGTCCTATCCAATATATTCAAAACTTTAAGTTTCTCTTTAGATCTGTTGTTCAAGAACTTGACAAGGTCCACAATTATCTCTAGTTTACCTGAAAATTTCTGTAGCCATAATCTTAATCTCTTTGTTCATATCAACAATCAAATCATATTTTTCTTGTCTTAACTTAAACTGATCTCAATTCCTAACAACCAGTTATGTTATCTAATCCCAAACTAAATGTTTGGCTCCCTTCAATGGTAGTCTACCAGTATCCTTCAACCTCATCTGCTCAAGTTCGTGTTCAACCTATTGCTTCTCAAAACCAATTTGTTGTAAGAGTACCCCCTACTCTTGGCTTGTTCCTATAACTCAGTTATATTGGCCGAACCCAATTTGATTTTTTCTTTAAGGAACTTAATCTCCACATCCTTTACACTCAACTCTGACATGACCTTAGCCAATCCTTCATCGTCATATAGAGGTGTATTTGGAGATTTTGATTCCTTAGCCATCTGTATAGATTTTTATAATTGTCCAGTTAAGGACTTATTTTCTTCTGGTAATCTCTCCACAATGTGTCAACTTTGAGTGAGTGATTGGTACATATATTCCTTCTCAACACAATTGACTTAGAGTTCAGGGGTCTACACATTTTGAGTCTCTGGGATGTTGAGCATTTTCTTAAGTATTCTAATTTCATTCTCTTTCTTATTAAAAAAATCCTCCATCACTTTAGGGTTCTTAGGATCAACACTTAGAGCTATAATCTTCTTTTCAAGATCTACTATTTGAATATGTTGGATTACTGAGAGGGGGGTGAATCAATAATGAGAAATTATAGTACTTTTAACCACAGTTTATTCTTCAACAATATTCAACAGTTTATCATTAACATTCAAGATATCATCAATAGTATAATCATAAACATCACATTACAATAGATACACAGTACACCAAAATTTGTATGGAAACCCAAATGGCAGAAAACCACAAAATGATTTTTCTTATATATCAAAAGAATACCTTCATTAGAATCACAAACTTCTGATTCTCCAGCTACAACTGGAAGGAGGCTCCAACCCCCTCTTCTCAAGATCCAACCTGAAGGAAGCTACAACTCCCTGAATTCTTTGGCTCCAACTAGAATGAGGCTACAATCCCTTGAGTTCTCTGGCTCCAACCAGAAGGTGGCTACAATCACCTATCCTTTCCCCATCCAACCACCCTATAATATAAATGTAGACCAATTATCGCCATCACAAAATTTTCCACTGTCATTGCCACTGTCACTATCACTATGTCTATGTCACTATCACATCAACCTGTATCTGCTCATCAACCAACTAAACTTGTACCATACCATGCATCAAGTGTATACTAATATACGTATTATCTCCTGCATCAATCATGAACCAAAAGATACCTCAACAATGAATAGTGAATCATGAACTAGAGCATCAACCATGTACAACCTATGCCATATACAATATCATTAACCATATGAATATATGTACCATATCATCAATGAAGTATCTCAAGGAGCCAATGCATGCCCCTCATGCATATGCCACCATACAACATGAATATCCCTCAACAATATATAATCAACTCAAAGATAAGAACCATAAGAACCATGCCATGTGTTGAACCAAATATAAGAGTGTTCCTCACTCTACCAAGCAACCAAGATATACCATATCCAAATACCAAACCAACCATACCAAGTATGCCTCAAGAATACACCATATCATGAAAAGAAGTAATCATCAAAACAAGTATACAACCATACCAATACTTCTATAGCTTACATGAACCTTTGAGATGATGGCATGTAACCTTCCTTTAGACTTAAGGGACTTGGCCCTTTTTATCCATATTCTTCATTCAACTTTGGATACCAAAACCACACCATCAAGGATACCAAAATTCCTCAAGGGTTGACATCAATTTCTAAGATCACTCTTCAAGGGTTGAAATCAACTACAACCAAATATCCATAGCAATTGTCCAACAATCTCCCCCATTGGCATTGATGGAAACACTTAGGCATCAAAATCCTTATGTTCATACTTCCCTTGTGACCATTTCTCCCCCTAGCCACATGCCTCTATCTATCCACACCTTACTCTTTATATATCCCCCTTTGACATCAATGGAAAAGGGTACTCCTCATCTGGGGATACTTCCCCTATCTACAAGCCTCTGCTATTTCTACAGAATTTTCTTTTCATGGTGCTTCCTCGTGTAATTCCTTGATATATATATGAAAATATTTCAAAATTTTTTTTACTTGAACTTCTTCAAGACTTATGTTTCTCTCTCCCCCTGCCTAGTTAAGATTGATGTTGAGTGGATCATTATTGGGTAGAAACTACTCTAAGTTTATGTCACAGATACTCGAAAAGTTCCCTTTCAAGTGGTTTGGTGAATATATCTACAATCTTCTCCTTTGTCCCGACATACTCTAGCTTGATGTTCTTCTCTGTAGTATGTTCCCGTAAGAAGTGATACTTGATCGGAATGTTCTTTGTCTTAGAGTGAATTACTATATTCTCTGTAATATTGATGGCACTAGTGTTGTCACAAAGTATTGAAATGGGCTCATCAGACTTTACTTGCATATCCTGCTAAGTCTGCTTCATCCAAAGAACTTGAGTACAACATACCGCTGCTGCAATGTATTCTGCATCTATTGTGGACAAAGATAATGATGATTGTTTCTTGCTTAACCATGATACCAAGAAATCACCCAAGTAGAAATTTTCTCCACTTGTACTTCTTCTATCATCAATGAAACTTTCCCATTCTGCATCTGTGTAGGAAACAAGAGATAGATCCTTCCCTTTTGGATACCATAAACCAAACTCTTATGTACCTTTGAGATATTTAAATATCCTCTTTACTATCAAAACATGTGATTCCTTTGGTGCTTCCTAAAACCTTGCAACCTATCCAATTGTCTACATCACGTTCAGTCTAGAATTTGTCACATAAATTAAGCTACCAATAATGGATCTATACTGTCTCTTATCTGCATCCTTGGAATCATCATCCTTAGTTAACTTGCAACTTGTATGCATAGGAGTACTGACTGGTTTGTAATATGTCATTCCAAACTTCTTCAACATTTCTCTGATATACTTTGCATGAGAGATGAATATACCTTTGTTTCTATGACATATCTCTAGTTGCAAAAAGAAGGTTAACTCACCAAGCAAGGACATCTCAAAATCGTGTTTGATGTCCTTGGAAAAATTCTGACTCATCAAGTCATCGTCACTTCTGAAGATAATGTCATCTACATAGACTTCAATAATCAAAATATTGTCTTGATCCACCTTTATGTAGATATTGTTGTTTTCATTTCCTTTCCTGAACCCTTGTTGTTGTAACTATATGTCCAGTCATGAATACCATGCTCTAGGGTCTTCTTTGAGACCATATAAATATTTCTTCAATCTGCAAACATAACTTTCCTTCTCTGATAACTGAAATCCTTCTAGTTGCTCAATGTAGACTTCTTCCTCTAGATCTTCGTTTAGGAATGTTGATTTCACATCCATCTGATACACTTTAATATTCTTGGAGCATGCATAAGCTAATATTAGTTTGATTGCTTCCATCCTGGAAACTGGGGAAAACATCTCTTCAAAATCTATACCTTCAACTTGAGAGTATCCTTTGCATACCAATATTGCTTTGTTCCTGGTAACCTATCCATCCTTGTTCAATTTGATCCTGAAGACCCACTTTGTACTGATGACATTCTTGTTCTTTGGTCTTGGAACCAGTTCCCATGTGTCATTCTTCTCTATTTGATCTAACTCTTCATCCATGTCCTTGACCCAATGTTCATCTTTGTTGGCTTCTTCAAAATTTCTTGGCTCAATTGTAGACAATAGTGCTAGATGTTGTTGTTCTGGTGAACATATTCTTCTTATGGTTTCAACTCCTACATCTTTATTTCCAATAATTTGATCTAATGGATGATTCTTTTGCACTCATTTGTTGGGTGTCTGTCGAGGTACTTGAATATCCTATTTTTCTTGATTTTCTTCTGGCTTCTCTTCTTCTTCATTTGATTCCTTATATACTTCTTCTTCTTTCAAATCTTCTTCATGATCTTGTTCCACTGAATCTTTGCTACTTTCTTTTATCTTTTGACCATTTGTTTCATCAACAGTTACATTGATATTTTCCACTATTATGTTGAGTCTTATATTGAAACATTTGTATGCTTTCCATTTTCTTGAGTACCTAGCCAATATGCCTTTATCAACACGAGAATCCAATTTTCCAATTATGCCATCTTCTTTTTTGATGTAGCATTTGCTTCTGAAAACTCTGAAGTGCTTTACATTTGTTGGTCTTCATTTCTTTAGTTTGTATGGAGTCTTATCACTGTTATTTTTTAGCATCCCTTTGTTCCAAATGTGAAATGTTGTATGAATTGATTTTACCCAAAAGATATTTGTCAAATTGGAATCCATTAACATGGTTCTAACCATTTCATGTATTGTTCTGTTCTTCCTTTCAACAACTCCATTTTGTTGAGGTGTCCCGGCTAATGAGAATTTCCTCTTTATTCTATGCTCCCTGCAGAATTCCATGAATTCCTTTTATGTAAATTCTCCTCCATTGTCTTATCTCAAACACTTGATTTTCAACTATGTCTCGGTTTCAACCATCTCTTTGTATGTCTTGAAGCTTTCGAATTCCTCTGACTTCTTGTTTAAAAAGAACTGTAGTCATTCTTGTGTAGTCATCTACTAGTAGCATGAAGTATTTTTTGCCTTTCTATCATTTTGTTCTTATCGGTCCAACCAGATCAATATGTACAATTTCAAGTGGTTTTGTTGTGCAGTGTTCCTTTGACTTGAAATTTGTCTTGGTTTGTTTTCCCTGTAGACAATGCTTGCATAGAATGTTTGTTGGCTTTGAGATCTTGGGAATTTCTATTACCACTTACTTTTTGCTGACTTTTACAAGATTATCAAAATTTATGTGACCCATTCTTTTGTGCCAGAGCCAAATTTCATCGTCCTTTCCTAAGCAACATATTTCCTTTCCTATTTAATTTATAACATATATGTTGCTTGGAGTTCTTACAGCTGTAGCTACCAACTTGCTTGATTCTTCTTTCCTTATCTCACACTTCTTTGAATAAAACACATGTTTGTGTCCTTGATCATACATTTGACTTACACTTATCATATTTCTTTTCATGTCTTCGACTAATAAAAAAAAAATTCAATGGCATCCTTACTTCCGAGCTTGACTATTCCCTTTCCAATAATCTTGGTTGAGTTGTCATTCACAAATGAAATTGATCCATCTCTTTCCTTTTTCAATGTCGGAAACTTGTTTTTATCACCTTTCATATTCTTTGAGAATCCACTGTCAAAATACCATCCATGTTTCTTGTGTTGATCTTGTAGAGAAAGATTGCATTCTTTAGTGTTGAATTGGTCATGCTTTCTTATCCATAATCTTTGCAGTTCATGCTTATGACTGTTGTATTCTACTTTGGTTCCCTTAGAGTAATAGTGAGTCTGCAATCTCTAGCTATATGTCCAAATTTGTTGCACTTGTAGCATTATACCTCATCACTTAATGATCCAAATCTATTGTAGCTTCTACTATGTGCTTCATGAGATCTTCTTGGATAACTATTTCTTGTATATCCCTCATCGTTGCTTTTGTTCTTGGTATTGGCTATACAATTCACAGCTTTGTGCCCAAAATTATAACATGAACCAAGAAAAATAGTTTGATACCTTGGAGTGGAATATCTTCTAAATGATGTCGCTCTTCTGAATCCTTCTTCTTCTTGAGGTCTTTCTATAGTTGACTATTGCTAATATTGACTTATGAATCTTCTAGGTGGTGTAATGTCTCTATAATCATCCCCTTGATTTTTCATGTCTTCTTATTTAAAGGGACCTCCAATAGCTTCTGCATAGCTTCTTTATTATGTTTCTTGTTCTGTCATTTTGGAGCTTGAACCTTTCTTTATATGTGTCTTATTGTATCCCAATCCAGATCTATCATAGTAAGGTCTTTAACAACTAATGATATTATCCAATATTCTGGTGTTGTTTTTCTAAATGTCCTTCTTCTGAAGATATTTTCTTAGAGTGACTATCTCATCTTCCAAGCCTTCAATGGTCCTATATCTTTCTTCTAACTTCTGAAATATCCCAGATCCAATTGATCTGGATATCTACTGCAGATATAGTGTTTTGTCTCACAGATCTGATATTTTGGGGGTTTATGGATGTGTTTTGTCTTCTGATCTAATACTCTGGGGGTTTATGGATGCGTTTTAGTTATGTTCTTGAGATGTTTTGTGATTTTCGCATGTGCATGTTATACATTATGGTTTAAGTAGTATATATATGATGCATGCAGAAACAAGGAACAACAACTGCCCAATAATATGTATTATGAGATTAAGTAGGAAAAATACAATGATATACTGAAAACATAGAAAATAGTCCTTATTTAGATCTCATGGATCATCACTGGAATACAATCAGATAACATAAAATACTCATGATCAGAATATGAAGGAAGATCTGATGCATGCACAGATAGATCGACAAAAATCGACAGTTCTGGAGAAGCATGGTAACCGCTACAAACTGAAAAACTCGTCCTGAAGGGTCAGAATGAGCTGGAAACTGTCTCAACAGAAGTGCCCTGACCTCTAGGCTGATCCTGGTGACTTTTGAATAGAATATATGTCCTCTGAAGCTCTGGATCTCACCCCCTAAGGGTTTTCCCACTTCTTGGGCTCTCTGAGTGTGCCCAAATGATTCCACCAACAGAATTGATTTCTATATGTCTCAAAATGTGCACCATGGCTACTGATGTACTGGGTCGGAGGGGTTTCCTCGGATCTAATATGAAACTCTGTCTAGAACCCCAAGTGTCCTCCCTCAAGATATGCGCACTATATGGCTGACTATTGCATCCTAAAGGATTCCACCATCAGAATCTGATGATAGTTGGCTCAATCTATGCACCTTGGTTGGATCTCAATTAGGTTGGAAGGGATCTGCAATACAAGCTCTGATCTCGTACAACCACACAAACCCTCTCTCTGACCTTGCGCCCTCACTAGTTGAGTTGTGCAACACTACAAACTGGATACTCCTGAATCGCATGGTGAAATACCTGGATGGTATCTCCGATAGGCTAGGGTGTGTCTCTCAACACCGAAATCGATCAATGGTGGTGGTTTCCTCCAGAAATCCACAAAACAGTAGAAGTTGAATCTACTCCTCCTCTACGAACTCTCTCAATATCAAATCATAACATAGCATAATGAGGAATTAGGTCGAATTCCTCCCTCTATACTCTTCCCAATCTAATTCAGCATTGACCTCACTTAAGCTAGGCGTTTTTCCTCCTAAGGTGAGTAATCAATTAATTAAGTCCCCCCTTAACACCTTTTCATTCTATTTCTCCGTTGACTTAAGATTAAGTGACATTTTCTATGCTTTATGCTTAATTCATCATTTAGCCATCAATTCTCCCTTATTTCTCCTCTCGTTCCTTATTTGTGCCTAACTATAGTCTATGGGAACAAATAGACTACTAAGTCACTCCCTGCTGGCCTACTCTTGGGAATGAGACATCACAGTCCTCCCTTCCTAAGATTGCTTGTCCTCAAGCAACATCAATCCCAGGTGCTACAAAATATGCTCCCCCTCCCATGTGGCATCCTCCACCGGAAGTCCCCTCCCTCTAACCAAGCACTCCCTGATGATCCTATTCCTCAACCTGCTCTCTCTCTACTCGAGCACCTCCTATGGAAATAACTCCAACTGGCCCTCCTCATCTAAGGGTGGAAACTCCTCTAAAGTGTTGATCTGTTGTCCCACTTCCTTTTTAAGGCAAGAAACATGAAAGACGTTATGAATCTTGTTACCCTCTGGTAGCTCTAGCTCATATGACACCTCGCCTACCCTCCTGATTATTTTGTATGGCCCATAAAATGTCAGCTTCAGTTTCTCTTCTCCGCTCCTCTTCAAGGAGGACTGTCGATATGGTTGTATCCATAGAAAAACCAAGTCCCCAACTTCGAAACTATGTTCTACCCTCTGCCTGTCTACATAGATCTTTTGTTGGTTCTATGTTGCCTGCAAATTTTCCTTCACTGCCCGCAGAATCCTTTGGCTCTCCTCCACCCAATATTTTCCCCCCAGGACCCTACTATCCCCAAATACAGTCTCCATAATAGTGGGTGCATCGTATCCATACAATGCTCTAAATGGTGCCATCCTGATAGACATATGGTGAGTTTTGTTGTAATAATACTCACCCATGTGCGTTATTGTGCTCCCACATAGTTCATCATATACCCCTCCACCCATTTGTTGACAATATTTGTCTATCCATCTGTCTGTGGGTGGTAGATGGTACTCGTGGCTAGCTCTATGCTTGTCAACCGAAAAATCTCCTGCCAAAATGTGTTGATGAAGCACCCATCTTTATCACCAACTATTTGCCTAGGTAGGCCATGCAACCTGAATACCTCTCTGGAAAAAACTCTGCTACCTATATGTCCTTATAGTCCGTGGGTATGTCAAAGAAATGTGCAAATTTGATCAAGTTTTCGATCACCACAAATATACAGTCTCTACCCTGCACTCGAGGAAGGCCTGTAATGAAATCCATAAAAATGCTCTCCCATTTCTACTCTCAAATGGGTAGAGTATGAAGTAACCATGTTGGGTGTGTCTACTCAGACTTGTTTTGCTGACAAGTCTTGCACTCTCGGATGTGCTCCAATACATCATCAAACACCCTGGTGGCCTCCTGGACAAGGCATCTTCCAAGACACTCCTTTTTCCCTTGACATACTCAATGTAAAAGTCCAAGGCTTGGATCTTCGATACCCACTTATGTTGTCTCTCATTGAGGTCTTTCTGATACAGGAAATACTTGAGACTGTTGTGATCAATCTTCACTACAAATCTGCTACCCACCAGATATTGCCTGAATTTGGTTAAGGCATGCATGATTGCTAGCATTTCCTTGTCGTAAATAGAGTAGATTCACTCTGAATCGTTGACATTCATGCTCTCAAACACAATGGGATAGCCTCCATGCATCAACACTGCTCCAATCCCCACCCCTGATGCGTCGCACTCCAAGATGAACAGCTGTGAGAAGTCCAAAAGGCCTAGAACATGGCATGTGCTCATAACCTCCTTCATCTTCTCAAATGTCCGTTGTGACTCCTCTTTCCACTAAAGGCACCCTTCTTGGTCAAATATGTCAATGGTTCTCCTAACTATGAAAAACCCCTAAGAAACCTCTTGTAATAGCTGCACAACCCGAAGAAGCTCTGCAACTCTATCAAAATCCTGGGTGTTGGCCAATCTAAAATTGCCCTAATCTTCTCTTGATGTACCTGAACCCTATGTGCACTGATGATGTGGCCCAAGTAAAGTAACTCTGTCATCCTAAACTCACACTTGGACTCTTTGGCATATAGTGATTGCACCTCCATGATGCTCAACACCTCCTCCAAGTGCCCCATATGCTCCTGCCATGTCTTGTTGTAGACCAAAATGTCATTGAAGAAAACCAAAAGTGATTTCCTCAACTACCCCATGAATATGCGGTTCATGCAAGACTGGAATGTAGTTGGTGCATTGGTTAGCCCGAAAGGCATAACCATAAACTCAAAATGGCCAAAATGGCACTGAAATGTCGTCTTCTCTATGTCCTGCTCTCTGATGTTGATCTGATGATATCCAGAGTGTAGGTCAATCTTCGAGAAGAAAACTGCCCCATGCAGCTCATCCATCAACTCATCAATGCGAGGGATAGGATATCAGTTCTTGGTGGTTTTCTTATTCAAGTCCCGGTAATCGATGCACATCCTCATGGTATCATCCTTCTTTAGGACTAAGACAACTGAAGAGGTGAATGGACTGCTACTAGGTGGGATGTGTCCCATCGCCAGCAATTCCTTGATTTCTTTTTCTATCTCATCCTTGAACCTCCTAGGATGACGATAGGGTGGGGTGATCATGGGTTTGGCCCCCTCCTCCAACTCAATGTTGTGCCCAAATTCCCTATCTAGCGGTCTCCCTGGTGGAATCGAACCAAAAACTTGTTGATGTCATCCCAACAAATTCCTGATCTCTGTATGATACTATTGTCGACCCTCAGAATCCTTCCGCGTGGTGATCAAGCACTCTACGACAAATGCTACCTCCCCATGCCTAAATATCCTCTCCATCCTCTTGGCTAAGACTATCCTGGGTACTCCTGTCGACATGCCCCTTAGAACAACCCTCTTCCCGTCACTGTCTCTAAACCCCATCTCCAAGGTTTGGTAGTTGGTGGTGATTTTTCCCAAGGTGATCATTCACTAGACTCCCAAAACCATATCTGTGTTTGATAGGTCAACCGCATAAAATGTATCTCTCACGTTGTAGTTTCCTAACTTGATCTCCAAGTCCAAAACTCTTTCTAGACACTTCACTATATGGCCATCTGCTACTGCAACAACAAATCCCTCAAACTCCTCTGTCTGAAGGGCCTGTCTCAATACCAATGAAGCGTCGATGAAATTGTGGGTGGTCCCACCATCAATCAGGGTGATTTCCTATTGCCCCTGAATAGTCCTTCTGATTTGGAGGGTGTCGTACCTGGGAACACCAGAAAGGGTCGCTATGACTCCTCCCTTTGTTGGTTTTCATCTATTAGCCTACTCAGGAGGTTGTAGAACTTCTGGTGGGTGGGCCCTTACTGATGTCGGTGGTCTACGGGGAGGTTGATCCTTCAACTACTCCTCCTCCTCCTCTGAGCTAGTAGATCCACTGTCTTGCTCCTCCTCCTCACTGTCCACACTATCTGCTGCCACCTCAATATAGTGAATCTCTCCCTTGCCCATGAACCTGTGGCCTGGGACCCAAGGATCTCTGCAATTCAAGAAAAGATTATTCCTCATAATCTCTTTCCTTGTCTCATCATCCAACTTCTCCTTGCCCTTACATTCTCTCTGGAATGGCTTCCAGTCGCGATCCTTCTGTGGTACGAAGGGTTTGGAAAAGGGTTTAGTTTTTGGCACCGAGTCTGCCAAATCTCTAGTGCATAGGATGCCATCCTGCAAGGTGTGAGGCTGGTATGCCTTCACCCATCCTCTCAAGGGTTATGTGAGCCCTTCTGTGAATAACATGATCAACCTGGGCTCAAATATATCTGTCACTGCCACTACTAGCCACTGAAACTCTGAGATGAATGCCTTTGTTGTGCCAGTTTGTCTCAACTAAGCTAGATCTCTAAAATGGATCTCTGTATCCCTTCTGTTAAATATGTCCCTGAGTCTCTATGTAAACTCCCTCTAGGAGGTGATGCCACTGTGGCCCAATGTCACCAATCCATGATACCACCACTCGTGTGCCTCGCCCTCCAAGTGTAAGGTAGCGAAATCGATGGCCTTTGTCTCAATCATCTGGTTGAGCTTGTAGTATGTGTCTAGATTCTGTACCTAAGCTGTGGCAGTGCATTTGGACAATCTGTCGAAATAAGGTATGGTGAGTTAACCAACTTTTCGGATGAAATCAATGTTATGCCATTGTTGTTGCTACGGTCCTCCTCTCTGTGGCTCTCTCGGTCAGTTCCTAAGTCTAAGTCCACAATACTCGACTAGGATCATGTCCTCATGGAAGTCATGACCCAATGTTGCATACTCCCTCTGATACTCTGCAATGTCCTTTGCATGAGTGGGCGACCTCTTTGTTATCAGAAGTTGTGGTGCTACCGAGGGTGCCCTCTGGAAACTGGGAAACAAAGGTTTGGGAATCCTACTCGAAGAGGTGTATGTGTGAGTAGGTGACTAGGGTCTACTGCCTGCCCCTGAGTTCACATGTGTTGCATGTGAATCTTGTGTGTTCGGGGTGCCCACTATAGCCAATCTATCAGCCATCTGTGCCAACGATTGATTCATGGTCCGCTGACTAGCTAACATATCGATGATAAACTACGTGAAGGTTGCCTCTAGATCCATGGGGGCCTTACCACTACCCTCTGGTCGCTCATATCTGTCTTCTAGCATCCTCTCTACCTCATGCTCAGCCTCACGCTCTTCCCTTCTCTCTGCTTCCCTGTGTGCCTCTTCCTCTTCCTCTGAGTTGGGAGTGAAAGGAGGAAAGTCAGGCCTAGCCCTTCTTTCCTTGTCCCTGTTGTAAGTGTCATATTTGTCACCTACATGATCACGACCATCTGGGTATTCTGTTGCACTCATCGTCTTTAGTCATAGGCTAGCAAGACCAAAGCTTTGATACCACTGAAATATCCTAGATCCAGCTGATCTGGATATCTACTGCAGATCTAGTGTTTTGTCTCACAAATCTGATATTCTGGGGTTTTATGGATGTGTTTTGTCTTCAGAACTGATACTCTAGGGTTTCTGGATGTGTTTTAGTTATGTGCTTGAGATGTTTTTTTATTGTTGCATGTGCATGTTATACATTATGGTTTAAACAATATATATATGATGCATGCCGAAATAAGGAACAACAACCGCCCAATAATATGTATTATGAGATTAAGCAGGAAAAATACAATGATATACTGAAAATATAGAAAATAGTCCTCAATTAGATCTCATGGATCGTCACTGGAATATAAGCAAATAACATAAAATACCCATGATCGAAAGATGAAGGAAGATATGATGCATGCACAGATAGATCGACAAAAATCAGCAGTTCCGGAGAAGCACGGTAACTGCAACAAACTGGAAAACTCATATTGAAGGCTATAACCATCAGAATGAGTTGGAAACTATCTATACAGAAGTTCCTTAGCCTCTAGGATGATCCTAGTGACTGTCGAATGAAATATCGGTCCTCTGAAGCTCTGTATCTCACCCCCTAAGGGTCTGTGCACCTCCTAGGATCTCTGAGTGCGCCCAAATGATTCCACCAACGAAATCGACTGCTATATGTCTCGAAATGTGTACCCCCGCTAATGTTGCACTGGGTCAGAGGGGTTTCCTCGGATATGATTTGAAACTCCATCTAGAACCCCAAATGTCCTCCCTTAAGAGTTGCGCACTATATGGCTGATTGTTGTGTCCTGAAGGATTCCACAGTTAGAATCTGATGACAGTTGGCTTAATATATGTGCCCTAGTTGGACCTCAACAGGGTCGGAAGGGATCTGCAATACAAGCTCTGGTTTCGTGCAGCCACACAAACCCTCTCTCTGACCTTGCACCCTCATTGGCTGAGCTACGCAACAATGCAAACTGGATACTCCTGAATCGCACGATGAAATACCTGGATGGTTTCTCCGATTGGATAGGGTGTGTCTCTCAACACCGAAATCGATCAATGGTGGTGGTTTCCTCCAGAAATCCACAAAATAGTAGAAGTCGAATCTCCTCCTCCTCTGGGAACTCTCTCAATACCAAATCACAACATAGCATAATGAGGAATTAGGTTGAATTCCTCCCTTTATACTCTTCTCTATCTAATTCACCATTGACCTCA
Organism: Picea engelmannii; assembly: GCA_009831015.1. Lineage (NCBI taxonomy): Eukaryota > Viridiplantae > Streptophyta > Pinopsida > Pinales > Pinaceae > Picea > Picea engelmannii. The sequence continues at coordinate 367,995 of ML787945.1, read as the reverse complement.
CTTAAGCTAGGTTCTTTTCCTCCTAAGGTGAGTTATTAATTAATTAAGTCCCCCCTTAACACATTTTCGTTCTATTTCTCCATTGACTTAGGCTTAAGTGACATTTCCTATGTTTTTGGCTTAATTCATCATTTAGCCATCAACTCTCCCTTATTTCTCCTCTCATTCCATGTTTGTGCCTGAATATAGTCTACGGGAACAAATAGACTACTAAGTCACTCCCTGTTGGCCTACTCTTGGGAACAAGGACATCACAACTTCCCTCTAAGTGCTTCTTTAATTCTCTTGTCTTCTTCTGCCTATAGTATTAGCTTTATGATTTCTTGCTCGACTTCTTTGGAGTTCTGAGTTAGTTCTTCCTGGAGTCACTTGTTTTTATTATTTTATCTTTTAATAAATTCTATGGCACTCAACAATCCTTCTTTGTAATTGAATTATTCCTATTCATATTCTTCTTTAGAGCCTTATTCACTGGAGTCTTATATTTCCATGAATCGTACCCTTTTTGTATCACTGTCGTTGAATTCATCTTCTTCTGATGAAGAATTGTCTTCCTTGGTGCAAAGGATTTTCTTGAAAAACTTATTTTTTTCTCTTCTACCCTTTTTAATTTTCTTTTTAGGGTCATCTTCTTGTTCATTTATTTTCTTTTTATTATAAGTACATTTATTAGGAAAATGACCAACACCTTCACAATTAAAACAAACCAATGTAAGCTTACATTTGTATTTGTCAGTTCCCTTTTTCAACCTTCTGACAAAGTTAGCCACCTCTTCATATTCCTCTGAATCATCGTTGTAGCTACAATCTGACTTTTCCTTCTATCTATCTTTCTTCTTTTTCTTCTTTGATGATTTGAATGCTAATTCCTTCATGACTGGATTGTCTTGCTATGTCCTCATCTCATAAGCTATGACTATCTCATGTAGCTCATCCATGCTCAAAGTGTATATATTTGCTCTCTCTTCCAGGGCTGAAATCTTCAGATCATATCTCATAGGTAGAGACCTCAGTACCTTTTGAACAATGATTGTTTCCTTCATTTCTTCTCCCAAACCCTTGATGGCATTGACTGTCTCATCAACTCGTATAAATTAGGAGGCAATGTTTTCATCTTCCTTCATCTTCAATTGTTCAAACTTGACTCTAAATGTTTGAATTTTATCTCCTTTAACTTTGGCATCTCCTTCGTAGATATTCTTCAATTTGTGCCAGATTTATTTTACGGATTCAAATTGCACAACCTTGGTGTATATTCATTCAGTCAAACCATTCAGGATAACATTTTTATCTCTAGAATCATTATCTTCAAGTTTCTTTCCATCCTTATATGTCGAGGGAGTGGTTTTTGCTTTGTATACATCTACAACTTCTCTCCAAACATCAAATCCATGTGCCTGTACATATGATTTCATTCGTATACTCTAGAAGTCATAGTTCTGACCGTCAAACTGTGGTACACCAATCCTAGTGTAGTCCATGATATCCTTGCAATGGTTAGACTTCTTTCCGAAGGACCTGCTCTGATACCAGTTGTTGGATTATTGCGAGGGGGGATGAATCAGTAATGAGCAATTATAGTAATTTTAACCACAATTTGTTCTTCAACAATATTCAACAATTTATCATTAGCATTCAAGATATCATCAATAGTATAATCATAAACAACATCACATCACAATAGATACATAGTACACCATAATTTATGTGGAAACCCAAATGAGAGAAAACAATGGAATGATTTTATTATATATCAAAAGAATACATTCGTTGGAAGCACCAACTTCTGATTCTCCAACTACAACTAGAAGGAGGCTCCAACCCCGTGTTCTCAGGCTCCAACCTGAAGGAAGCTACAACTCCCTAAATTCTATGGATCCAACCAGAAGGAGGATATAACCCCCTAAGTTCTTCAGTTCCAACCAGAAGGTGGCTACAACCACCTATCATTTCCCCATCCAACCGCCCTGTAATACAAAAGTAGACAAACCATTGCTATCACAAACTCTAACATTGTCACTACCATTGTGACTATCAGTTTGTCTCTGTCACTATCACATCAACCTATATATGCTCATCAACCAACTAAACATGTACCATACCATGCATCAAGTGTATACCAATATACATACTATGTCATGCATTAATCATGAACCAAAAGATACATCAACAATGAATAGTGAATCATGAATTAGAGCATCAACCATGTACAACCTATGTCATATACAATATCATCAACCATATGCAGATATGTGCCATATCATCAATGAAGTATCTCAAGGAGCCAATGCATGCTCGTCATGCATATTCCACCATACAACATGAATATGTCTCAACTATATATAATCAACTCAAAGATAAGAACCATAAGAACCATGTCATGTGCTAAACCAAATATAAGAGTGTTCCTCACTCTACCAAGCAACCAAGATATACCATATCCAAATACCAAACCAAACATACCAAATATGCCTCATGAATACACCATATCATGACAAGAAGTAACCATCAAAACAAGTATACAACCATACCAATACCTCTATAGTTGACCTAAACCTCTGGGATGCTGACCTGTAACCTTCATTTAGACTTCAGGGACCTGGTACCAACATCTACTCAAAATTTCATGAGTTTTTCACATGTACTCGACTTTCTCTTCTATAGCCTGTGTATATCTGCACTTTCCTTCACTACATCCCATGTACATTCGCGCCCTGCTGACCTGCAACCCATAGATACCTCAGAAACTAGGGTTTGTTGCAACCCTAAGACTTTCTCCTTTGAGCTTCCTATGCTACCTCATAAATATGTCGTTACAACCTTAGAAAAATATCACTAGATCACAGAAAAGATAAGCGATGAATAAGTGTGTGATTGTATATGTGAATGACTCCTTGAGGTGCTTATATACATGTGATAGGTAACTCCTCTCCTTAATTTAGGGCTTCTGGGGTTTTCTTGTTGCAACAACTTTTACCCCTTTGACCAAGACTTATAACAAATTAGGGGATTTTTGTCCACTCTTCGAGGCTTCCAAATTTATAAGGCCATATCTCCCTAATCATGAGGAACCACGTGGTATTCTGCATATCAACAAAAATGGCACGATGATTAATGTCCATCTATGAGAGTCTTGCATGCATTCACATTATCCTTTTTATCCATATTCTTCATTCAACTTCAGGTACCAAAACCACATCGTCGGGGCTACCGGAATTCTTCAAGGGTTGACATCAATTTCTAAGATCACTCTTCAATGGTTGACATCAATGACAACCAACTTTCCATACCAACTATCCAATAGAATAGACATGGCTCTTACTGCGTTTTTTCCATGCTTCAATTTCTTCTCAATATTCCTAGCCAATTCCCTTATCTTTCTTTCACTTGCAGAGGCCCAGAATACCCCTCTATACATATTTTCACTGGTTTTTATATATAATTCACACATATCCCCAGGTTGAACATTATCTAAAGGGAACTTGAACTCAATGACCTTATAATCTGTAGTTATACGAGGCCTTGGCACCTTTGACTCCAATATTACCAATATTAGTGCATTTTCCTTGTAATCCATGGCTGAGAGAAATTTAGTTTGAGCATTGACTAGAGGGCATAATTTCTTTTTAGCATCTACACCAGCTCTTCTGATATCAACATAATAATTAAAAAATAAGGTTTGTACCTCAGAATAACCCCATGTAGTAGTAGAGATAACCTCTCCATCTAACAATAAAGCTCACGAATAATGTTGTATAGTAAAAGGAGCAGGATGAGTCTTTTCAACAAAAGCATATCCTTCTCCACTAGATTTCTCCATCAACTGTAGCATGCCCTTACCTTTATCAAGAGGGTCTGCTAAGGTATCATGTATATCAATCTCTTCTTCTTTCTTATACCTCTTGGTTATGGGCTCATCTATTTCCATATCAGAATTTGTGTTAGGAGAATTTTTTTTCCCAATAAAACCTTTGTCTTATGAGAAGTTTCTAAGGCCCTTGTGGAATCAAATCCATTTGCTGGTGTATTCTAAACTTGGGCCATCAATATCTACTTTACCTCTTCCCATGTGTCTATGTTAGTAGTACTTTCTATTATTGGATGAGGTTGATGTTGATAGGAAATCTTCCTACCTGCAATTATTCCCTGTGGATCATAAATCCAACTATTTTCCTTTTCAAAATAAAACTTCTGCAACATGTCTTCAACAAAGTTGAGTGCAGTTCTCAATTTGACCTGAAAAGTTCCCACTTCATTTGGAATATTGAAGGTTATTGGTTGCTTATTTTGAGTGAAATGAAGATGATCCGATGTCACTATCTACCAGATATACTCCAGGGAAAAAATCCTAAGAGTCAGGAAAACTAAAAAAATTGTAGGGCTCTCCTTCAAAACCATAAACCTTGATTAAGGTGTGTGTTTGTCCTTGATTCTCTCAACCTAATAGTCAGAAAAAATGGCAAATTAGTGTGAGGTGGTTTCTCACATAAAAACCAATTTCCAAAATTATAATTTAATGATAAATACGTGAGTCTAATTTCCCTCACAAGTATTAATCATTTTACATCAAAAGTGAATAATAATATATGAGTTTTTCAAAAGCTCATAAAGTATAATTAAATGCATGAGCATCTCATAAAAGCATTAAAAGAATCCATGAGACCCTTTTCTCACAAAGCATTAATAAAATGCATGAGAAAATAAAACTCAAAACATATAAGTTCACCCTTTCACCACTTTGTCACCAATTTCAACTTCACATGGCGAGCAAAGTAAAAGTACCTTCCATGTGTGGAAATATCCGGATCACGCCTCCCCACAAAGAACCTTTTGGTCTCCAAAAGTATCAACTTTATCTCTATGAAAATGTCCTCAAAAGGCGCACTCCTTCACACACGTACTTCAGAATCAGAATGCAAAGCCAAAACCTGCAACTACTGCAAAGCAAATTTTTGGAAAGGCACATCCCTTGTCTCCTTTACCTCTGTTCTTCGGAGATGAAATGTCGAAGCCCACACCTGGACAAATTGAAACATGTAGTTGATGACTTGTACCACAATCTTTGGCGTACCTTACTTGCCAAGATTTTATAACTACACTCTTTGGTCAAGTTTACAATGAATCACCAACCTGGCTTGGGCAAATCGCCCCATTCAACTGCTTACATAATGATTACAAAATGAAGCCACTTAAGTCTTAAGGTGCAAAATAATGCCTCTCACTCTCCTCACTCAAGAGTGGCTAAACAACCATTACAATGCTTCATAATCACATTTACATCAAATTACAAGGCCTTTTTAATGTGCCGGGAATGTCGCATAGTCGAGCAACTTTATGGTTTTCAAGCTAATTACAATGCTTTTACATCAAATTTTCAAGCAATTCTTATGCCAAATCGAATGTCGAGATATGCACCAATGGGAAACTTCTATGGTTCTATGTACCTATTACCAAAATGTGCATCATGGCCAAAATATGCACTAGGAAGTAAACTCACATACCCCACTACAAATCGTGTGAAATAGGAAACAATAAATGCCCCTTGATTGCCATCAATTTAACTTAGGCATATGGAAACCTTATGAAAATGGATTTCAATAGTTTATATATGAGTTACACTATAATGTAAAACCCAAAAAGAACATGCCAACCAAGGTATCAAAACCCACTATAAATAGTGCACATGCTAGCTTCCCGAACTCTATTTGTTTGCCAATACACATGGCATCAATACCATTGGTTTCGATAGTTACATAATAACTATGATGTAAACCCACATTAGTTGGGAGAAGTAGAAGTGCATCATTCAAATATAAGGGTTTCAATAGTTTTACAACTATAATAAAATACCAGTAATAAGGCACATTTCCTTCTTACCATCTTGATACCTGAATTGTAACCAGCACAAGCAGCACCACTATCGCAACAATCCATTAACTCCTTGGCCTACTCCAAATGAGAGATCATGAACTCTGTAATTGGAAATTTCACCCTGGTTTAAGCAGTTTCAAATTCTAAGTAGAGTGATAAGGAACACAGATTCGAGGCCTTCGCCAAATTGTGGTTCCAAGTCTCGGTTCCAAACCTGGAGTTCATAACTATGTCTAACATTCGGAGATGGCTACCTTGCCACATTTTTCGACACCGAATTGCACCTCGAACCAGTGCTTCCATCAAAACAAAGGAATCTCCATTCTAAGAGGACTGAGGGAGGCATCCATTCCTCGTGCAAATGTTTTCCCCATCTGCAAGGAAAACAGACCTTCAAACTGCTATCAAGGTTGTAGCAAAAGTCCATTGTATTCTATCAAGAGGTTCAATGATGAGTTGATGGCAGGATCCAAGAATTGGTGGAAATTTGTTTACTGGGGAAGTGTGAAGCCATCATGTGCCACAATATGCAATCCTTCATATGCCTATCATTTCTCTTGTGTACGAGTGGAGAGTAGTAGGCTAGTGTAGATCTGCAAAATACTGAACGCCCCGAACCAATCAAATGTATACACAGAATGCTACTATGAGTAACCCTAGCATGACTACCAACATCATAATCTGGGATCGCCTTTAGACTCTCCCTTCTCGACAACAGATGTCATCCTATGTCCCACACCCAATGATGACCAAAATGATGTGGCATTATTTCTTGTGTTGTCGTTTCTCCTGCCAATAGATGTGTGGGGTGTTGGATAGAGCCCACGAAGAAGAAGAAAAAACACAACACATCTTAGTAAAAACGAAGGTTACTGAAGTCATTGCCCTCACAGAAAGCATGCATCTTATTCCTTGCAGGAACATGAAAGAGAATGCCAAGCATAGAAAACACTGTCACCCACCAGTTGTGCATATTTCCTCACAACGATCTTCCACCAACAAAGGAACTCTGAGTGCCAGAATCTCTGGATATCCGCGAGAAAAAAATGGATATGTGTTTTCCTTCAAAGGCGACCATCCAAAAATGGACACCTAGTGCCAAAATCCCTGCAAGACGTGCGTGCTTACCCCGATTCTTCCACCATGATTCTTGGTGCATGGATTTACACCTCGACCTTGTGTCAATCTCTTCAAAAAGGTCGCAATTGTCATGACACACTTAAAGATTCGTGATTGATGATATTTTTGTAAATGGTTTCATTTCCCTAGGCATTGCAACACTATAATTGGTGGTGAGCATCAATGAATCGATGACTCGACACATCTCGGGATCCCTCAATGATCTTCTAGCCTGTCGATATTTTGCTGCAACCTCCCAGTGTCCCTATCGAAATTGTAAATACCCATTCCCAGTAGATCATGGTGAATATCTTTTGTTTAATGACCATGTTAAGCATGGAAGAAACCACACGATCTTGGATAAAAAGGTAACAACCGTTGATTAATTGGTATTCCCAACAAAGAAATCGACGACTCTCAAATCCCCAAAAAAAAAATCCACTCCAAAACCTCCAGGTGATTGTAGATCTCTACATGTTTGCACCCAGGTCGATTCCCATCTTCGAAGGTGAACTGAGATGGCTCCCTCAGAGAGATTTTTCCTCATATTTATGGAATGTTCTGAAGTGTTATAAATGGAATGCAATGTCTGGCTAAATTCATCTCCCATGGTGTATATAATGTGATCATTGCAGAGAAGAACAAAGTATTGCTCCTCCTGCCACCCAATGTCATTTTCTCCTCGTCGATTGATCTAATTTACAATCTTTCTTAGAAGCTTGCAAATCTCTATGAGTGCTTTCTCTACCAACAAATCCAAGAAAAATTAAATGAAATGGGTCGTTTTCCATTGGTTGGTATTATAATGATAATTTTCATGCGATGGACTCTGCAGATCAGTGCACGTATGTTGGTCCCTGAGATTTGTTTAATACCTATGGGGAATTATCAAAGTTGTGATTGTTTATTCACAATTGCAATCATCACTTGAATAAGTTGTATGTCATGCATATCTACCCAGTCTTAGGAAATTCATCGGACTACACCGATCCAATGGAGGATGAAAATGACTAGAAAAGTTGTGGGTAGATCCAACATTTGAGTGAAAACTGTGCTTATTTTCCCCCAACCAAACTGGACCGACAAAAATAATGGTTGTAATATCATCGAACATGAACATGCTAGAGATGAGACTAGTCTTTGATAATCCCACTCAATTTTTCAAATATGCTATCCATTTCTTACTAAGCCATTCAAACGGATGATCCTTGGATAGTTGATCTTTTTGAAGAACTACTTCTGGGATTATTGTCATTGGACTAACTCCTTCATCTACTTCCTCCTTCTTTGCAGGAGCTTGTACGACTCTCTTGCCACGTTTTGGACGAAGTTGAGGATGAACTTTCCAGCATTTCCCAATCCAATTTCCATTCATCTTGCAATGAGTGCAATAGTTCCTTTGCTTCTTCTTTAATAGAATATCCCTGTCACGAGGACGTGAAAGGGGTTCTTTTTGTCTTGTCTCACTTCCAGTGGGCATGTTCGTCTTCTCTACCCAAACTTTCTTCTTGTGATCCTTTGCTACATCACAGTTAGAATATCGAGTGCAAGAATGCATATTGCAAGAATCATGCTTCTTAAAATCAAAGAAATAATTTGACTGAACATGACCCTTATACCTTCCAGGCTTATCCTTGTTGTAGATATGACAAGGAATAGGACTAGATGATTTGAATCCGTTCTTGGAATCCAATGATGTAGAGATGGTTTTTGAAGTGGCTCTTGCTTCAACGGACTTTGAGCACTCTCCAATCTCCTCTTGACCATATCCCAAACCTACAAATCATGGTCTTTGTACCACCTCTAATTGTCGAATGACTCCTTTTCCATGAATTCCAAGTCCACCTCCTCTATATCCCATCTTCGTGAGGAGCTTCATGCCCACGTTAGTTTCATACTGAGAAAACATTGAACATGAAGAAACATCATATACCTCGGTTTGGGTTTGTGCATCCACGGTAGAAGACTCTTTGTCCTCCATTCGTTCATCATGTTGTAACTTAGCCAAGAGATCATCCTTGGCTTGCAATTCGAGCTGTAATCCTTCAATAATTCCATTGATGAATTCTCCATGAAGCTGAGATCTCTCTTGAAGCTCTTACTTCTCTTCTTCTACAACCTGCAAAAGTCTCCTCAACTCTGATTTTTCATCTTGAATGTTATAATTTATCTCTTCTAATTCTTGAATTCTTTATGCTCGCTTCGCTCCTTTGCCCATCCTGCAAGGCAGTCATCCTAGCTCTGATACCACATGATCTGAAAGTAGGCGAGTACTTACTCTACACAAGTTTTCAATCGAGAATCATTTTCTAACGAAGTATTTTCGTAAGGATTAAAGGACATATGAATCCATGATTAACCATGCTTTAAAACAATAATACATACCACACGTGAACTCAAAATGGAATAAGCATATGAAAAGACAAGAGAGAGACAACCAATGTTGGTAACAGAGTTCACCCCTCCTAGGCTACGTCTCTGGACCCGCTTCAACTGGAATACAGATCGCTTTCATTCCTTCTTCAAAAGATGTTGGGACCTTCTCATAAGTGATTACATAAGAGATGCCTTCTCCTTTAGTGAGGATTCAAGAAGACTACTCACACTCACATCTCTCCATACATCAAGAAGGATAATTCCTTACATTATTAAGTCTCTCAATGCTTAGGAGTAGTAGCACTATGACTCTCTAACTCCACTCATTAATTCATCAATACTCTCCCCCTTCAAAGGGATCACATAAGGCATTATATAGTTTTTCCTCACTCTCTCTTAAAAAAGAGCATGAATTCCTAGATCCACAATAATAAGATCTAATTACAAAAGAGGAAAGACAAGATCCATGAATGTAGGATCTCAAACCATCTTCAAGCACATAATGGGAAAAGTCTCAAAACCACCCAAAGACTCTTCATCCATGTCCTTGATTATATCAATCTAATAGTGAGAAAAAATGGCAAATTGGTGTGAGGTGGTTTCTCACATAAAAACCAATTTCCAAAATTATAATTTAATGATAAATACGTGAGTCTAATTTCCCTCACAAGTATTAATCATTTTACATCAAAAGTGAATAATAATATATGAGTTTTTCAAAAGCTCATAAAGCATAATTAAATGCATGAGCATCTCATAAAAGCATAAAAGAATGCATGAGACCTTTTTCTCACAAAGCGTTAATAAAATGCATGAGAAAATAAAACTCAAAACATATAAGTTCACCCTTTCACCACTTTGTCACCATTTTCAACTTCACATGGTGAGCAAAGTAAAAGTACCTTCCATGTGTGGAAATCCGTCTGAATCAGAGACCCTACTCTACTCTGACGATTCCTATAGGTACGACTGTTGGAACGATACTTTGATTTTATTACTTATAATAACATACCTAGAAGTTTTAATCATGTATCCGATACATATGCTAATTATATTTTAGATTTACATTTGTCACATAACTAAGCAAAGAAAACACATCCATGCATGTACACATTGTAACATTTATAAGTAAAGCCGAAGACCAAATTTTTTTATATTTCATCCTTTCAAAAAATATGGTGTCATAGTACAAATGGGGCTCACACCCTCAAAATACATATATGGTCGGTATATAATATGACCATGGCATCTACGCCTGTGGCGCCGGATGCGTATCATGATAGCACACTATGGCATTTTCGAGACACCGGAAGAGTTGCACCCACGCACGGGGTACACCCACCACCTATCGCTACATAGCCTCTGGAAGATCCTCCACTTGAACAATAGGAATATTTTGCATCAATCGAGACATGTTCCCCTACACATTCTACAATACTTGTTGTGCATCTCCTCCTGCGTGCTAATATCCTCAACTCCTTCGTCGATGTCGTGGGAATCCCTCTGGTCGTTGCGGACCTACATCTGCGTAACAAAGCAATTGTTAATACTTGATACCATACAAAAATATTTGTGGTTTTTTATTGAAAACACAAAAAAAAAATGAAATATATAAAAACATTTCTTACCAATATCACCATAGGCGGAACCTGGTGGCAAAGGCATGTTTGGATCCCCTCTGTAATTGATCTTGACGTAAAAGTAGTTGTTAATGGCTATGACATGTCGGTGCCACCAGAAAAACAATTCATCATTGTCGAGGGTTGGCACCCTACCACCTCCTATCCACCTCATCACATTGATCCACCGTGACATGGTTGGATGACGATGTCTATGTGGAGTAATCTCTACTCCAGGGCTCAAGCCTAGAACCCGCTCAAAGAAAAAATTACAAAGAATGGATGCAAATACAAAATTTCTCTTTTTCCCTTGTTTGTAATCCGTCAATTAGCTCTTCATGTTAGCCAATAGTGAGGTACATTGGCCATAAACAGTGGGTCTTAAACACTCCATTGCATAAAACATGAGTGGCCTTGATGCCTGGGGCAACAAGGCCGACCTCGAAATCCATGTAAGCACAAGCATGATGATCTTTAAACTCGGGTTCTCGATCGCCCTGATTGGGAGTTGGCTCCCTACTTTATCTGTGCCTGCAACATAGTGGGTGGCAATGTACTCCTCCATAGTCATACCACCCCTAGCCCCTCGGGCCCTAAAATTCACTACCTCGCCCTAGCGAGACAATCCTATGATAAAATATATGTCGTCCACTTCAATCCTCAATGGTTTCCCATCGAGGTTGAAGGACTATGTCTCTGTATCTAAGTAGTTTACTAGCAACTGGAGTAACCTCACTTGAGCCCTCATTCCCTTGAGATCCAAAAATTTATAAAGGCCACATCCTTTTAAAGCTTGTTGGGCCCCTACATCCCTTCCCACTCCTGCATCTATCTCTTCATGTTCCCTCTCCCTCGATTCAATCACCATCCTGCAAAAGAAAAGTCTTTTTTTTGAGTTAAAACCTTTCCAAAATGTGTTCACAGACTTTTACGCGGGCTAACTTGGTAACAGTCGCGTATATGGGGTCGTATACGGGACTCGATCACTGTCACACACGTACACCCTAATTTCCATATTACGCCCTCTAATACTAAAAAAATGGGGCCTAAAATTGAAATTTAAACCATTGAAATTGAAATAAAGGGGATGGGAACTTACTTGGTCCAGACAGTTGTTGATTCCATTGATCATAGCTCCCGCAATCGACACTTGAAGATCGTGGGGAAAATGGCCTAAAATGCACTATGTGGGTGAAAAAACTCAAATGGTATGGTAAAATGGTCTATTTTTACTATTAGTAGAAATTTTTTTACCCACTTCATATAGTTTGTGCTAATTTTTTACCGTATGGTCTAATAGTGCAGTGGAAATAATTGGTTTTTGTTGGTTTTGTCTAGGATTTTTTGCAGTTTCTAGCGTCATACCGCTCGTTCATGCCTTCGGAAGATATATTCTTTCACTGACATGTAGGATAGGTTATGATCTGAAAATGAAAATATTTGTACTGATGCTCAAAGTATTCATTTCCATAGAAAATAAATGTGCAAAGTGTTCTTAATCATTGTTTATAAACTTTTTGTGTGAGGGAGTATTGTTTTGATTTACTGTTTAAATATCTTAAATCTGTCTAACACAGCAAAATAATTTCACCATAAACACACAGCACATGATGAGGCAGTTCACCCCTTTTGGGCTACATCTGTCGGGTCCAAGGCTCCCAATGGGCATGTCCTTGATCTATTCATGCTCAAAATGGTATTACAATGAGAAAAAGGCCTAAAACAGGCCAAACCAGCTGTGAAAACGAATTCAGAATACAGACAAAAGCTTAAAATGACTCTGTTTTCACCTAAAACAGTGAAGGCTGATCCAATGCAGCTCCTTTTCCCTCAAGGCCCTAATGGCTCCTCAAGCTACTCTGACATTAAAATGGCTGAATGACACCTTTGTTGGCTCTGCAACCTGTTCCAGCTGCTCCAGAATGCTCATAATACCCAAAATCGACCAAAAAATCATCCCAAATGGTTTCCTGTAGCAAAAGTTATGGCAAAAACAAATTTTGTCCTCTTTTCCCCACAAAAACTCCACCAAATCTGGAGTAGCGGGAGTTAACATTTATAAATATGGAAAATGGCGCCAAACAAGGCGGACTCTGCCCAAAACTCGTCGAACTGTTAGCATTCAAGTTTGATGTTAGGGGTAGTGGTCACATAGACTCTGCATAAGCCATCGAATTTTATGGTTGACAAACCACATTGTAAACCCGTGGCATATAACGGTTACAACCCGCGTGCATATGTTAATGGTGCCAACCGCAACCATCGGGGTCTATGGGCCATGGTTCTGGCTCGTGGTCCTGTGTAAAGGGGGATGGTCCCCTTTTTACCGCCAATCCAAACTTGTTTCAAGTTTTTAAATAAAATGTGTCGTTTCAAATGTAAGCACCACCACTAGCCCGGGTGATTAGGTCTCGGGGCTGTCCTCCCATCGACCCGCGGTCGAATCTTGCCAACTCCACAAAAAAGTTGCGCGCTCCGAATTTTTTAAACTTGAGGCCACATGGCAGCCTTCGGGCCTACCACATTTTTTTAGAAAAACATATGTATTTTTATTTTTTATTTATTTTATTTATTTATTATTATTTCATTATTATTATTTTTTTAATGAAATAATGAATATTCAAACTTGAATAACTTTCACATACAGAGTCGGTTTTGCGTGTCGTTCACGGAAACAGGATCGTATCGACGAGGCCTATCTAGTCGTTCTGACTTCAACCACTTCTGAGCAATTCCAATTTTGAGCATTTTCTTCACTTAGGACATGATCACCTGATCAGGTTGTCACTCCATCTTGCATTCTTACATCATCCTATGACCGTGATCCATATGCCTTAGGTACGAACCCATTTATTAATGACACATAACCTTCTTACTACTACTAGAAGTGTCGTTATTAAGTGGTAGAGGCTTACCAAACATGGGTGCCCTAGTTAGAAATGATCTGAATTTTATGAGCAGAACGAAATGAATACAAATTATTATCAAAAGATGCTTAACACAAATTAATAGATATACAATAAATTGGTTTCTATTCAATAAGGAAATAAGTTGAAAATGTAAAATGCAGCGGAAAACAAGCTTGCTAGAATGGTGGCGGCTTATCTCTAAGAAGAGATGTGATGGATGCGCTCATTTGCAAGAATATGATTACAATGAGGCTCTGAAGGCCTTTTTTTACAATAAACAGGAATGTCAAAAACCCTAGACATCCAAAAACCTAACCCTAGGAGATGACGCGCCAAAAGTCATGTGAGCCCCGTTTGGGTAAGTTAGTACATCAACTTCTCGGGGTTGTAACTTTTGCATACCATCTTCGTTTTAGGCGCACGATAGCCCATTGGAAAGGTCTATCCGAGGAATACACATGTTGCCATTAGAATCTAATTCCATCTATAGTCTAGTTGTGGTGAGCCCTAAAGTCAGTCAGGGACTCGAAAACTAGGAAAAAAACTACCAAAATGGAAAACTGCCAAAATGATCCAATTGGAATAGGTGAGAGGCCATCGACATCCATCTAGATCAATCCTCCCCCCTTATGAAACAATGGTCTCCATTACATTGAGTGCCCCCATTAGAAGACGAAAATTTTGTTGAATTTGGCCCCGAGTGAACCACTTGCCTTGGTGTAGGAGCTGCCCTGCTTTGACAACTCGATAAAGTTGGATCCTTTGCTGGCGAGTGCCCTTGACCTGTTTGTCCACAATCTGATCACTGTATTCTTGTTGTATGCAGTCGAGGTTGAGCTCTATTGGTGTCAGTTGTTCTGCTACCTCTGAGGTGTCCAATAATGGTGGGAAAAAAGGTCGAAGGAGATCCACGTTGAACACTGGGTGTAGGCCAAGGAAAGGAGGAATGTTGAGCTCAAAATCATTATCACCCACAACTTTGGTGATGGTGTACAACCCATAACAGAGTGGGCGAAGCTTTCGATGGGGTCTTGTAAGGCGTTTGTTCTACAAGTGCAACCAAACTTTGTCACCCACCTAAAACTTATGTGGCACCTGGTGTTGATCATGGCGTTGCTTGTACTTGTCATTGGACTTCTGTAGGATATCTTAAACCTGTTGGCTGATGTGTTGGATCTGCTCAATGAACCGGGTGGCTTTGTCAGCTTCAGTTGGAGCAAGAGATGAGTCGGTCGAGGTGACCGCAAGGGGTAGTGCAACATCTATGGGACCCAATGGTTGGAATCCCAACCCCACCTTAAAGGGGATGTGGTCGATTGAGCTATGTAGGGCTCGGTTGTAGCTATGATAGACATGGGGAAGACTCTCATCCCATGTGTGAGGGTGGTTGGGACTATACATGCACATGATATGCACGATCATTTGATTTACGACCTCGATTTGGCCATCTGCCTGGGGGTGGAAGGTCGTGGATTTGGTGAGCTTGGTGTCCAGCAGTGACCAGAGGCTCGACCAGAATGTGTTGAGAAATCAAATGTCTCGATCTAAGATAATGGTTTATGGGATTCCAAAATGTACCCGAACTCATTCAAAGAAGAGCTTGGCAGTGGCCTCTACTGTGATGCTCTTCTTGCAGGCGGTCATAATTGCCATCTTAGAAAAGCAGTCAACAACCACAAAAACATAGTCATTTCCCTGCTTGGTGGACGGAAGGCCCAACATGTAGTCCATTGAGATGGATTCCCATGGCCTGTCAGGAGTAGGCAGAGGGGTGTACTTGCCCTGTTTCTTAGTGGTCAGTTTGGTAATAGTGTAGGCAGTGCAAGACCTGATATGCTTGTTGACCTCATGTCGAAGTTTCGGCCAATAAAAATGTTTCTGTAGCATTGCCACTGTCTTTTCGACGCCGAAGTGTCCTACCACCCGACTGTAGTGTGCTTCCCAGATCAGCTTCGCTCACTCACTTGATGGAATGCAGATATGGCCCAGACGGCACAACAGCCCATCCTGAAGATGGAAATTAGCGAAAACTATGTTTGCGCCCAACATTTGGTAGGCGGTGGCGAAGTTTGGGTCTGTCTCGTAGAGTTGGGGCCATCCAAAGGTCTCATGGCTGCAACATTCTAGCACTGTGGTGAGTTCCGCGACTTGCGGTCTTTTGAGGCATTCAACGACACGGTTGGTGCTTCATGTTTTATACTTGATGTTGAGGTGGAATTGCTGCAAGTATGTGGACCACTTCTGGTGGTGGTCATTCTGCAATTTTCCTTGTGTCTGCATGAACAGCAATGGCTTATGTTCAGTGTGGATGATTGTCTCCTTCCCAAGAATGTAATGTCTCCACTGGCGACAAGATTTCACAATGGAGTACATTTCTTTGTCGTAAGTAGGGTACTTATGGATGACATTTGATAGTGTCTCACTATGATAGGCCACGGGGTGGCCATGCTGAGTGAGAACGACGACCACAACATAGTCTGAAGCATCTGTCTCGATCTCAAAGGGTTGTTGCAGGTCTGGTAGTGAAAGTACTGGGGTTGAGCACAAGCGTTGCTTCAAATCATTGAACACTTGTTGTTGGGACTAGCCCCACACAAATTTCTCCTTGCCACCACCCATGGTTACTTAACTGAGGGCCCATGCAATATGAGAGAATCCCAACACGAACCTGCGGTAGAAATTGGCAAGGCCCAAGAAGCTCTGAATCTCAGTGAGTGTGGTTGGGGCTGGCCAGTCACAGATGACTTGGATCTTGGTTGGATCCACATGTATGCCATGTTGATCAATGATGTAGCCCAAGTAATGGACCATGTCCATGCCGAAGGAGCATTTTTCCAAGTTGGCATATAGCTTGTGTTGTTGCAGGGTGTGCAGAACCTGTTGAATATGCTGCAAGTGTTCTGCCCAAGTCTTGTTGTAAATGAGAATGTCATCTAGATACACCACTACAAAAGTATTGGTGAATGGTCGCAGGATATCGTCCATCATCCTCATGAAAGTGGCTAGAGCATTTTTCAAACCAAAGGGCATGACCAACCATTTAAAAAGACCTTCCTTTGACTTGAAGACGATCTTCCATACATTTGTTTGTTCTATCGGGACCTGGTGGTAGCCAGAGTTCGGATCAATCTTATTGAAGTATTTGGCCCCCGTGGGAACTGACAAAGGGTTAAATACTTCAATAAGAGTCATCAGGTTCCATCTTATTGATTTTATTTAGGGCCCGGTAATCAATGCAGAGTCACCAGGTTCCATCTTTCTTTTGTACCAGCACGATTGGGCTCCCGCAAGGCGATGAGTTGGGACGGATGTGCCTCTTATGGAGTAGTTATTGGATCCATCGCTTGATCTCCTTATTCTCTAATAGTAAGCAACGGTAGACTAGCCCATTGGGAAACGGTGCATCGGGGTTAGGTCAATGGGGTGCTTGACCAAACAGTGCAGAGGTACCCGGGTCGGTGAGGAGAAGATATCCGAGTATTCTTCCATGACCTTATCCACTTGCTTCTTCTGTGTGGAGAGGTCGACTGCGGAGATCCTAAATGTGGCTGCGATCTTTCACTCATTCTGAGAGCGAATCATGAAGAAGAAAAAATTTCTCGTCTGAGAGATGACCTTCCTGCATTGCTTGACAAAGATCAAGGAAATAACACTAGGTGGGACTGCCTCAGGTATCTTGTACAATTTTTTGTTCAAAGTAATAATAACACTACGAGGCCTAGACTCATATACAACATGGTGTTTCCATAAATATGGTTGGCCCAAAAGAACATTACAAACTTTGAGAGGGGCAACATCACATAATACCTCGTCTTCGAAGGGTTTGATGTCGTATGACAGGCGACATTGTTGGTTGACGTGGATGTTGCTTCCTTGGCGGAGCCATCTGATGGTGTAGGGCTGCAGGTGCGGCGTTGTCGGCAAGGCGAGTCGCTTGAAAACCTCTACTGAGATGAGGTTCTTTTGTCTATCACTATAAACGATGAAGTGTAGTGGGGTACCCTTCACCCACATCTGTGAATGAAAAAGATGCTCGCCTTCCTCTGGCTCGTCTGGTTCACCGGGCTAGAGTTTGGTGGTAGCAATGGTAGCACTAGGTTCTGCGTCAATGATCTATCTCCCCCTTTCTGGTTCTGACTCGGAGTTGGAACCTGTATCTGATTCACAGGCTTTCACCTCAACCACCAGTGACTACTTTGAGTGGCAATCAATAGTGTTATGCCATGGGCTCTTATGGAAGTCACACCACTTCCCGGTATCTTTCTTTGTCTTTCCGATGTCCTTCTTTGCTTGTGGCCTTGAATAGTTTTCCTAAGGTGGTCTGTCTTTTCTCCGTCCTTTTTTCTACGGGTTGGGGCCGCCCTTTCCTGGATTTTGCTGTGAGGGGTTCCTAGGCCCGAATTTTCGCATCTTTTGTTTGAGCTTTTGCTTGATTTTGACGACATATTGGTAAGCCACGCCCAAGGATGAGATGTCAAGAAACTCCATTTCGGCTTGGATGTATCTATGTAGACCATCATGATACTTGAGCACTAGATGTTGCTTAGAATCCTTGATACCCAGCTTGGTGCACAAGGTATGGAAGATATTTGTGAACTCGGGCACTACTTGGTCTCTTTCATGCCGCAGTGTGGTCCATTTTGTGTATAGGTCGTCATAACTTCCAACAGGGTAGTATTGTTCCGTAATAACATCCCTCAAGGATTCCCAGGTGACCATGACTGTAAATAATGAGGGTTCCTTTGTTTCCTTCTGCTCACATAAAGTTTACCACCAATCTTTGACATGGGGAATGACTTTGAGGAGCGCAAAAGTAATCTTTTTTCTATTCAAGAAGTTATGGATAGAGAAATACACTTCTAGCAGATTCAACCATTTGTCGATAACATCTGCGTCTATCTG
The DNA here is from genome assembly GCA_009831015.1 of Picea engelmannii. Classification (NCBI taxonomy): domain Eukaryota; kingdom Viridiplantae; phylum Streptophyta; class Pinopsida; order Pinales; family Pinaceae; genus Picea; species Picea engelmannii. Next base: position 349,199 of record ML787945.1, on the reverse strand, counting down.
ACCTTCAAATATAGGAATATCGAAGTTGATTTGTACCTTAAAGGGGGAAGCACCTCCGTTTGAGGAAGATGCATCACCTGTTAGTAGTCGTCGAAGGATTTGCGCAAAACTATCCATCATCTCGTTCCTCTGTTGCATGAAGGCTTCCTCGAGCAACATTTTTAAGGGATCTCCTGTCCCCTCGTCTTTATTTTCTCTCGCTATGAGAGGTCGATTGGGCGTGCGAGATATTTTGTCCTCAAGAGAAACAAGCTCGAGACCCAATTCTTTGTACCCTGACCTCGTTGGGGACATGCATTAAGAATGACAAGTAGCAAACTGCTATGATACCACCGATCCAAATTTTATGAGCAGAATGAAATGAATATAGATTATTATCAAAAGATGCTTAACACAGAATAACAGATATACAATAAAATGTTTTTTATTCAATAAGGAAATAAGCTGAAATTGTAAAATGCAACGGAAAACAAGCTTGCTAGAATGGTGACAGCTTATCTCTGAGAAGATTTGTGACGACTGCACTCATTCGCAAGAAGATGGTTACAATGAGGCTCTGAAGGCCTTTTTTCTACAATAAACAGGAATGTCAAAAACCCTAGACATCCAAAAACCTAACCCTAGGAGATGAAGTGCCAAAAGTCATGTGGGCCCCATTTGGGTAAGTTAGTACATCAACTTTTCGGGGTCGTAACTTTTGCATACGATCTTCATTTTAGGCGCACGATAGCCTATTGGAAAGGTCCATCCGAGGACTACAAATGTTGCATGTTTATTGTTTTGCTATGGAAAGCTCTAAAAACGTTGTTTAGGGCCTCAAAACGGCCCTGGAAGTTAGGGACCCGAAAACTAGAAAAAAAACTGCCAAACTGGAAAACTGTCAAAATGAGCCAGTTGGAATAGGTGGGAGGCCACCGACATCCATCTGGATCAAGAACCTCTATTCCATTTGGTTCCCATGCAAAATTTATTCCATAGGACCAAGAGTTCCTTATAGTTCTGATATGACTTTGCGTTTGAACCCCATATTCTTACTCACAAGCATTCTGACTGTTACCTATGGGACTCCCCCCGAGTCTTGGTTAAGCACTTTTCCGACTCTCTAAAAACCAAAAAGATTTTCGAGTGAACTTGCCTCTTTCACACTCGTTAAATGGCTTTGAAAGGATGTCTATTTGGTGTAAGTTTAACCCTTTTTCGGACCAAGTAGACTACTTATGAAAAAGGAATACTCTAGTCACCATTCGGGCCTAGGGGACTAAATCTATGAAAAAGGACATTCTTTGGAGTTAAGTTGTAATCGCATTCCATAATCCTTCTTGTAGTATTGAGCCTATTGTAGTATAAGCCACTTACCTCAATTATTTGCATCACTAGCCAAGTAGAGCCTTTTTTTATATCCTTTGCAGCTTGACACCATGTACCCTAAGAGGAAACATTCCCTCAAGTGTCCATGCCCTGCATGCACTTCCTTGCATTGAGCATAAGTATGTTCCACTATTTGGAGCTAATTGCTTACTCACGACACTCGTTTCCTGATCCAGGTGGATATCGGTGGACACCCACCTATTCCACTGGCCGAAAAACAGTTTTCCACCTTGGCAGTTTTTCGACAGTTTTTTCGGGTTCCAAACTTCTGGGGCCATTTTGAGGCCCTAAACAACGTTTTTTGGGGATTTAGGGCCCAGAATGAGTACCGAAAGCAGTGACTTGGGCCAGTCGAAAAATGTTCTTCTCGATTAGATATTTCCAACATGCTATCGTGCGCCTAAAACGAAGATCATATGCAAAAGTTACGACCCCGGGAAGTTGATGTACTAACTTATCCAAACGGGGCCCACATGACTTTTGGCGCTTCATCTCCTAGGGTTAGGTTTTTGGATGTCTAGGGTTTTTGACATTCCTGCTTATTGTAAAAGGCCTTCAGAGCCTCATTGTAACCATCTTCTTGCAAATGAGCGCAGTCATCACATCTCTTCTCAGAGATAAGCCGCCACCATTCCAACAAGCTTGTTTTCCGCTACATTTTACAGTTTCAGCTTATTTCCTTATTGAATAGAAAACCAGTTTTATTGTATCTCTATTATTTTGTGTTAAGCATCTTTTAATAATCTGTATTCATTTCATTTTGCTCATAAAATCCGGATCAGTGGTATCAAACCAATCTACTCCTTATCGTCTTAATGCATGTCCCCAACGAGGTCAGGGTACAAAGAATTGGGTCTCGAGCTTGTTTCTCTTGAGGACATAAGCTCTTGCACGCCCAAGCAACCTCTCATGGCAGGAAAAAAGAAAGATGACAGGACATGAGATCCTTTCAAAATGTTTCTTGAGGAAGCCCTCACACAACAGAGGAACGAGATGATGGGTAGTTTCACGCAAATCCTTCGGTGGCTACAAACATGCAACACATCTTCCTCAAGCAGAGGCACTGTTACACATTATTTTGGTCACTCTGGTGATGTCTTTACAAGTGATGTATTCAGGCTCCCATAAGGACTTTTTGCCTAAGAAAAGTGACTGCTGTCTTCTTCCAAAAAAACACATTTTTAAGATGAGTTCGCAGGCTGTCTATGTTATAGGGTGCGAAAATCCTTTATTCTCGCAGGCAACCCATACTTTGGGTGCGAACTGTTCGCTGTCTGCTCTATAGGTAGGGTGCGAACCTATTTTTAGGCTTGGAAAAGAGAAGAGGTCATGAAGGTTCTAGAAGGGAATCTTCTAGAAAATGAGTTGGTATTCGCATGGTTGGCATCCTACTGAATTCTCAGATTTGGTGGGATCATCCTCATCCATTTAACCATCTCTCCTTCTCCTATATATTGAAAGGTTTCTCATGGAAAAGGTTAAGCAAGATTGAATGAAGAATTGGTGAAAGAATTGTGTGAAGAACTCTGCTTGGATAGAAGCTTGAAGACTCTATTTGGTCTATCAAGTTGTATTGGATCTTCTTCATGCAAATGTAGAGCAAGTGCATGTGTTGGAACCAAGGGTCATTGAAAGGAAGCTTGCGACATCAAGGTGATTCAGTTGTATCTTCTACTTTCATTTAATATAATACAACGGCATGTCCCTTTCTCATAAAATCACTCTTATTTTATTGCATAACTCCTTGATCATATGCATAGGTTGACATTGAATATACTTTGCTATCTTCACTTTGGTTGGTTTGTGTTGTCATGGACCTAATTTCACAAGAGCATCGGAACGAAGCAGGGACAACAAAGACCTAAGGAAGCGATATAAAGGTATGTCATCCATTCCTTCTGGGTAGTAGATTCAATTACTGCAACTTAGAGAAAGAGTCGTGTCCTGTCCTATTTTGTTCTAGATCCAGGTGGATCTAGGGAGATCTGTCAATGTCCGCACATACCGATTTATCTAGTAACAAAATTGGCGACTCCACTAGGGATACAACCCATTTTGGTAGTTTTTTCTTGGCCATTTTCTCTTGACCTACCCTTTTTCATTCCCGATCAATCTCTGAGTCTTGAGGAGATCTTTACAGACTCCTTGGATCCAGAATTTCCCTCAAAAGTTCGCACCCTAGTGTTCAGTTCAGTGCAAACTTCTCGCAACCTGCCTGTGTCTAGCCTGCGAGAATCCTTAATTCTCGCACTGTACCCCACTGCCAGACTGCGAACTCACTTGTAAAAATTTTGGATTATGTATTTCGTGTCTTCAGATGCCCAGATTTGTTTGTGTCTCTGGGAAGAACTTCTCTGGCCAGTGATTAAATGTTTCTTGACTTCAAATCTCGTGAATGATTAGTCTTTGGAAATCGAAAGCTTTTCTTGATCATTTTTTCTCATTTTTTACCTCTTGACCTTTTCTTAACAAGGGTATAATCTCTGATTCTGAAATCCGAGTGCTTGTTTGGTCGGGAGCCTTTGATTAGATTAAAAGTTGAGATTAATTGTCCTTTTCAATTGCCTATTACTTGGAAAATTGTTACCCGTGTTCATTTGAAAAGACTGGTCTTGTCAGTTTGTTATATGTATCTTCATTGAAAGATCGATTTGGGTGTTTGTTGAGTATTTCTTTTTCGTTGGTTGCTTACTTTTTCTTAGTTCCATCCCTGTTGCTTGGTTTCTAATAAAAAATTAAAGACTTTTGTCTTTTTTGTAGCGACCTTTTATTCGAAAAATATTGGCATTCAAGTATTGAAAGACAATGAATAGGGAATTTGCATTGTTCATGATTGTTTGATATTACATTTCAGAGAAGATCATACATCATAGTTCGCATTGTTCTAGAAAACTCCTCTATCCCTCCTGTAAATAGGATTCATCGAATAAAAATTTATATCATTCATCCTTATTTACGCATTGTTGGGTCAGAGTCTCACACAACATCGGTTTCATTTTCGTCTCCCTTTTGCGTAACAACAACCTTTAATAATATTGTGCAACTTTAAAATTCAACTAGTAACTTTTTCTAGGGCTCTTTTACACCAACATTAGCTAGGCTAGAGCTTTGGAATAGGCAATGAGACACACTCTCCAAAGCACAAAACACACAATAGTATCTTGTAATAAGGAGTGTCAAATTCCATTTGCATCATTTTGTTCTGGGAATCCCTTCTCACACGAGGGTCAAACCTGGTGTCGCATTGAGATTGACAGAGTTACTCACCCTGCTTTGTTGATCTCAGTGTAGAGATTGCATGTATTACGGGGGTCACTTGAAGGTATACCCACAATGATGAGTGGAAGCCTCTCAAGTTGATTTCAGGCTAGATACCCTGCCCTTGCGTGTGGATCGGATTGTCGATTGTTTCCCCAGGCATCGTTGTTGTTTGTGGTAACCTTAGTAGCCTATCTTCTTAGGGTCTTACACAAGGTGACTGTGAAGGGGTAAGTCTTCACGGTACCTGGAATCGACGTTGGCCAGACTCACTCGAGCTCCTTGGAGGGTATATCCACGATTGTGTGTGGGATCTTGCACCAGGGTGTAAGTCCGTTAAGCAGGTCGTCAACATAAATTTTCCACCCTCGCCCAGCCCCTTCTTGTCTCGTCGTCGCGACATTGGATTTCATCACCAACTAGTGACTTTGGAATTGGAAGGTTTTGTTTGCTTGGTTTTGCTTCCTAGATTTTACTAGCACGTGTTGTTTGTTTACCCAAGTTGGCCATAGAATTTCTTTCATAAGATTCTGATTCTATCACAATTGACCCTCCATGCCATTCATGTAGAATGCAAGGCCTACCCCAAGAAGATCTGGAAGGTTCTCAACCCTTGCCTACAAACTCACTGGAGGGCTCTCCTCAACAGAGTGAAGTCCAAGACGTCACCACTCCACAAGTGGAAAGAACTGACTCTTTAGAACGGTTATGAATTACCAATTCTCGAGAGGACTTTCGACTTCCTCCCGACTCTGAGAGACGTATTGTTCGAGTGAATTCTTCCAGAGAAATAGTTGTTCAGTCTTCTGGATTACCAACCGGACCTTTTACAGGACCTAAGGGTCAAGATCCTTTTTGGACTACTGGCATTTTTAGATGGGATCTCTTTGGCTCAGGAGTAGGCGTTGATATCACTGTCACACTTGAGCTTCCTGAAACATCTAATCCAAACGCGATACCTTTTACTACTACATATTATTTTCCTGGTACAGATGCCCCACTAGCTGACGACATCTTGACTATCCCCCTACAAACGGTCCATTACACAATGGTCCCAGATACTACGAGTCCTCACACCAGGACTACAACAGCTACCCAAGCTCCCATTGGAATGTCACTTTTTCCTAGATTCCCCCCAACACTTCTGCCCAGATATCATGCGTTGAATGCTTCTATTCCCGCTCCTACACAAATCTCATCCGGGATTCCTGGCATTTAAACTCCTTGTGGGCACCATCTCGTTCCCGGTTTCATTCTGACACTTCCTCGACCCCCTTTCAGAGGACCTCTTCCATCCTCTATCGAAGACACCGATCCCAGTGGCACCATCCCATCTTTCACACCTAATTATCAGATTTATGTCGGTGGACAATTTCACCAAGAAGGCCAAACCCAATCCCCTTTTGCAGGACAAATCCCAATTGGGACGCAACCCCCGATTGGAGGGCAGCCCCCATCGACCCTGCCCTATGGACAAAACATACCTCCATCCTTGGCCCAGTATTGGAATTATCTTATTCAAAATAATCCTCACTTGACTGGGGGGCAACAACCTCAAGCTAGCTCCTTCATACCCCTTAGTACATGCCAACCATATCCAGGCACGTCCAATCCTATTTGGGGCTTGAACGCTCAACCCCACGCCCATGTTCAAGGGTACAACCCTATGAATTACTTGCCTCCACACCAACAACCGAATCTGCCCGGATCTTCGCATTATATGCAAATTGCTTATGGTCCCCCTGGTCTACCGACGGGACTCCCTCCCCAAAGTCACCAGTACCCACATGTGAATAGACAGTTGCCCTTCTTAGCTACCCTGGACCTCCCTGGTCTGTCAAGAATTTTAAATGATCTAATCCGTCACTCTCCTCAATGGCCCGCCATACCGGCCAAACTACCATCCAACATCCCTAAATTCGATGGTAAACCAGGAGAGGACCCGAACAATCATGTAATGACTTTTCACCTTTGGTGCTCATCCAACTCCTTGATGGATGACTCTATTCATTTACACCTTTTTCAGCGAACCCTCACAGGTTCCGTCGCGAAGTGGTATATAGAATTACCACAAGGCTTATTCACCGACTTCAACACCCTCATTATGGCTTTCCGCACCCACTACCAGTTACCAATCCGCTACGAAACGGGAACCGAAATTTTGAGTTCTTTCAAACAAACCAAAGCCACTCATATATTTGATCACATTCATGAGTGGCAATGGAGACGACGTCTCATCAAACTCGAACTTCCCGGTCAGTTGCTGGCAGAGTGGTTCACGAAATCATTCATGATTGACATCGCTCATGACATTGCCATGGGTGGAGTTGTCACAGAGGAATAGGCAATCAGTCGTGCTCAATACCTCGACCTCGTTTACTCACAAGCGAGTACTCTTTACGACTTACTCCCTGACACACCTCATCCTTCTACTTATGCTACTTCAACTACTCCTGTTGCTTCTCATGCAGCTGACAGTGTGATTGGCACTTTCCATGCCCAACCTCATTCTGTCCAAACCTCTAGCAACAACCACAAATCCATTTCTTCTAATGTTCAAAATGCTCTGTCTCCTACCCTTCCCACCGACAAGACTTCTGAGGTGAAATCTGTTCAATCTACCCCCACCGGCAAAAATAAATCCATAAAAAGAAAGGGTAAGCACAAGGAGGATAAAAATAATCCGCAATATGAGAAAACCAAAACACCACATGTTCACGATAAGGATAAACACAGACCCCGATACCCTTGTCTTATCTGTGGTGATGATCACTACACTAAGGATTGTCCATGACGAGCCAAGGTTACTAAGTTCCTTCAAGGGACCCCAAAACCCCCCACTTCGATCGTGTTGTCACAACCCTTCCCTTCTCAACAATAGGCCCAATTGGTCGTTCATGACCAACCTTCCCCCTCCAATACATCATATGTCTTAATCTGTACAGGTGATTCAAAGAAGAATGACATCACACTTACCACTCGAGCCAAAGATTATTCTTCCTCCAAAGAGAAGGTTGGTGTAATACCTCCTTCGTTGGTCCAACCATCTCCCATGACTCCACCTACCAACAGTCCTCTTCATCTCGAACGACCGAGCCTAGAAACAATTCTTCGCCCTCCCCCAAAGGGTGTTGTTCAAAAATTGGCTTTCAATCCTCATGCACGTGCTACCCAGAACTACAGTATTGTCGAAGATCTGGCCCAAGCACCATCCGCGATGTCAGCCCTCGAAGTCCTTCAGAGTTGTCCTATACAACGAAAGGCACTATTGAAAKCTATTGGTGGAATCGACCCTACAGATACAAATTTAATAATTTTTTACTTGGAAGATCACATTCCAAGGTTACCCCCTCAACTCACATTCCAAATACAAGTTATTGTCTCCGACAAAAACATTTGTAGAACAGTTATTGATGAGGGTGCCTCGACATGTGTCATGTCTATTACCTGCTGGAAAGCCATCGGCTCTCCTCCTTTAACTAAATCCCACAACATGCTCAAAGCCTTCAATGGCTCTAGTTTTAAGCCTTACGGTGTCCTCCCTTCGTTGCCTATTACGTTAGAAGGCAAAACGGTCAACGTTGAAGTGGAGGTCTTTGACGCTCCTCTCGATTACAACCTTCTACTTGGCTGTAGCAGGATCGATTACATGCATGCAGTTGTGTCCACTCTTTTCTGTGTCGTGTGTTTCCCACATCAAGGAAAAGTAGTTACCATAGACCAATTGGCATTCTTTCACTCTGATGCACGTACCGACAACGTACCTTTCATTGCAAAACCCCCCCTGGATATGAGAACATCGGTGTCGGTCTTCTTAAAGATTCCTCTTTGATGGGTACCTTCCCCATTCCACCACCCGATGTTCCACATTCGTTTGTTGCCTCGATCAACATGATCTCCACCTCTGTTCATGAAACCCCTGCATCTTACAAACCGTGGATGGTACCCAACCTCGACGATCATCTTCGTTATGGCGATGAAATTCCTTTGAGTCCGGTCGAATCTACTTATCAAGCAATTCAATCGGCAACCCCTTCTACCCCCTCTCTTGGTGATTTATCTTTGGATCCATTCCGCGTCATTTTTTCCACGGACGAGATGATTATGTATGTTATGTTCATGGAAGACACCCCTTGGGATGATGGACATCATCGTTCCATCCTCTTCCTGAAACAACACACCATCGAGGGTTACCAACGAATCTCGACCCCGTCGACCGTTGTCATCATTTCTACCGTTCTTGAGTCTACACACGATATGTTCTATGAAGATAACTTAAGTAATATCTCACCCACCATCCCCCTCGACATATCCATAAAACCTGGAGTTGTCGAAAATGTGCATATCGGAGATTCATGTTCCCATGACGAAGTTGTCACCTACAAGTCTCTTTTCCAAGAATTTTGTGACATCTTCGCATGGAGCTATGAAGAAATGTCGGGGATTGACCCCGACATTGTGGTACATGAGATTAAGACATACCCGAGCGCTAAACTCGTATGGCAACGACTTCATCTGGTCCACCCACGTAAAGAAGCCGCTATCAAGCTTGAGGTTGAGAAACTTCTCAAAGCTAGCTTTATTTACCTTGTGGCTCTAACTGACTGGGTTTCCAATCTTGTTCCAATTAACAAGAAACAAGGCATGATCCACATGTGTGTTGATTATAGAGACATTAACAAAGCTTGTCCTAAAGACAACTTTCCTACCCCCTTCGTTGACTAGATCGTCGACGATTGTGCCGGAAGTGAAATCTTCTCTCTGATGGATGGTTTCTCTGGATATAATCAAATCAATATCATACCCGTGGACCAACACAAGACCGCTTTTATTTGTCCTTGGGGCACTTTCGCCTACCGAAAACTTCCATTCGGTTTAAAGAATGCATGTGCAACTTTTCAACGTGCTATGTCTTACGCCTTTCATGATATAAAGCACATTGTGCAGCCATATCTCGATGACTTACCAACTCATTCCATGCACCATGTAGATCATCCAATACACCTCCACGCCATTTTCCTTCGATGTCGGTCTTACCATATACGCTTGAATCCCCACAAATGTGTTTTTTGTGTAGAATCCGACCAACTTCTAGGCTTTATTTTTTCACGTCAAGGGATCAGGGTAGATCCTTTGAAGGTCGAGGTGATTCTCAATCTCCCTCCTCCTTCCTCACTTTGCCAGTTACAAAGTTTGCAAGGGAAGGCAAACTTTCTCCGTCGTTTCATCCCGAACTATGCTGAGCTAACTCTTGGATTTATGTGACTGCTCAAGAAAGGTTCTGAGTTCGTATGGGATACCACTGCTGACAAAGCTTTCGAAGCTTTGAAACTGTCTTTGACACGTACCCCACTACTCTTCCCACCTGATTATAGTTAGGATTATTTCCTTTACCTCGAAGCCTCGGACTATACCATCGCTATGGTTCTCATCCAGGAGAAAGATTCTCATGACGAACATGTCATCTATTACTTGAGTCGGAGTCTCACGACTACCGAAACCAAGTATTTACATGTTGAAAAACTGGCCTTAGCAGCCGTCCAAGCTGTTCAACATTTCCGACACTATATCCTTTTTCACAAGACTACGGTAATTTCTAACTGCAACCCTATGCAGCACATTTTTACACGCCAATTGCTAGGGGGGAAATACCCCAAATGGATCGTAATACTCCAGGAGTTTGACTTAGAATTCGAACGCGCTAAGTCCAAGAAATCCTTGGTGTTTGCCGAGTTGATATGCGACCCTCCCTTCTCTGAGACGGAAAATGTAGCAGAAGATTCATTATCCGATGAATTTCTTTTCCTGATCAGTTTCACTGACCTTTGGTACGGAGATATCATCATATATCTCCAGACCCAGACTTTTCAGCCCAATTTGTCTAGCACTGACCGTTGTCGAATACGCTACCAAACCCGTCAGTATATTATCCTCAGTGATACTCTTTATCGTTGTGGGATTGACTCCATTTTTTTATGCTACCTCACATTTGACAAAGCCAAGAAAGCCCTGAATGACTGCCATTCTGGAGCTTGTGGTGGTCACATGTCTGGGTATGCTACTGCCCAGAAGATCTTACGAGTGGGGTATTTTTGGCCTTCTTTATTCAACGATTGTATAATTGTTGTCCAAAAATGCCACGCTTGCCAAACCTCCAACAATAAAATATGATCACACCCTGTGGTCTCCATTGGTCCTTTTGCGAAAAGGGGTATCAATTTCATGACATGTCACCCTCACTCAGCTGGGGGGCATGGATACATTATTGTAGCCGTAGATTATTTTACGAAATGAGCCAAGGCTATGCCAACATTCAACAATACTGGAAGGACTGTAGCATTATTTATATTCAATCACATCATTGCTTGGTTTGGTGTTCCTCAAGCTATCGTTACTGATCATGGTAGCCACTTTAGAAACTTCATGACGTCTGAACTCATTGAAAAGGGTCTTTGCCATGAAAACTCAACACCCTATTACCCACAAGCCAACGACCAAGTTGAAGCAATAAACAAAGTCCTCATTACCATGCTTCTACGAATGATAGGGATTCACAAAACAAGTTGGCACACAATGTTGTTTTCATCATTGTGGGCTTACCGGACATCCGTTAAGTTTTCTATCGGGTTCACACCATTCCAATTAGTCTATGGTCTAGAAGCCATCATGCCGATTGAATGTGAGATACCCTCCCTAAAACTAGCCGTCAAACTTCTCCCAAACACTTCTGCTGAAGAAGAATGCCTGTTGTATCTCATGCAATTAGACGAAACCCATCGCGATGCCACCCTAGTCATATAAGCCTAGAAGAAATGCGTCAAAGCCCAATTCGACAAACATGTCAAGCCACGCATTTTCTCTGAAGGTGATCTGGTTCTCCTTTACGAACAAGATCGGGATATGCTAGGAGACGGAAAATTTGAAGCTATGTGGCGAGGTCCTTATATTGTCAGACGAGCTTTGGAGAAAGGAGCTTATGAGATGATGGACTACGACGATATCCCTTTGAGTGAACCTATAAATGGGTTGTACTTAAAGAAGTACTATGCTTAAGATCACCTGTGCATGAGTGCTTGTATTTTATTGTATCGTATTTTTTGTGTATTACTTTAGTATGCTTTTTCGTTATTTGGTCTCTGCCCTCGATTGCTTATCTTGCATTGTGCTTGGTTTCTAGATGTCAGAGTCTTCGCTACCCCACATTGGCTTCACCGATGGTGCTAGTCGTAGTACTTAGAACCTTGCTTCTGTTGCATGGGCAATTTACACCCCTACAAACGAACTTATCAGTCTACGAGGTGTGTGCCTCGGTCGTGCGACCAATAATATTGCAGAATATAGTGCCGTCATCGAATTGTTGATTGATGTTATTTCGCTTGATATCCGCCACCTGGTTATACAACTCGATTCGCAGCTAGTAGTACTACAGTTAAGTAATGTCTATGCTATCTGAAGTCCTACTTTATTACGGGTATATTTACGAATTCGCCTCTTGGAACGTTATTTTGATTATATCGAATATCAACACATTCCTAGATGTCTAAATACATTGACTAATGCCTTAGCTAACTATGTGTTAGACAGACATTTGGGACATTTATAAACCAATCACACATCACATGTA